>CM038144.1:65977848-66427852 GCA_021437245.1 Aegilops speltoides
CCACCTCCGCCAAGTCATCGAAGAATTGCTGCCGCGACCTCGGCAGCGGGCTCTATCCAATTTGCACTGATCCCGTGCGAGTCGCACTCTGGCATCATTGCATAGATGCGGTCGCGCTGGGAGTTGTTGCACAAGGGGATGACGCACACCGGCAGCTTGAACCACTCTGGATGGTTGGCGTCATGCTTGAACATCTCCCTCAGCATCGCTGTCAGGACCCCGACTCAATGCCACATCGATCTAGCATGTAACACTTCATATCACTTTGCGGCCTCACGCACGGTATCCCCACGGGTGTCGCCTTACCTTTGCGGGACCGTTTAGCCTTTTGGCTGCACGATATGATAGTGTCGCTAGCATCCATATGATAAGGAGCCGGGCTGACATGGCTAGTCGTAAACCCAAAGTGGCACAAACTTACGAGGACAGGCATCCATGACCCGAAGATCGAGCGTGTCGGTCATCGGCGAGTGAATCCGAGGCTGTAGCACTGGCTAACAGACTCCGGTGAACCGGGCAGTGGCGGGCTAACGAGGACTCGGTATTCATCGCGTGACATTTCCCGAAGGGACGATACCACGAGAGCGAAGAAGGACACATGCCGGCCAGCCTAAGTGTTCCGGAGCAAGAGCAAGCTACCGGGGCTCGGTGGAACACTAGGAGACATTTCGGTATGAGAGGCTACTAAAGATAAACAACTAGATAGTCGGATCCACACATAGCAATACACATTACACGTCGCATAACATGCAAGTATGTGCTGTATAAACATGGCATCACAAAGATAACTCAACAACTCATATAGATAAAGGCTCGGAAGAGCCATCATAGCATTTATTGCAAGCAGGGTCACAAGACCCATCATACAGAGCATACAAGCAACAAGCGGAAGCATTACATGTCCGAGTACGTACATCTACAAATGAAAAAGGTGAAGAGCGACTATCTACAACATCCGATCAAGATCGTAGCTGAGGTACAAGCTACTCGTCAAGTCCACGAGAACACTAGTAAGACCGAAGTCTCCGCCAAAAACATAAATAAAGCACCATGAGTACAAAGGTACTCAGAAGACTTACATCGATCCTATCATACATGCACTTGTATCAAGAGGGTAATGTGGGGTTTAGTTGCACAAGCCAGCTTTGACTCTGTGGCTATCTGTTCTCGACTACGAGAACTTCTTTGAGGTGATATGGCGCTGCAGTCCACTAATCACCACACAATACACTACTATGGATCCATCCCGTCTCCCACGAGAAGACCATCCATAGTACTCACACTTTCTTGAGCATTTTAGAGTATCCACTTCAAGTTGTCTATGTACCATGTAAGCATCCAAGAAGTCCATATCCATGGACCCGCTATTGAATAGATCATGTTAACCCTGCGGGTGTACTTCTTCACACGCGCTCGCCACTTACCACCATGTACACGTCGTGTATCTCGGCAACCTTCAAGCGGAAGCTTTGGCGAGAGTCGGCCACGACCGACTAACCACACAAGACTCTAGCCAGGTTTATCGCCTATTCGGGTTCCATCCGTAAGGAGATCCGGCGGGTGTCGCCACGGCCCCAAGCGATGTGAGCAGGGTTCCCAAGCCCACCATCCGGGTGCCACTTGGTACACCGTGCCACATGCCTAGTCTGTCCCAAGCCCACCTCTTGGGTGCCACTTGGTAGAAAAATAGCACTACCTACAAACACCGAAACTAGTTGCGACTCTGGGCCAGAGATCAAGTCGGTTAATAAGTCGAGAGGGCTTGGGCGCCGGAGCCCAATGTGTGGTAGTATCGAGTCATTGGACAACATACATAGAACTCGGTGCTTAGGGACGGTTCGGTGAGACAACCCACCATGTACTCCTACATGGCCTCTCACCGCTACCTTTACCAAATCGTGTTCACACGTTCACTCTCGAAGATCGTAACATATCGTAACACTCCAATTCATTCCCAATGAACCGGACTGACACAACTCTAAGCAATAGCAGGCATAGCATGGTAGGAACACAACATGGGCTCAATCAACTCCTACACATGCTAGTGGGTTTCAACTATTTATCGTGGCAATGACAGTCATGCAGAGGAATGGGTTCAACTACCGCACACAAGGTAGCAGAGGAATCGTTGTTGTCCTAATGCAATAGCCGAGAGCAGGAGCGAGAGAGTAGGATTTTATCGGAATGAACAAGGGGTTTGCTTGCACGTAGATCAACAAGGAGGCTTGCTTCATAGACAGTACTCTGAAGCGGTCTCGAAGCAAGACCTATCGAGAAGGAACAGTGCCAACAATCAATACACAAGCATATGCAACAATATGATGCATGAACATGGCATGAAGATGTGATGCTGTTTGAGCTAATGCAACTAGTAGTCATTTGGTTTGAAGTCCATTTGAACCCTAAGCTCAAATGCAATTCTAAATTAAGTCTCTTATTATGCCATAATGTGTTTCCTCAAATTCAGCATGTATAAGTTGGTTTGTCATGCATGAAACTAGTACAGATGGAAAGATTGCATTTTTCTGATAATTTTTCATATATAAATTATTTCAATCTGAGCTACGGTTGAATTTCTATGAATTTTTGAAGTTTAAATCATTTTCTGGAATTTCCTGATTAATTTAAATCCAGGAAAAATGGATGAATGCGTCAGCCTGACGTCAGCACTGCGTCAGCAGTCAACCTGGGTCAAACCTGACGTGTGGGGTCCACACGTCAGTGACACAGTTAGTTAACAGAGTTAATTAGTTACTAAACTAATCCTAAACTAAAATTAGCAGGGCCGGGCCCCACTTGTCAGCGACCCAGGGGAGGTCAAACCCACAGTCAACAGCAGTCAAACCAGGCCGCGACTCGGCGCCGGGCGAGGCCGACGCGCGGAGGGCTCGGATCGCCGTTCAGCGACCAATCGGGCGGCGGAGACCACCTCCAAGCCCAGCTCTGTGGCGCATCCAGCTGGGACACGCGGAGACCGTGGGGTGCTTGGAGCTCGCCGGAGCGAGCTCAGGGCGGCGCGCCGGAGCTCGGCTCGAAAGCGGGGCGCTACGACGCGACGGGAGGCCACCCGAGGCTCTGCGGCACCCTCGTGGCACCAAGAGCACAGTGGCGTGCTCGGTTGCGAGCTGCGGTGGCTAGGGCGGCAGCGGCGACATGGGCGGCGGCGAGTGCTACGGCGAGGTGGGGAGAAGGCTACGGCGTGCGGTCGGCTCTGCAGAGAGAGGAACGTGGCGGAGCTCACCGCGATTCTGCGGGCGTCGGCGGGCTCGGGGGCGACTGGAGACAGCGGGCGGCGATGGGGATCCACGGCGGCAGCGATGAGAAAGACGGCGATGGCGACTCTCGGGGCTTCCAGCGTCTTGCGGCTTGGCGAGGCGTAGCCCACAGCGCGGAGCGTGGGACACGACGGAGGGACGAGGGGAGGCAGTGGCAGCGACGACGGCGAGTGGTGGCGGCAGCAGCGGCCGGGCGCGAGAGAGAAAGAGGTCGAGGAGGAGGGAGAGCGAGAGAGTGGGAGAGGGAACGGGCGGCGTGGCATCGTCCGGGGCGTCCAGACGAGGAGGGGAGAGGCAGGCAGGCAGGGAGGGAGGTGGCGTGGCGCGGCGCGGCGGTGCGCGCGTCGAGCACGCGCCCGTTCCCTGTCGAGGACGAAGACGACAGAGGAGGGCCAGTGGGCTGGGCCGGCGCTGGCTGTTGCTGGGCCGCACAGGGAGGAGGCCCAGGTAAGTACCCTTTTTTATTTCTGTTTCTGTTTTTTTGCAATTTGTTTTGATTTAGTTTAAAATACTAAATTATTTTATTTACTTATGCCAAATTTTATAGAAGCTAGTTATATTATTCCAGAGCTCCTTAATAAATGACATAATTTTTGGACATATAATATATATATAACATTTATATATCCAAGGCAAAATAATTACTGGATTAATCCAAATGCCCAAAATAAATACTTATGAGCTCCTAAAAATATTGGTTTGATTTTTATCTCTGTCCAATATTTTCAGAGGGCAACATGAGCATTTTCTTGGACCTTTTTGGAGCAATTTTTATTTGGGCCATTTTAGAGATGATTCTGAGGGTTTCTCAAATCCTCATTTCAACTTTAAATGGAATTTAAACATGATGCACAAATGACCAGCTAGTCTAGGTCATACCAGACTAGGGATGTGACAACTCGCCCCCACTTGAAAGAATCTCGTCCCGAGATTCAGGGGTCGACGAAAAGAAAGCGGGTACTCGATCGAAGGCGATCTTCTCGCTCCCAAGTAGCTTCTCTCTCGGAATGATGAGACCACTTGAACCTTGAGAAACTTGATGTTATGGCGTCGAGTGACACGTTCGCTTGATCGAGAATGCGAACCGGGTACTCTCGGTATGTGAGGTTATCTTGGAGATCAAGCGTTTAATTGGTCCACTCCGCGGATAGGATCCGAGAAGCAGCGCTGAGTTGAGAGGCGTGGAAGACATCATGAACTCGAGAAAGATGTGGGGTAGTTCAAGCTGGTAGGCAACCTCTCCTCGTTTAGCGAGAATGCGAAAAGGACCAATGTAACGAGGAGCCAACTTGCCCTTGATACCAATCGATGGGTACCCTTCAAAGGAGTAACCCGAAGGTAAGCTTTGTCGCCAACTTCATAAGTCATATCCTTATGATGGCGATCATCTTGGCTCTTTTGACGAGATCGGGCTGTTTTCAAATTCTCACGAATGATCGAACTTGCTCTTCCGCCTCTGGATCATGTCGGTCCAAAGAATTGTCTTTCACGGTTTCACCAGTTCAAAGGTGTTCGACATCTTCGTCCATAGAGAATCTCAAAAGGAGCTTTCTTGAGACTGGATTGATAGCTATTGTTATAAGCAAACTCGGCGAAAGGAAGACATTTCTCCCAATCCATACCGAATGAGATAACATAAGCTCTAAGCATGTCTTGAGAATTTGGTTGACCCTTTCCACGACCACTTGGTGAGGGTGGAAAGCGGTCTCAAGGAAAGATGGGTTCCCATGGCGGTTTGGAAACTCTCCCGAAATGAGAAGTGAAAAGACTGCGCCACGGTCTGAATTGATCTCTAGTGGAACACCGTGAAGTGATACTATTAGAGAATATATAAGTCGGTGAGTGACTGGCGATGATACTCTCTCGAACAGGTAGGAAGTGAGCCACTTTGGAAAGGCGATCAATGACTACAAAGATAGCGTTATTCCCTCTCTTGGTCTGGGAAAGCGGTGATGAAGTCCATACCAACTTTATCCCATTTCCATTCGAGAATAGCTAAAGGTGAAGGGTGCCAGCAGGTCTTTGATGCTCTGCTTATGCGACGACAAACGTCACAATTAGCAAAAGTCAGCGATTTCTCTCTTCATCCTAGTCCACGGTAACCTCTGGCGTGGGTCTGATACATCTTAGTACTACCGGGATGAATCGTGAGAGGATTCATCGCCTCCTTAAGAATCGGTTATCGAAGATGTTGATTCTTAGGAACCAAGCGATTCTCGAAGAAAACAACACCACGATCATCCATAGAGAAACATCCACCAACTTCCTTCTTAATGTTTCTCTTGATCCGGAAATACCGTGTCTGCTTTTGAGCAGCGATAATCCGATCCTCAAGGTCAGGTTTAGCCACCAAGGTAGAAAGGAATCCGTGAGGAGCAATGTGAAGGTTAAGCTTACGAATTCCTCATGGAGAAGTGGTTGGCCTACTGCAACATGAGATTGTTGCAATAGGATTCTGACTTAGAGCATCAGCCATGACATTAGCTTTGCCTGGAGTGTAGGTAATCCCTAAGTCGTAATCTGAGATCAACTCTAACCAACGTCTTTGCCTAAGGTTCAGATCTGGTTGGGTGAAGATATACTTGAGACTCTGGTGGTCGGTGTAGATCTCGCAACGTTTACCAAGGAGGTAATGTCGCCAGGTCTTGAGTGCATAGACTACGGCTGCAAGCTCTAGATCATGTGTGGGATAATTCTCCTCATGTGGATGCAACTGTCGAGATGCATAGGCAATCACATGATGATCCTGCATAAGAATGCAACCTAGTCCCTGTCGTGAGGCGTCGCAGTAGATAACAAAGTCTTTAGTGAAATCCGGTGGCACAAGTATGGGAGCAGAAGTCGAGCGTCTTTTCGGTTCTGGCTGTACTCACACCGTGGGGACCACTCAAACTTTTATCTTTCTTGAGAAGTTCCGTGAGGGGTTTAGCTACTTTGGAGAAGTTTTCAACAAAGCGGCGACAATAGCTGGCTAGACCAAGGAAACTCCTAACTTGTTTAACGGTTTGGTGGAGTCCAATCGAGAACGGCCTTAACTCTCTCGGGATTGACAGAATGCCCTTACCGTAGATTACGTGGCCTAGGTAGGTCACTTCGGCAACCAAAATTCACACTTTGAGAACTTGGCATAAAGGCGATGCTCTCTGAGTTTTTCTAATACAAGTCTAAGATGTTCGGCATGCTCTTCTTCGTTCTTCGAGTAAATAAGAATATCATCGAGGTAAACCACGACGAACTTATCTAAGTACTCCATGAAGATCGAGTTCATCAAGCGGGAGAATGTGGCTGGAGCGTTGGTTAGGCCAAAGGACATGACGGTGTACTCGTACTGGCCATAACGAGTGACAAAGGCTGTCTTGGGGATGTCCCCGTTTCTGATCTTGATTTGGTGGTAGCCTAACCTCAAATCCATCTTGGAGAAGACTGAGGATCCAGCGAGCTGATCATACAGTCGTTGATCCCGGGAGCGGATACTTGTTCTTTATCGTGACCAAATTAACGGACGATAATCTACAACCATCCGGTCCGTCGATCCTTCTTCTTGACGAAGAGCACGGGCAAGCCCAAGGAGAAGAACTAGGATGGATGAAACCCTTTGCAAGGACTCATCAAGTTGTTTCTTAAGCTCGGCTAGTTCTAAGGGTGCCATCTTGTAAGGTCTCCTAGAGATCGGAGCGGTTCACAGGATAAGGTCTATGAGCCGAACTCTACATCTCTGCGGTGGAACACTGGCAGTTCCTCTGAAAGACATCCGGAAAGTCACGGACTACCGGATATCTTGAAGGTGCGGAAGAGGGCTGGCATTAAGAGAATAGAGTGGACGCCTTGCAACTCTAGTGGAGCAAGTGACTATCTTGCCGACGGGTGGGTAAGCTGAGCAGACTGGTGTAACAATCAATCTTGGCATAATGAGCTGTCATCCACCATACCCAAGATGATGTTAATATCTGTAGACTTGAGGGCTATAAGTGATGCAAGGAATACAAGTCTGTCTACAAGGATTTCGTTACCATGGCTTACACTAGAAGTTTGCCATTTGGATCCAGGAGTTTGAATGACTAATGGAGAGGGCATATCACAAAATGACATGTTGTGCAAATTAGCATAGCTTTGAAATGAAGGAGTGAGACGCTCGATGTCGAATGAACCGATCTTTGGATGACAGATTGACAAGGAGTGTACCAAGAACGACATCCGGATCATCATGAGTGTTACTAGCTGAGACGTGATGCACACGTCCACGTTCAGTGGGAGCTGACTTGACACTGATCATCTTGCGTGATGGCTTACCACAGCCAACAGGCTTCTCGGGCTGGGGTGGAGCATAACTAGTCCGAGAGCGATCCGTGCATAGTGTCCCGGCTTCCCGCATGTAAGCAAGTCCCTGAAGTTGGACGTGGACCCGCACTGGCAAGCGGTCTACCAGTAGGCCTGGGTGGAACATACGACTGAGCTGGGGGAGGCACCACATGAGATGGCCTTGGTGAATATCCGGGAGGAAGAGCAGAGTTCGGAACCCAAATCCGGCGCTTTTGAGAACCAGAACCGGGAGAAGATCCCAAATCACGGGTGTGCTTACGAGACTCCTCGTAGGTGAGCTGAGCTGTCTCTGCATTGATGGCCTTGTTCACAAGAGCTTGGAACGTATCACAATGATGCAAGTGGAGATCACGACGCAACTTGGGGTTGAGACCCTTCCGGAACCTAGCCTGCTTCTTGGCGTCCGTGGACACCTCTTCTGTGGCATAACGGGCGAGGTTCTCAAACTCTCTGCTGTAAGCATCAACAGCCATCTGATTCTGGGTGAAACTACAGAACTCTTCTCTCTTGCGATCGATGAGGGCCTGAGGAATGTGATGCTCGCGAAAAGCCTCAGTGAAATCCCTCCAAGTAGGAATCTGGCCAGCTGGAAGCATAGCCTCATAGTTCTGCCACCAAAGACTAGCAGGACCTTCCAGGTGGTACGTGGCATAGGTGACCTTGTCATCTTCAGCTACGTTCGCAGAACGGAGCTTGTGTGTGATGCTACGGAGCCAGTCATCTGCATCGAACGGCTCGATGGAATGATGAAAGGTAGGTGGGTGCAAGCGGACGAAATCACGAATGGTCACAGATCCTTTGAACTGATGTGTGGTGTTCTCCTCGATACGTGCCAACAAGCGGTTAGACTCACGCTTGTTTCTCTCCATCTCTAACATGAACTCTGTCAACGAAGGTTGGTCGGGAGGATCCTCATCCCTACTATCTCCGTGATTCTGACTACGAGCAACAGAACTTCGCTTAGCTGATGACATCCTGAGGAACGAAACGAAGGACGGAATCAGCATCAACTATAGGCTATAGAATGTAGGACAAGGAAGTTAGTATCTCTCGAACTCCTAGGGCAATTCCGGCAGCATAACGGCAGTAAAATGCTCAAAATGAGACATCCTGCTAAAATGGGGTAGTAACATACTCAACATCACCACTTAAGGTTCTAAGGTCATACTAAACAGGCTACACCGGAAGTACTCGAAACTGGGGTTTGACTCTGATCAACCAATCCTAAGGGACTACGGAGTAGTAACACGTGATCCTGATAGACGGAAGAGAAGCCTAGTTCCTTAACCCCGCAGGAGAGATATGATGACTTCGGATCGAAGGCCATGAGGTATAAGGAGTAAAAAGAGCCTTACGTTCCTTCCCACAATCAATTCCCTATATAACTAAAGAATTTCTAGACTCAACTTCACCGGTTTGGCTTGGTAATCCTACAGCAGCAAAGCTCGATACCAAAGCTGTCAGACCCGACTCAATGCCACATCGATCTAGCATGTAACACTTCATATCACTTTGCGGCCTCACGCACGGTATCCCCACGGTGTCGCCTTACCTTTGCGGGACCGTTTAGCCTTTTGGCACACGTATATGATAGTGTCGCTAGCATCCATATGATAAGGAGCCCGGCTGACATGGCTAGTCGTAAACCCAAAGTGGCACAAACTTACGAGGACAGCATCCATGACCCAAAGATCGAACATGTCGGTCATCATTGAGTGAATCCAGTACAGTAGCACTAGGCTAACAGACTCGTGAACCGGCAGTAGCGGCTAACAGACTCCGGTATTCATCGCGTGACATTTCCCGAAGGTACGGACCGAGAACGAAGAAGGACACATGCCGCCAGCCTAAGTGTTCCGAGCAAGAGCAAGCTACCAGGCTCGGTGGAACACTAGGAGACATTTCCGTATGAGAGGCTACTAAAGATAAACAACTAGATAGTCGATCCCACACATAGCAATACACATTACACGTCGCGATAACATGCAAGTATGTGCTGTACAACATGGCATCACAAAGATAACTCAACAACTCATATAGATAAAGGCTCAAGAGCCATCATAGCATTTATTGCAAGCAGGGTCACAAGACCCATCATACAGAGCATACAAGCAACAAGTGAAAGCATTACATGTCCGAGTACGAGACATCTACAAATGAAAAAGGTGAAGAGCCTCGACTATCTACAACATCCGATCAAGATCGTAGCTGAGGTACAAGCTACTCGTCAAGTCCACGAGAACACTAGTAAGACCAAGTCTCTGCTGCAAAAACATAAATAAAGCACCATGAGTACAAAGGTACTCAGCAAGACTTACATCGATCCTATCATACATGCACTTGTATCAAGAGGGTAATGTGGGGTTTAGTTGCGACAAGCCAGCTTTGACTCTGTGGCTATCCTTCTCTACGACTACGAGAACTTCTTTGAGGTGATATGGCGCACGAGTCCACTAATCACCACACAATACACTACTATGGATCCATCCCCGTCTCCCTACGAGAAGACCATCCATAGTACTCACACTTTCCTTGAGCATTTTAGAGTATCCACTTCAAGTTGTCTATGTACCATGTAAGCATCCAAGAAGTCCATATCCATGACCCGCTATTGAATAGATCATGTTAACCTGCGCAGGGTGTACTTCTTCACACACGCTCGCCACTTACCACCATGTACACGTCGTGTAACTCGGCAACCTTCAAGCGGAAGCTTTGGCGAGGGAGTCGGCCACGACCGACTAACCACACAAGACTCTAGCCGGGTTTATCGCCTATTCGGGTTCCATCCGTAAGGAGATCCGCCGGGTGTCGCCACGGCCCCAAACGATGTGAGCAGGGTTCCCAAGCCCACCATCCGGTGCCACTTGGTACACCGTGCCACTGTGTTTAGTCTGTCCCAAGCCCACCTGCCGGGTGCCACTTGGTAGAAAAATAGCACTACCTACAAACACCGAAACTAGTTGCGACTCACGGACAGAGATCAAGTCGGTTAATAAGTCGAGAGGGCTTGGGCGCCGGAGCCCAATGTGTGGTAGTATCGAGTCATTGGACAACATACATAGAACTTCGCTTTAGGGACGGTTCGGTGAGACAACCCACCATGTACTCCTACATGGCCTCTCACCGCTACCTTTACCAAATCGTGTTCACACGCTCACTCTCAAAGATCGTAACATATCGTAACACTCCAATTCATTCCCAATGAACCGGACTGACACAACTCTAAGCAATAGCAGGCATAGCATGGTAGGAACACAACATGGGCTCAATCAACTCCTACACATGCTAGTGGGTTTCAACTATTTACTGTGGCAATGACAGGTCATGCAGAGGAATGGGTTCAACTACCGCAGCACAAGGTAGCAGAGGAATCGTTGTTGCCCTAATGCAATAACTGAGAGCAGGAGCGAGAGAGTAGGATTTTATCGGAATGAACAAGGGGGTTTGCTTGCCTGGTAGATCAACAAGGGAGGCACTGCTTCATAGACAGGTACTCTGGAACGGTCTCCGAAGCAAGACCTATCGAGAAGGAACGGTGCCAACAATCAATACACAAGCATATGCAACAATATGATGCATGAACATGGCATGAAGATGTGATGCTGTTTGAGCTAATGCAACTAGTAGTCATTTGGTTTGAAGTCCATTTGAACCCTAAGCTCAAATGCAATTCTAAATTAAGTCTCTTATTATGCCATAATGTGTTTCCTCAAATTCAGCATGTATAAGTTGGTTTGTCATGCATGAAACTAGTACAGATGAAAAGATTGCATTTTTCTGATAATTTTTCATATATAAATTATTTCAATCTGAGCTACGGTTGAATTTCTATGAATTTTTGAAGTTTAAATCATTTTCTGGAATTTCCTGATTAATTTAAATCCAGGAAAAATGGATGAATGCGTCGACTGACGTCGACATCTAGCGTCGTGATCAACCTGGAGTCAAACCTGACGTGTGGGTCCACACGTCGGTGACACGATTAGTTAACAGAGTTAATTAGTTACTAAACTAATCCTAAACTAAAATTAGCGGGCGGGCCCCACTTGTCGGCGACCGTGGAGGTCAAACCTGATCAGCAGTCAAACCCGCCCGCGACTCGACGCCGAGGCCGTGACGCGGAGGGGCTCGGGATCGCCGTTCAGCGACTAATCGGGCGGCGGAGACCACTCTGAAGCCAGTGCTCACAAGCATCCAGTGGGACACGCGGAGACCGTGGGTGCGGAGCTCGCGGAGCAGAGCTTCATGGCGGGCCGGAGCTTCGGGCTCGGCGGGGGCGCGCTACGACGACGCAGGAGGCCACCCGAGGGCTCTCAAGGCACCCTCGTGGCACCAAGAGCACGGTGGCGTGCTCGGTTGCGGCTGCGGTGGCTAGGGCGACGGCGGCGACATGGACGGCGGCGAGGTGCTACTGGCGAGGTGGGGAAAGGCTACGGCGTCGGTCGGCTCTGCGCAGAGAGGGGAACGGTGGCGGAGCTCACCGCGATTCAGCGGCGTCGAAGCGGGCTCGGGACGACCGAGGCGGCGGGCGGCGATGGGGATCCACGGCGGCGGCGATGAGGAAGACGACGATGGCGACTCTCCAGGGCTTCCGCCTTGCGGCTTAGCGAGCGTAGGCGAGCCCACAAGCGAGCGCGTGGACACGATTTGAGGGACGAGGGGAGGGCATGGCGACGGCGGCGAGTGGTGGCGACGGCAGCGCTTGCAGAGAGGAAGAGGTCCAGGGAGGAGGGAGAGCAAGAGAGAGGGGAGAGGGAACGGGCGGACGTGGCATCGTCCGGGGCGTCGAGACGAGGAGGGAGAGGCGGTGCAGCGGGGAGGAGAGTGGCGTGGCGCTGGCGGCGGCGCGCTGTCGAGCACGCGCCTGTTCTGTCGAGGACTAAGACGACAGAGGAGGGCTGGGCTGGGCTGGGCGCCGGTGTTGCTGCTAGGCCGCACAGGGAGGAGGCCAAGGTAAGTACCCTTTTTTATTTCTGTTTCTGTTTTTTTGCAATTTGTTTTGATTTAGTTTAAAATACTAAATTATTTTATTTACTTATGCCAAATTTTATAGAAGCTAGTTATATTATTCCAGAGCTCCTTAATAAATGACCTAATTTTTGGACATATAATATATATATAACATTTATATATCCAAGGCAAAATAATTACTGGATTAATCCAAATGCCCAAAATAAATACTTATGAGCTCCTAAAAATATTGGTTTGATTTTTATCTCTGTCCAATATTTTCAGAGGGCAACATGAGCATTTTCTTGGACCTTTTTGGAGCAATTTTTATTTGGGCCATTTTAGAGATGATTCTGAGGGTTTCTCAAATCCTCATTTCAACTTTAAATGGAATTTAAACATGATGCACAAATGACCAGCTAGTCTAGGTCATACCAGACTAGGGATGTGACAATCGCGTCAAGCTCCAGAACCGTGAAGTTGAAGTTGAGGCCTGGACGCAGCCTCATGATATCCGCTGGGCCGCCAAACAGCCAGGCGGGCCTCCCCCTCTCTTGCAGAGGGGCGATGCGACGGTGAAGGAAATCCACGCCAACTGCCCCTGTTGTGAGTCCGGCATGCCTGAGCCGGAGGATTCGGGTGGTGGCGATCGTCAGCTGGCGTCATCTGGCGACAGAGCGCTCCAGTCGCTGCCATGCACCACCCGGCTCTGGCGCAGCCTGGTGAATGGCGGCGGATTGGCATCACAGATCCAGCACCACTCCGCCCTCTACTCGTCCCACTTGTCATGGGCTCGCCGTCAAGTACACCTCCTTCATGCCCATCCGGGAGGTCCAGGCGATTCCGCCAGCCAGTGGCTCCCCTTTCTCGGCTCGGGGGGAGAAATAATGGCGAAAAAGAGCGACATTGGGGAGGATGCCAACAAAGTTCTCACAGAGCCGCCATTGTCAGAACGGCGTTGGGGGTGAAATCAAGAAGATGAAACCCGTAGGTGTTCATGATGTCACAAAGAAAATCGGAAAAGGGGGGGCAGAGCCCGCAATAGAAGAACACAGGGAAGAAGTAGTACCCTCTGGGGCACTTTTTCGATTTGGAAGCCTCAGCGGAAAGCACCGGCGTGCGCGGATGCGCCCGCGTCTCCGTCGACCAGAAGAGGTAGAACTCCGCCCGCAGCGCCTCCGGGGTGAGCTCGGGGAGGAAAAGCACTCGCTTCTTGCGCAGCGCCTCGAGCTCCAGCGCCTCGGCCGATTTCGCAGCCTTCGCGGTCTTTGCAGCCTTCGCGGTCTTTGCAGCCTTCCCGGTCTTCGGAGCCATGGCGGAGGCGGTGAGGGAAGGCGAAGGCGACGGCGGCGATGGCGACGGCGGGCGGCGGAGCGCTGTTCTCTTTCGGCTTGGGAAGTGGAGGGGAGCGGCGGGGCTTTCGGAGGAAGGAACTGCAAGTAGCGAAGGTGGGGGAACGGCTCTGTTTCCCCTGCTTATAAATGGGGGATGCGAACGTTACGCATTTTCTGGAATTGAGTATTGACCACGTTCTCTCCCGACTTGCGATTGACGCGTCTGTTCTGGAGGGCGCGGTGGAAATGGAGTGGGTTTTGCGTGGACCCAGGCGCGCGTGCGTTCTTGCTTTTGGGCTCCGCCCAACAGCGCCGGCACCGTGTATGGCCCAGTGCCGGGGCTCTGTCGGTGTACTAAAGTAGGGGTACCTTAGTACCGCGAACTTGTGCACGGGCAGCCGCAGCGCCCCGCGGCAAGGCTTGCCGGGCACCCGCCAAGACCCTCCGTCATTTCCTATTACTGCCATCAAAGAACAAAGTATTAACTAAGAAGACAAAGCCCCGGCAAGAGAAGCTTGCCGGGAAGGACAAAGACCCCGGCAAGAGGAGCTTGCCGGGAAGGCCAACCAAGGCGCTTCAGAGAACTTGCCGCGACGCCCCGTGCGTCCCGGCAAGGCACGGCGAGCGACAAGCTTGCTGGTGCGACAAGACGACGGCCGCGGCAAGGCTGCCACTCTGCACCCAAGCTCCAGCGCATCCAACGACGTGTCACCCCAGGACTATCCCAGGAGCACGTGGCGAGGCGCTGTGCAGCCATGCGGTGCGAGGTGGCAAGCGAAGCTGACAAGGTGGCCATCGTGGCGATCGGTGGCGCCCCTAACGGTCGTTTCCTTGCACTGTTGGGCGACCGGACGGGCATTAAATGACCTTGTCCCCTGTCGTCAGAGTTAGGTAGGGGACACTGTTGGACACTGTTGTACCAACCTTAGTTTTTACCTTTTTGCCCCTCTTCCTATGCTGCCACCTGTCGGTGACCCCCTTAGACTATAAAAGGGAGGCCCATGCGCACGTAGAAAGGGTTCGGTTCGGAACTTTTCCACACTAGGGGTCGGTTCATTCGACCCATCCAACACCACTACACGCTCGCGCTCTCGAGCAAGAACGAATAAAAACACAAAGTAGCAGTAGGAGTTTTATCTCTCCGGAGAGCTCCGAAGCTGGGTAAAATCCAGCGCCCCCGCGTGCCGTCGCCTCGATCCGCTCTGCGCGCGCCCTCCGCTCCCTTGCCGGACCAGAAGGGGCCCCCTGCCCCATAGGTGTTCGTGCTCCCACGGGATCCCCACGACACCAACACCAGCGTTGGCGAGGATGAGTGGCCTCCAAGGGCCAGGCGTCCGGCGAGATCGTAAGTATCCGGATCCTTGATATGCAAGATATTTTATGTCATGTAGTGTCCTTCTAACGCCCCGTTCTGTCCGTAGCCCGGCCGATGACGATCTCCCCGACTCATCGAGCGGGTCGTTGGCCTCGTCGGATGTGAATTCACTTCCGACTGCCTCTATCCCACGCGCCGACGAGGACGCCGAGGTGGGATCCCGAGAGGACCCATCGGAGGAGGCTCGGGGCGCCGTCGAGCAACCTCCGGACTTTGCGCTGGACTCTACATCGAACCCGCAGGGTTCCAGAGTCCGCAAGCGCCCCTTCAAAGAAGGGCAAGATCGGACACCGCGGCCTCCGGCCCAACCGAAGGCACCGGATAACTTGTTGGAGGCGCTTAAAGGCGCTTCCATCGAGGAAGAACACCGCACTATCATGAGTGCGGTGATTCAAAAGGTTCACTCGCCAAAAGCGGGCTGACCGAAGCTTCAGCAGCCTTTTAACAAGCTTTGAGGTAAGAAGTTAAAATTATGTAATGTAATACCGCATAGACGGTAGCCCTCGATGCTCGGGCCGGTGTTCGGAAAGAAAAGACGGTGAGGATCTAACAAGATATCTTGCAGGGTTGCTAAAAATATGTCAATATGGGTTTGCGAGGCTGCTGCTTGACCTCTGCCGCGTGCGGCGGAGGTCAATGTCTTGAAGCAGGATCTCGAGCGGCGAAGCGAGAGCTCGCCATCTTGAAGAAGCAGCTCGAGGACAAAGAAGGTGAGTAACACCACTTTGAATAGGTACCTTCTGAGAAAAGGATTTTGGTTGCAATAAAATTAACAAGGATAATATGTGTATTGCGGGGCCACTAACGAGGTGGCAGACTGAAGGATCTTTGTGTCGCGTCCGAACACAAAGGCGGCCATGAACGGGCAGAGCAAGAAAAGCAGGAGGCACGGTGGTGGAAGTTCAGCAAGAGCTCCGGGCTCTCATGGAAAAGCATGAGAGTTTGGGCGTGACTCAAGACTCGAGAGTCCGAGCTTGCCTCGCTCTCGAAAGTGCCAAGTCCGCCAAGGCCGAGGCCCATAAGGCCCTTCAGAGGTTGAAGATATAAAGAAAATAGCGGCGGTAAGGCATTTTTCATGCAAAGCAAGCATGTTAATGTAAAATACGACACTTACCCGCATTCTGAGCTCTCGAGGCGTTTGCAGATCTGCCGCATAGTCGTCCGATGCCGCCGCATTCTATCGTGGCGAGGAGGGCTCGACGGAAAAAGTCTTCTGGTCTCAAGATCTTTGGCCGGACACCAGTGCCCCAAGCGACCAGGTTAAGCAACGGTCAAACTCCACAAGGTAGCCGAGGAGCCCATGAAGGGCCTTATAGTCCGTGTGGCTCGGATGAGCCATGCCTGGGAGCTACTTTGGCCTCGTCAGCGGCTGGTGGATGCATGCCCCTGGGTGGATGTCATCAAGCGCTCCGCCTGTATTGAAGGCGCTCGCCGGGCCCTCGCCCGCACAAAGGTGCAATGGGGCAGGTTGGATGCGGACAAGCTTCTCACGGACCCACCGCCGCCGGGCAAGGAGTATCGCACACCCGAAATGTATTATAAAACTGTCCTGAAGGGAGCCCGCAATATTGCGGATGAGTGCCCCAGAAATGTAATCTTTGAGTGAATTTGCTATGTATTATCCTGCTGGCGCTGAAACTTTGTTTATGTCTTGCGTTAAGCAACGCTTGTTTAATTTAAAATATTACCTTCGTGCGGCCGCTTATAAAATCGAGAGATGGCAAGTCGTTGGCTTTCAGCCCCCAAGCCACGAGTCTTTGGGGTGTTCGGGATAAACTTGAGCACTCTTGTTCCCATTGTTGGGTCCATCGAGGAGGCGCCAACACAACGAACAAGGCAACCGGACTTATAATGCTTGAACACTCTCACTTAGCCATAGAATTCTATAATTTTAAATTTGGTGAAGCCCGGTATTCGAAGATCAATCCGGGCGCTATCCACGCCTTCATCGGACATTGTCCGAACTTCGCTCGAGCGGCATGAGTCTTTATGGACCGAAAAACCTCTCGAATAGCGACCAGTCTCTCGCCTTATCATGCCGATCAGTTTTAGCTTTCTCCATCGAGGCGCCGCCCAGCTCAACCGGGCGCAATCGCAGTGGTTCTCCCAGTGCCACCTTAGCCGACGAACGGGCGTAAGGCACCAAAACGTGGAGCCGCAAACCCAACTATTGACCCAAGACATGATTCGGAGCCGATTCATATAATGCTATAAGTTCGGGGTGCCGCACTTGTGAAAGTGTTCGGACTTATCACACCATAGAGTGGGGAACATAAGCCCCCGGTGTATTAGGCTGTACCAAAATATACGGGTGCAAGATGTCATATAATGAGCATATATATATAAAAGGTAATGCAATTGCGATCAAAAAGGTGCTGCATTATTTATGAAAGAAAGTCTGCTAGTAGAGCGGACTGATACAAATAGTGCGGTAAGCAAGGGATTTGGACTAAGTAAACATGTCCCCCTCCAGGGATGAGCTGCGGACTTGGTGTATATAATCGAATTTAATGCTCGTAATTGAGACCACCTGAGTGTTTGTCGCAGCCTTCTTTAGTCCCTGACTATTGCATCATGAGTTCGGCAGGTTTGCGCCGGACGAGGCTTCAGTTATGAGTCCTGTGTACATAAAATAAGAAAAATAAAAAATATAAAAGAAAGGGGGGCACACTTGCGAGCCCCCGGTGTTGTCGAACCGCACTCTGGGTCCGTTGTGATCGTGCCCCCTCCCCTGTGCCCATGGTATCTCCAAAGCGTAATGATGTACGCGGAGTGTTATTCTTGCGATCATGCGCTGGCGAGGGTTAGGGCCGCATTACTACGCTGCGGCTCGATCGCGCCAGTGGTCTTGGTTGGCATTGCTCGGCGCGCGTTTTGTGATCCGCCTTTAACGGCCGGACTCGAAATTGCCTTAGAAGGCTGCTCAGATTTCCGCCGCGAGAGCCGCCAGATGTTCCTCCGCTCGGAGGGAGCGCCCCGTATTCCCATTGACCGTGATGACTCCACGAGGGCCCGGCATCTTGAGCTTTAGGTATGCATAGCGCGCACCGCTGAATTTTACAAACGCGTTCGTCTGAAAGCAGAGCGTGATAGCCATCGCGAACGGGACTATGTCAAGATTAACTCTTCACTCCGAAATTATCCGGGATCCAAAGACCACTTCGGTGCAGGTGAGCGAGCCTGCATAGCTTGGCTTCCACTCTGGTATGACACCTTTAAAGGTTGTCTTTGTAGGTTTAATCCTTGATGGGTCTATGCCCATTTTGCACATCGATCCCGATAAAGCAGGTTCAAGCTCTACCGCCGTCCATCGGGACTCTCGTGAGGTGAAATCCATTGACGATTGGGTCTAAAACCAATGCGCGAATCGGCCATGGCGTATGTTGGTCGGATGGTCTCTTCGATCAAAAGTGATCGGACAAGAGGACCATGGATTGAACTTGGGTGATAGCTCCATCGCATAGACGCCCCTTAGTGCGTGTTTCCTCTCCCTCTTGGGTATGTGGGTCGCGATATCATATTCACCATCCGCACTTGTGGGGAAAACCCTACGTCCTCTATTGTTCGGGCGGTCGGGTCTCTTCCTCGTCGTCGCTGTTTAGCCCCTTGTCATTGTTTTCGGCAATTAACTTATCGGCCTGCTTGAACACCCAGCAATCTCTATTAGTGTGGTTAGCTGGCTTTTCAGAGGTGCCATGTATCCGCATAAGCGGTCAAGTATTTGGTCCAGATTGGACGGACCGGAGGGTTCTTTTGAATGGCTTCTTCCACGACCGGTTTAGAGCCTCGAATCGGCGTTGACTCACGATCCTCCTTATCGCCACCGCACGCGGCGTTTGATTTTGTTTCGACGTGACCGCCGTTGTTGTCCTTAGTATCCGGACCGCCGAATTTTTACGGAGATTGTTGCTGCGGGCTAGCGATTGTCCTCTCCCGCATAAGCGGTCATTAACGATGTGAGGGCTGCCATGGATTTCGCTTTTCCTGCCCTGTGTGCGGGCTAGCCATTCGTCCCGGATGTTATGTTTGAAGGCTGCAAGGGCCTCTGATCCGGACAATCGACGATTTGGTTTTTCTTTGTCAAGAACCGTGTCCGTAATTGTCCGCCGATTCGTCCAGCTGCTGAATAATGTGGCTTAGGTCATCGGCGTCGGTGGTCGCCATACGTGCCACGAAGTTGTCGAGGAATGCGGCTTCCGTGTTTTCCCAAGACCCAATTGACTCTGCGGGCAAGCTGTTTAGCCAATGCCGAGCTGGTCCTTTAAGCTTGAGGGAGATACTTGATGGCATGGAGATCATCGCTGCGGGCCATATGGATGTGGAGAAGATAGTCTTGATCCAAACCGCGGGTCTGTTGTGCCATCGTAAGATTCGATGTTTACGGGTTTAAACCCTTGGGATCGATGATCCATTACTTCGTCAGTGAAGCATAGCGGGTGTGCGGCGCCTCTGTATTGAGCAATATCGCGACGCAGCTCGAGAGAGCGCTGTCTGCTGTGTTCAGCCCGGCCGGGGTTATTGTATCCGGAGCGACGGTATTCGTCATGGGTCGTGGGGCGCCCACGTGATCTGTAGATGGATCTGGATTGCCTTGCTTTGTCCTCCAATATGTCTCGCAAGTCCGGCGCATTCCCTCTTGGCTTCGTACTTTTGGAGCAATGCCGGGGTACGGTCTTGGCTGGGGGCTTGGATGCCTCTCTGTCACGACAATGGGGCGGTCGGTCAGCCATATCGTGCGCTGGTGATGGAGGTATGTATGCTTCCTCCTCTAATCGGGGGAGCAGCTTGCGTCTTGGGTAACTTTTGGAGGGGCGTTCGATGTCAGGACCCCGACTCAATGCCACATCGATCTAGCATGTAACACTTCATATCTCTTTGCGGCCTCACGCACGGTATCCCCACGGGTGTCGCCTTACCTTTGCCCGGGACCGTTTGCGCCTTTTGGCACACGATATGATAGTGTCGCTAGCATCCATATGATAAGGAGCCCGGCTGACATGGCTAGTCGTAAACCCAAAGTGGCACAAACTTACAGGACAGCATCCATGACCCAAAGATCGAACGTGTCGGTCATCACGAGTGAATCCAGTGCTGTAGCCTTGGGCTAACAGACTCGTGAACCGGCTATAGCGGCTAACAGACTCCGTATTCATCGCGACATTTCCCGAAGGGACGATACACGTGAACGAAGAAGGACACATGCCGCCAGCCTAAGTGTTCCGGAGCGAAGAGCACGCTACCATGGCTCGATGGAATCACTAGGAGACATTTCCGTAAGAGAGGCTACTAAGAATAAACAACTAGATAGTCGATCCCACACATAGCAATACACATTACACGTCGCATAACATGCAAGTATGTGCTGTACAACATGGCATCACAACATAACTCAACAACTCATATAGACAAGGCTCAAAGAGCCATCATATCATATATTGCAAGCAGGGTCACAAGACCCATCATACAGAGCATACAAGCAACAAGCGGAAGCATTACATGTCCGGGTACGACATCTACAAATGAAAAAGGTCAAGAGCCTCGACTATCTACAACATCCGATCAAGATCGTAGCTGAGGTACAAGCTACTTGTCAAGTCCACGAGAACACTAGTAAGACCAAGTCTCCGCTGCAAAAACATAAATAAAGCACCATGAGTACAAAGGTACTCAAGAAGACTTACATCGATCCTATCATACATGCATTTGTATCAAGAGGGTAATGTGGGGTTTAGTTGTAGCAAGCCAGCTTTGACTCTGTGGCTATCCTGTTCTCGACTACTGAACTTCTTTGAGGTGATATAGGCGCACGAGTCCACTAATCACCACACAATACACTACTATGGATTTGTCCCGCCTCCCACGAGAAGGCCATCCATAGTACTCACACTTCTCTTGAGCATTTTATTGTATCCACTTCAAGTTATCTATGTACCATGTAAGCATCCAAGAAGTCCATATCCATGACCCGGCTATTCCAATAGATCATGTTAACCCCGCAGGGTGTACTTCTTCACACACGCCTCGCCACTTACCGCCATGTACACATCATGTATCTCGGCAACCTTCAAGCGGAAGCTTTGGCGAGGTGTCGGCCACGACCGACTAACCACACAAGACTCTAGCCCAGTTTATCGCCTATTCGGTTCTATCCGCAAGGAGATCCGCCGGGTGTCGCCACGGCCCCAAACGATGTGAACAGGGTTCCCAAGCCCACCTCGTCGGATGGATCTCGCTTGGTACACCGTGCCACTTGTGCCTAGTCTGTCCCAAGCCCACTGGCGGGTGCCACTTGGTAGACTACTAACACTACCTACAAACACCGAAACTAGTTGCGACTCACGGACAGAGATCAAGTCGGTTAATAAGTCGAGAGGGCACTTAAGCATTCCAATGTGTGGTAGTAACTAGTCATTGGACAACATACACGTAACTCAATGCTTAAGGACGGTTCCAAAGAGACAACCCACCATGTACTCCTACATGGCCTCTCACCGCTACCTTTACCAAATCGTGTTCACACACTTAACTCTCAAAGACTGTAACGACTCATAACACTCCAATTCATTCCCAATGAATCGACCGACACAACTCTAAGCAATAGCAGGGCATAGCATGGTAGGAACAAAACATGGGCTCAATCAACTCCTACACATGCTAGTGGGTTTTAACTATTTATCGTGGCAATGACAGTCATGCGGAGGAATGGGTTCAACTACCGCAGACAAAGTAGCGTATGAATCGTTGTTTTCCTAATGCAATAACCGAGAGCAGGAGCGAGAGAGTAGGATTTTATCGAATGAACAAAGGGGTTTGCTTGCCCGGTAGATCAACAAGGAAGGCATCGCTTCACGAGCATGTGTACTGAACGGACTCGGGCAGACCTATCGAGAAGGAACAGTGTCGGCAATCAATACACAAACATATGCAACAATATGATGCATGAACATGGCATGAAGATGTGATGTTGTTTGAGCTAATGCAACTAGTAATCATTTGGTTTGAAGTCCATTTGAACCAAAAGCTCAAATGCAACTCTAAATTAAGTCTCTTAATATGCCATAATGTGTTTTCTCAGATTCAGCATGTATAAGATGGTTTGTCATGCATGAAACTAGTACAGATGGAAAGGTTGCATTTTTCTGATAATTTTTCATATATAAATTATTTCAATCTGAGCTACGGTTGAATTTCTATGAATTTTTGAAGTTTAAATCATTTTCTGGGATTTCCTGGTTAAAAATAATTCCAGATAATAAATAATTGCGTCAGCATGATGTCAGCACTGCGTCAGCGGTCAACGGTACTGACCAGGTCAAACCTGACGTGTGTGGTCCACACGTCGGTGACAGGGGGGTTTAACAGGGTTAGTCTAATCCTAATTAAAGGTTAGTGGCGCTGGGGCCCACTGTCAGTGACTGTGGCTAATCTTAATTAAATTAACCTTAAACTTGTTTAATTAGTGGGGCTGGCCCCACGCGTCAGTGACGCAGGGTGGTCAAACCCTGGTCAAACGGGGTCGAACCCGCCGCGACTCGGCCGGGCGAGGCCAGACGCGGCGCGGGTCTGCGGATCACGTCTCCGGCGACCAAAGGGCGCGGAGACCATCTCCGAGGAGCTGGTGTCTCGCATCCAGCCAGTGGCGGGGAGGAGCTGGGAGGCGGAGCTCAGCCGAGCGGAGCTGGGCGGCGGCGGAGCTCGGCTCGAGCGGGCGCGCGGCTACGGCGCACGGGAAAGCAGGGGAGGAGGGGGAACCGGCGCGGGAGAGCTCACAGGGGACCGGAAGAGACGACGGCGAGCTCGGGGAAGGCGCTGACGGCGGCGAGCGGCGACGGAGATCCACGGCGGCCGGAGGTGATGAAGGCGACGGCGACGGCTCCACGGGGCGTCCGGAGGTGCGTGGCTCGACGAGGGGGTAGAGCGGGTCGTGGCGGAGCTTCTGGGCTCTACGGAGGGGCGAGGGGACGGCGGGGAGCGCGTCGGCGGTGAGCTGCGGCGGCGGCAGCGCGTCGGGCGCGGGGAGAGGGAGAGGTCCAGGGGAGGAGGGAGAGCGAGAGAGAGTGGAAGAGGACCGGGGCGTCGCGTGGCGTCGTCCGGGCCATCCAGAGCGACGAGGGGGAGGCAGGCAGGCAGAGAGGGAGGTGGCGTGGCGCGGCGCGGCGGTGCGCGCGTCGGGCACGCGCCCGTCCCCCTGTCGAGGACGAAGACGACAGAGGAGGGGGCGGGCTGGGCCGGGCTGGCCAGCTGGCTGGCCGAAGCCGCCTGATCTTGGGCCAACCACAGAGCTAGCGCCGCTGTAAGTCTCCCTTTATTCTGCTTTCCTATCTTTTCTATTTTCGACATTTGTTTTGATTTAATAATAATACTAAATCATTTTATTTCCTTATGCCAATTTTTATAGAAGCTAGTTATATTATTTCCAGAGCTCCTTAGTAAATGACATAATTTTTGGACATATATTATATATATAACATTTATATATCCAAGGCAAAATAATTATCGATTAATCCAAATGCCCAAAATAAATACTTATGAGCTCCTAAAATATTGGTTTGATTTTTATCTCTGTCCAATATTTTCAGAGGGCAACATGAGCATTTTCTTGGACCTTTTGGAGCAATTTTATTTGGGTCATTTTCCAAAAATGATTACGAGGGTTCCACAAATCCTCATTTCACATTTAAATGAAATTTAAACATGATGCACAAATGACTAGCTAGCCTTGAGCATACCGTAACTAGGGATGTGACAACTCGCCTCACTTGAAAGAATCTCGTCCCCGAGATTCAGAGGTCGACGGAAAGAAGGTGGGTACTCGAATGAAGACGATCTTCTCGCTCCCAAGTAGCTTCTCTCTCGGAATGATGAGACCACTGAACTTTGAGGAACTTGATGTTATGACGTCGGGTGACACGCTCTGCCTGATCAAGAATGCGAACCGGATACTCTCGATATGTGAGGTTATCTTGGAGATCAAGCGTTTCATGGTCCACTCCGCGGATAGGATCCGAGAAGCAACGCCTGAGTTGAGAGACGTGGAAGACATCATGAACTCGAGAAAGATGTGGGGGTAGTTCCAACTGGTAGGCAACCTCTCCTTGTTTAGCGAGAATGTGAAAGGGACCAATGTAACGAGGAGCCAACTTGCCCTTGATACCGAAACGATGGGTACCCTTCAAAGGAGTAACCCGAAGGTAAGCTTTGTCGCCAACTTCATAAGTCATATCCTTATGATGACGATCATCTCGGCTCTTTTGACGAGATCGGGCTGTTTTAAATTCTCACGAATGATGCGAACTTGCTCTTCCGCCTCTGGATCATGTCCGTCCAAAGAATTGTCTTTCACCGGTTTCTGACCAGTTCAACGGTGTTCGACATCTTCATCCATAGAGAATCTCAAAAGGAGCTTTCTTGAGACTGGATTGATAGCTATTGTTATAAGCAAACTCGGCGAAAGGAAGACACTTCTCCCAATCCATACCGAATGAGATAACGCAAGCTCTGAGCATGTCTTCGAGAATTTGGTTGACCCGTTCCACCTGACCACTTGATTGAGGGTGGAAAGCTGTACTGAAGGAAAGATGGGTTCCCATGGCGGTTTGGAAACTCTCCGAAATGAGAAGTGAAGAGACTACCACGGTCTGAATTGATCTCTAGTGGAACACCATGAAGTGATACTATTCGAGAATATATAAGTCACGAGCTGACTAGCAAAGGATACTCTCGAACAGGAAGGAAGTGCGCCACTTTGGATAGACGATCAATGACTACGAAGATAGCATTATTCCCTTTCTTGGTCCCGGAAAGCCGGTGATGAAGTCCATACAAACTTTATCCCATTTCCACTCGGGAATGGCTAGAGGTCAAGGGTGCCAGCAGGTCTTTGATGCTCGCTTAACGCGACGACAAACGCCACATTTAGCAATGAACTCAGCGATTTCTCTCTTCATCCTAGTCCACCGTAACCTCTGGCGAGGTCCCGATACATCTTAGTACTCTGGGATGAATCGTGAGAGGAGATTCATGTGCCTCCTTAAGAATCAATTGTCGAGATGTTGATTCTTGGAACCACCAAGCGATTCCCAAAGAAAACGACACCGCGATCATCCATAGAGAAACATCCACCAACTCCCTTCTTAATGTTTCTCTTGATGCGGATAACACCCTATCAAACTTCGATCAAGAATGATCGATCCTCGAGAGTAGGTTTCGCCACCAATGTAGAAAGGAATCCGTGAGGAGCAATGTGAAGATTAAGCTTACAGAATTCCTCATGGAGAAGTGGTTGACCCTGCTGCAACATGAGATTGTTGCAATAGGATTTACGGCTTAGAGCATCAGCCATGACATTGGCTTTTCCTGGGGTGTAGGTAATCCCTAGGTTGTAATCTGAGATCAACTCCAACCAACGTCTTTGCCTAAGGTTCAGATCTGGTTGGGTGAAGATATACTTGAGACTCTGGTGATCGGTGTAGATCTCGCAACGTTTACCAAGAAGGTAATGTCGCCAGGTCTTGAGTGCATAGACTACGGCTGCAAGCTCTAGATCATGTGTAGGATAATTCTCCTCATGTGGATGCAACTGTCGGGATGCATAGGCAATCACATGACGATCCTGCATAAGAATGCAACCTAGTCCCTGTCGTGAGGCGTCGCAATAGATAACAAAGTCTTTAGTGAAATCCGGTGGCACAAGTATGGGAGCAGAAGTCAGGCGTCTTTTCAGTTCCTGAAAACTGTACTCACATTGTGGGGACCACTCAAACTTTTTATCTTTCTTGAGAAGTTCCGTGAGGGGTTTGGCTACTTTGGAGAAGTTTTCAACAAAGCGGCGACAATAGCTGGCTAGACCAAGGAAACTCCTAACTTGTTTAACGGTTTCAGGTGGAGTCCAATCAAGAACGGCTTTAACTCTCTCGGGGTTGACAGCAATGCCCTTACCAGAGATTACGTGGCCCAGATAGGTCACTTCTGGCAACCAAAATTCACACTTGGAGAACTTGGCATAAAGGCGATGCTCTCTGAGTTTTTCTAACACAAGTCTAAGATGTTCGGCATGCTCTTCCTCGTTCTTCGAGTAAATAAGAATATCATCGAGGTAAACCACGATTTAACTTATCTAGGTACTCCATGAAGATCGAGTTCATCAAGCGGAGAATGTGGTCATGTTGGTTAGACCGAAGGACATAACGGTGTACTCGTACTGGCCATAACGAGTGACAAAAGCTGTCTTGGGGATGTCCCCGTTTCTGATTTTGATTTGGTGGTAGCCTAACCTCAAATCCATCTTGGAGAAGACTGAGGATCCAGCGAGCTGATCATACAGATCGTTGATCCTGGGGAGCGGATATTTGTTCTTTATCGTGACCAAATTAACGGGACGATAATCTACAACCATCCGGTCTGTACCATCCTTCTTCTTAACGAAGAGAACGGGGCAAGCCCAAGGAGAAGAACTAGGACGGATGAAACCCTTTTGCAAGGACTCATCAAGTTGTTTCTTAAGCTCGGCTAGTTCTAAGGGTGCCATCTTGTAAGGTCTCCTAGAGATTGGAGCAGTTCCTGGGATAAGATCTATGACGAACTCTACATCTCCGCTGTGGAACACTGGCAGTTCCTCTGAAAGACATCCGGAAAGTCACGGACTACGGGATATCTTCAGTGCGGAAGAGGGCTGGCATTAAGAGAATAAAGTTGACGCTTGCAACTCTGGTGGAGACGGTGACTATCTTGCCGATGGATGTGTAAGCTGAATGACACTGGTGAAACAATCAATCTTGGCATGATGAGCTGTCATCCACCCATACCCAAGATGATGTTAATATCCCAAGACTTGAGAGCTATAAGTGATGCAAGGAATACAAGTCTGTCTACAAGGATTTCGTTACCATGGCTTACACTAGAAGTTTGCCATTTGGATCCGTGAGTTTGAATAAGTAGTGGGAGGGCATATCACAAAATGACATGTCGTGCAAGCGGGCATAGCTTTGAAATGAAGGAATGAGACGCCCAAGATCGAATAGAACCGATCTTTGGGTGACGATTGACAAGGAGTGTACCAAGAACGACATCCGGATCATCATGAGCGTCTTTAGCTGAGACGTGATGCACAAGTCCAAGTTCAGGGTGAGCTGACCTGGCACTAATCATCTTGCGTGATGGCTTACCATGGCCAACAGACTTCTCGGGTTGGGGTGGAGCAACTCGTCCGAGTGCAAATCACGGCAATGTGGCCTGGCTCTCCGCACTTGTAACAAATCTTGGAGGTAGAACGTGGACCCGCATTGGCAGGCGGTCCATCAATAGGCCTGGGTGGAGCATACTGCTGAACTAGATGGGGTGCCACATAAGATGGCCTCGGTACATATCTGGGTGGAAGAGCGGAGTTCGGAACCCAAATCCGGCGCTTCTGAGAACTAGAACCGGAGGAAGATCCCAAATCACGGGTGTGCTTACGAGACTCCTCGTAAGTGAGCTGAGCTGTCTCTGCATTGATGGCTTTGTTCACAAGAGCTTGGAATGTATCACAATGATGCGGTGGAGATCACGACGCAACTTGGGGTTGAGACCTTCCGAACCTAGCACGCTTCTTGGCGTCCGTGGATACCTCTTCAAGCATAGCGGCAAGGTTCTCAAACTCTCTACTATAAGCATCAACAGCCATCTTACCCTGGGTGAAACTACAGAACTCTTCTCTCTTGCGATCAATGAGGGCTTCAGGAATGTGATGCTCGTGAAAAGCCTCAGTGAAAACTCTCCAGGTAGGAATCTGACCAGCTGGAAGCATAGCCTCATAGTTCTGCCACCAAAGACTAGCAGGACCTTCAAGGTGGTATGCAGCATAGGTGACCTTGTCATCTTCAGCTACGTTCGCAGAACGGAGCTTGTGTGTGATGCTACGGAGCCAGTCATCTGCATCGAGTGGCTCGATGGAATGATGAAAGGTAGGTGGGTGCAAGCGAATGAAATCATGAATGGTTGCAGACCCTTTGAACCGATGTGCGGTGTTCTCCTCGATACGTGCCAACAAGCGGTTAGACTCACGCTTGTTTCTCTCCATCTCTAACATGAACTCTGTCAATGAAGGCTGGTCGGGAGGATCCTCATCCCTACCATCTCCGTGGTTCCGGCTATGAGCAATAGAACTTCGCTTAGCTGATGACATCCTGAGAAACGAAACCAAGGACGGATCAGCATCTACTATAGACTGTAGAATGTAGGACAAGGGAATTAGTAACTCTCGAACTCCTAGGGCAATTCCGGCAGCATAACGGCAGTAAAATGCTCAGAATGAGACATCCTGCTAAAATGGGGTAGTAACATACTCAACATCACCACTTAAGGTTCTGGGATAGTACTAAACAGGCTACACCGGAAGTACTCGAAACTGGGGTATGACTCTGATCAACCAATCCTATGGGACTACGGAGTAGTAACACGTGATCCTGATAGACGGAAGAGAAAACCTAGTTCCTTAACCCCGCAGGAAAGATAGGATGACTCAGATCAGAAGGCCATGAGGTATAAGGAGTAAAAAGAGCCTTACGTTCCTTCCCACAATCAATTCCCCTACATAACTAAAGAATTTCTAGACTCAACTTCGACCAGTTTGGCTTGCTAATCCTACAGGCAGTCAGGCTCTGATACCAAAGCTGTCAGGACCCCAACTCAATGCCACATCGATCTAGCATGTAACACTTCATATCTCTTTGCGGCCTCACGCACGGTATCCCCACGGGTGTCGCCTTACCTTTGCAGGGACCGTTTAGCCTTTTGGCACACGATATGATAGTGTCGCTAGCATCCATATGATAAGGAGCCCGGCTAACATGGCTAGTCGTAAACCCAAAGTGGCACAAACTTACAGGACAGCATCCATGACCCAAAGATCGAACGTGTCGGTCATCACGAGTGAATCCAGGCTGTAGCACTTTGGCTAACAGACTCGTGAACCGGCTGTGGCGGGCTAACAGACTCCGGTATTCATCGCGTGACATTTCCCGAAGGATGTACGAGACAGAACGAAGAAGGACACATGCCGCCAGCCTAAGTGTTCCGAGCGAGAACACGCTACCATGGCTCGAAGGAATCACTAGGAGACATTTCCGTAAGAGAGGCTACTAAGAATAAACAACTAGATAGTCGATCCCACACATAGCAATACACATTACACGTCGATAACATGCAAGTATGTGCTGTACAACATGGCATCACAACATAACTCAACAACTCATATAGACAAGGCTCAAAGAGCCATCATATCATATATTGCAAACAGGGTCACAAGACCCATCATACGAAGCATACAAGCAACAAGCGGAAGCATTACATGTCCAGGTGCAGACATCTACAAATGAAAAAGGTCAAGAGCCGACTATCTACAAAATCCGATCAAGATCGTAGCTGAGGTACAAGCTACTTGTCAAGTCCACGAGAACACTAGTAAGACCAAGTCTCCGCTGCAAAAACATAAATAAAGCACCATGAGTACAAAGGTACTCAAGAAGACTTACATCGATTCCTATCATACATGCATTTGTATCAAGAGGGTAATGTGGGGTTTAGTTGCGACAAGCCAGCTTTGACTCTATGGCTATCCTGTTCTCGACTACTGAACTTCTTTGAGGTGATATGGCGCACAGTCCACTAATCACCACACAATACACTACTATGGATTCGTCCCGCCTCCCTCAGAAGGCCATCCATAGTACTCACACTTCTCTTGAGCATTTTATTGTATCCACTTCAAGTTATCTATGTTCCATGTAAGCATCCAAGAAGTCCATATCCATGGACCTGCTATTCAATAGATCATGTTAACCCCGCAGGGTGTACTTCTTCACACGCTCTCGCCACTTACCGCCATGTACACATCATGTATCTCGGCAACCTTCAAGCGGAAGCTTTGGCGAGGTGTCGGCCACGACCGACTAACCACACAAGACTCTAGCCTGTGTTTATCGCCTATTCGGGTTCTATCCGCAAGGAGATCCGCCGGGTGTCGCCACGACCCCAAACGATGTGAACAGGGTTCCCAAGCCCACCTCGCGGATGGATCTCACGCTTGGTACACCGTGCCACTTGTGCCTAGTCTGTCCCAAGCCCACTGGCCGGGTGCCACTTGGTAGACTACTAACACTACCTACAAACACCGTAAACTAGTTGCGACTCTCGGACAGAGATCAAGTCGGTTAATAAGTCGAGAGGGCACTTAAGCATTCCAATGTGTGGTAGTAACTAGTCATTGGACAACATACACGAACTCAAATGCTTAGGACGGTTCCAAAGAGACAACCCACCATGTACTCCTACATGGCCTCTCACCGCTACCTTTACCAAATCGTGTTCACACACTTAACTCTCAAAGACCGTAATCGACTCATAACACTCCAATTCATTCCCAATGAATCAGACCTGACACAACTCTAAGCAATAGCAGGCATAGCATGGTAGGAACAAAACATGGGCTCAATCAACTCCTACACATGCTAGTGGGTTTTAACTATTTACTGTGGCAATGATAGGTCATGCAGAGGAATGGGTTCAACTACCGCAGCACAAAGTAGCGATGAATCGTTGTTGTCCTAATGCAATAACCGAGAGCAGGAGCGAGAGTAGGATTTTATCGGAATGAACAAGGGGGTTTGCTTGCTGGTAGATCATCAAGGAAGGCATTGCTTCACGACAGTACTCTGAACGGACTCGGGAGCAGACCTATCGAGAAGGAACAAAGTCGGCAATCAATACACAAACATATGCAACAATATGATGCATGAACATGGCATGAAGATGTGATGTTGTTTGAGCTAATGCAACTAGTAATCATTTGGTTTGAAGTCCATTTGAACCAAAAGCTCAAATGCAACTCTAAATTAAGTCTCTTAATATGCCATAATGTGTTTTCTCAGATTCAGCATGTATAAGATGGTTTGTCATGCATGAAACTAGTACAGATGGAAAGGTTGCATTTTTCTGATAATTTTTCATATATAAATTATTTCAATCGAGCTACGGTTGAATTTCTATGAATTTTGAAGTTTAAATCATTTTCTCGATTTCTGTTTAAAAATAATTCCGGATAATAAATAATTGCGTCAAGATGATGTCAACATCGTCAGTGATCAACGGTCTTGACCAGGTCAAACCCGACGTGTGGTCCACACGTCGATGTGAAGGGTTTAACAGGGTTAGTCTAATCCTAATTAAAGGTTAGTGGCGCTGGGGCCCACTGTCAGTGACTGTGGCTAATCTTAATTAAATTAACCTTAAACTTGTTTAATTAGCGGGGCTGGCCCCACGCGTCAGTGACGCAGGGTGGTCAAACCCTGGTCAACCGGGGTCGAACCCGCCGGGCGACTCGGCGCCGGGCGAGGCCGACGCTGGCGGCGGGTCATGGGATCACGTCTCCGGCGACCAAAAGGCGCGGAGACCATCTCCGAGGAGCTGGTGCTCGCGCATCCAGTGGCGGGGGGAGGAGCTGGGAGGCCGGAGCTCGCGGGGCGGAGCTCGGGCGGCGGCCGAGCTCGGCTCAGCGGGCGCGCGCTACTGCGCACGGGAAAGCGAGGAGGAGGGGAACGTGCGGGGAGAGCTCACAGGGGACCGGAAGAGACGACGGCGACCTCGGGGAAGGCGCTGACGGCGGCAAGCGGCGACGGAGATCCACGGTGGCCGGAGGTGATGAAGGCGATGGCGACGGCTCCACGGGGCGTCCGGAGGTGCGTGGCTCGACGAGGGGGTAGAGCGGGTCGTGGCGGAGCTTCTGGGCTCTACGGAGGGGCGAGGGGACGGCGGGGAGCACGTCGGCGTTGAGCTGCGGCGGCGGCAGCGCGTCGGGCGCGGGGAGAGGGAGAGGTCCAGGGGAGGAGGGAGAGCGAGAGAGAGTGGAAGAGGACCGGGGCGTCGCGTGGCGTCGTCCGGGCCATCCAGAGCGACGAGGGGGAGGCAGGCAGGCAGAGAGGGAGGTGGCGTGGCGCGCGCGCGGTCGCAGCGCGTCGCACCACGCGCCTGCCCCCTGCCGAGGACGAAGACGACAGAGGAGGCGGGCTGGGCTGGGCTGGCTGGTGGCTGGCCAAAGCCAAGCCAATCTTCAGGCAACCACAGAGCTAGGCGCCGTAAGTCTCCCTTTATTCTGCTTCCTATCTTTTCTATTTTCTGACATTTGTTTTGATTTAATAATAATACTAAATCATTTTATTTCCTTATGCCAATTTTTTATAGAAGCTAGTTATATTATTTCGAGCTCCTTAGTAAATGACATAATTTTTGGACATATATTATATATATAACATTTATATATCCAAGGCAAAATAATTACTGGATTAATCCAAATGCCCAAAATAAATACTTATGAGCTCCTAAAAATATTGGTTTGATTTTTATCTCTGTCCAATATTTTCAGAGGGCAACATGAGCATTTTCTTGGACCTTTTTGGAGCAATTTTTATTTGGGTCATTTTCCAAAAATGATTCTGAGGGTTCCACAAATCCCCATTTCACATTTAAATGAAATTTAAACATGATGCACAAATGACTAGCTAGCCTTGAGCATACCAGAACTAGGGATGTGACATTCGAGTTTATACTCTTCGGTCGCGAGGACCTCGGTCCATCGATCGGCCAATGTCTCCCGATCGGCTTGAAGTCATTCTTGCTTTTTCTTTAGGCTGTTTGTTTGTGGCGATAAGCTGCGCTTGAAGCACTCTTGTTCGACGGGATCCTCGTACGCATTTAATTCATCATCGTTGAGGCTTGCTTCATCTTTGGAGGGAGGCATATAGTTATGATCCTTAACCTCTTAAATGCCGCCCTCTCGTGAGGGCTTGCTTCGCATCCTCCTGCGTTGAGTCTTCTTTGGAGGGATTGTCTTCGGCACTCTCGGAGTATTATTATCTCCTGTGCGGAATCTCCATTCTTGTTGTGGCGGGATTTAGAGCGGCGCCGCTGACGTCGGCGTTTGGGCTGCTTCTTTAAAGAGTCGCCTCGCTTCTTCTTCACCGTCCCCGTCTTTTGGGGTGTCCACCATATATAAGTCGTATGACGAGGTGGTCTTCGAAGCCTGTGGCGTTGGTTCTGTTTGTCTCGGCATCGTCGCCGATAGCGTCGATGTCATCGAGTCGTAGTCTAGCATGTCGGTTAGATCATCGGCGGTGGCTACAAGGTGGGTGGTGGGTGGGCTCAATTTCTTCGTCGTCCGTACCCCAACCATCCCGGCCATAGTCCGCCAGACTCTCCGATAACGAGAGATGCTTTAGTGAATTCAGGATATCGCCAAAAGCGAGTATTGGAAGATGTCCGTGGCGGTGAATTCCATAACGGCGCCCAATCCGGATCGATTGGTAGGGCGCGGAGGTTCGAGTCCGCAAGGAGTCCGCGCCTCGGAATCACGAAGTTTCGCAGGGGACAAGATTAGTGTTCGGCTCCATCGCCGTGGATGTTGAAGCCCCCAGGGCGGCGTCTATCCACCAGCCCTCGATCTGGGCGTTCGGCTCCGGACTAATGGCCAAAGCGGATCCGTGTGCGGCCACCAAGGCACTATTGGGTGGCAGAGCTAGATCATGCCCGTCCTCACAGTGCGACGCGCTTGGCTGTGGCTCGAGTCCGTCGAAGATCAAGTCTCCGCGGACATCGGCCGTGAAGTTTAGGCTTCCGAATCTGACCTGACGGCCAGGGGTGTAGCTTTCAATCTGCTCCAGATGGCCAAGTGAATTAGCCCGCAGTGCGAAGCCGCCGAATACGAAGATCTGTCCGGGGAGAAAAGTCTCACCCTAGACAGCGTTGTTGGTTGAAGATGCCATCAAGCCTATCGGTGACGACACAGAGGAACTCTCAATGAAAGCACCAATGTCGGTGTCAAAACCGGCGGATCTCGGTAGGGGTCCCGAATCAAGGCGTCTAGGCGGATGGTAACAGGAGACGAGGGACACAATGTTTTTACCTGTGTTCGGCCCTCTCGATGGAGGTAAAACCCTACGTCCTGCTTGATTAATATTGATGATATGGGTAGTACAAGAGTGGATCTACCACGAGATCAAGGAGGCTAAACCCTAGAAGCTAGCCTATGGTATGATTGTTGTAATGTATGTTGTCCTACGGACTAAAGCCCTTCGGTTTATATAGACACCGGAGGAGGCTAGGGTTACACAGAGTCGGTTACAATGGTAGGAGATCTACATATCCGTATCACCAAGCTTGCCTTCCACGCCAAGGAAAGTCCCATCCGGACACGGGACGGAGTCTTCAATCTTGTATCTTCGTAGTCTTGGAGTCCGGCGGATAATGATAGTCCGGCTGTCCGGACACCCCCTAGTCCAGGACTCCCTCGGGCATACTAGTGACACTATGTTTGTCTATGTATTCACACATGTATTATGTTTCCGGTTAATACAATTCTAGCATGAATAATAAACATTTATCATGAAATAAGGAAATAAATAATAACTTTATTATTGCCTCTAGGGCATATTTCCTTCAGTCTCCCACTTGCACTAGAGTCAATAATCTAGTTCACATCACTATGTGATTAACACCCATAGTTCACATCACCATGTGATTAACACCCATAGTTCACATCGTCATGTGATCAACGCCCAAAGGGTTTACTAGAGTCAATAATCTAGTTCACATCACTATGTGATTAACACCCAAAGAGTACTAAGGTATGATCATGTTTTGCTTGTGAGAGAAGTTTAGTCAACGGGTCTGTCACATTCAGAGCCGTATGTATTTTGCAAATATTCTATGTCTACAATGCTCTGCACGGAGCTACTCTAGCTAATTGCTCCCACTTTCAATATGTATCCAGATTAAGACTTAGAGTCATCTAGATCAGTGCCAAAACTTGTATTGACGTAACCCTTTATGACGAACCTTTTGTCACCTCCATAATCGAGAAACATATCCTTATTCCACTAAGGATAATTTTGACCAATGTCCAGTGATCTACTCCTAGATCACTATTGTACTCCCTTGCCAAACCAGGGCGGAGTATACAATAGGTCTGGTCCATAGCATGGCATACTTTTATAGAACCTATGGCTGAAGCATAGGGAATGACTTTAATTCTCTTTCTATATTCTGCTTTGTGGTCGATTTGAGTCTTACTCAATTTCACACCTTGTAACACGTGCAAGAAACTCTTTCTTTGATCGATCCATTTTGAACTACTTCAAAATCTTGTCAAGGTATGTACTCATTGAAAAAACTTTTCAAGCGTCTTGATCTATCTCTATAGATCTTGATGCTCAATATGTAAGCAGCTTCACCGAGGTATTTATTTGAAAAAACTCCTTTCAAACTCTCCTTTATGCTTTGCAGAATAATTCTACATTATTTCCGATCAATAATATGTTATTCACATATACTTATCAGAAATGTTGTAGTGCTCCCACTCACTTTCTTGTAAATCTGAGCTTCACCGCAAGTCTCAGATAAAACTATATGCTTTGATCAACTCATCAAAGCGTATATTCCAACTCCGAGATGCTTGCACCAGTCCATAGATGGATCGCTGGAGCTTGCACATTTTGTTAACACCTTTAGGATTGACAAAACCTTTTGGTTGCATCATATACAACTCTTCTTAAATAAATACATTAAGGAATGCAGTTTTGTCTATCCATTTGCCAGATTTCATAAAATGCAGCAATTGCTAACATGATTTAGACAGACTTAAGCATAGATACGAGTGAGAAACTCTCATCGTAGTCAACACTTTGAACTTGTCAAAAACCTTTTTGCGACATGTCGAGCTTTGTAGATAGTAACACTACTATCAACGTCTGTCTTCCTCTTGAAGATCCATTTATACAATATGGCTTGCTGATCATCGGGCAACTCCACCAAAGTCCACACTTTTTTCTCATACATGGATCCCATCTCAGATTTCATGGCCTTAAGCCATTTTGCGGAATCTAGGCTCATCATCGCTTCCTCATAGTTCGTAGGTTCATCATGGTCTAGTAACATGACTTCCAGAACAGGATTACCGTACCACTCTGGTGCGGATCATACTCTGGAAGACCTACGAGGTTCTGTAGTAACTTGATCTGAAGTTTCATGATCATCATCATTAGGTTCCTCACTAATTGGTGTAGAAATCACTGGAACTGATTTCAGTGATGAACAATTTTCCAATTCGGGAGAAGGTACAGCCACCTCATCAAGTTCTACTTTTCTCCCACTCACTTCTTTCGGGAGAAACTCCTTCTTTAGAAAGGATCCATTTTAGCAACGAATATCTTGCCTTCGGATCTGTGATAGAAGGTGTACCCAACAATTTCCTTTGGGTATTCTATGAAGACGACTTCTCCGATTTGGGTTCGAGCTTATCAGATGAAACTTTTTCACATAAGCATCGCAGCCCCAAACTTTAAGAAACGGCAACTTGGGTTTCTTGCTAAACCACAGCTCATATGGTGTCGCCTCAACGGATTTAGATGGTGCCCTTTAACGTGAATGCAGCTGTCTCTAATGCATAACCCAAAACAATAGTGGTAAATCAGAAGAGACATCATAGATCGCACTATATCCAATAAAGTGCGGTTACGATGTTTGGACACACCATAACGTTGTGGTGTTCCTGTGGCGTGAGCTGTGAAACTATTCCACATTGTTTTAATTGAAGACCAAACTCAGAACTCAAATATTCGCTCATGATCGATCGCGAAACTTTATTTTCTTGTTACGATGATTTTTCCACTTCACTCTGAAATTCTTGGAACCTTTCAACTATTTCAGACTTATGTTTCATCAAGTAGATATACCCATATCTGCTCAAATCATCTTGTGAAGGTCAGAAAATAACGATACTTGCCACGAGCATCAACACTCATTGGATCGCATACATCGGTATGTATTATTTCCAATAAGTCAGTAGCTTGTTCCATTGTTCCGAAGAATGGAGTTTTAGTCATCTTGCACAAAAGGCACGGTTCGCAAGCATCAAATGATTCATAACCAAGTGATTCCGAAAATCCATCTTTATGGAGTTTCTTCATGCGCTTTACAATCGATATGACCAAAACGGCAATTACCACAAATAAGTTGCACTATCATTATTAACTTTGCATCTTTTGGCATCAATATTATGAATATGTGCATCACTACGATCGAGAGCCAACAAACTATTTTCGTTGGGTGTATGACCATTGAAGGTTTTATTCATTTAAATAGAACAACAATTATTCTCTGATTTTAAATGAATAACGTATTGCAATAAACATGATCAAATCATATTCATGCTCAACGCAAACGCCAAATAACATTTATTTAGGTTTAACAGTAATCCCGAAAGTATAGGGAGTGTGTGATGATGATCATATCAATCTTGGAACTACTTCCAACACTCATTGTCACTTCCCCTTCAACTAGTCTTTGTTTATTCTATAACTCCTGTTTCGAATTACTAATCTTAGCAACCGAACAAGTATCAAATACTCAGGGGCTACTATAAACACTAGTAAGGCACACATCAATAATCTATATATCAAATATACCCTTGTTCACTTTGCCATCCTTCTTATCCACCAAATATTCGTGGCATTTCCGCCCAAAGGACCATTTCCTTTGCAAAGGTAAGCACTCGATTTCAGTGCTTTGGTCCAACTTTGGTCTTCTTCACGGAGTGACAACTTGTTTGCCATTCTACTTGAAGTTTCCTTTCTTTCCTTTGCCCTTTCTTGAAACTAGTGGTCTTGTCAATCATCAACACTTGATGCTCTTTCTTGATTTCTACCTTCGTTGATTTCAACATCACGAAGAGCTCGGGAATCATTTTCGTCATCCCTTGCATACTATAGTTCATCTCAAGTTCTAGTAACTTAGTGATGGTGACTAGAGAATTCATCAATCACTATCTTATCTCGAAGATTAACTCCCACTTGATTCAAGTGATTGAAGTATCCGATAATCGAGCACATGCTCACTAGTTGAGCGATTCTCCTCTATCTTTTAGCTATAGAACTTGTTGGAGACTTCATATCTCTCAACTCGGTATTTGCTTGAAATATTAACTTCAATTCTGGAGCATCTCATATGGTCCATGATGTTCAAAACATCTTTGAAGTCCCGATTTTAAGCCATAAAGCATGGTGCACAAAACTATCAAGTAGTCATCATATTGAGCTAGCCAAACGCTCATAACGCCTCAGATCCGCTCATGCAATAGATCTGTCACCTAGCGGTGCATTAAGGACATAATTCTTACAGGCACCGTGAGGATAAACCTCGGATCGCGGATCCAATCCGCATCATTGCTACTAACATTTTTCAACACAATTTTCTCTAGGAACATATCAAAATAAACATATGAAAGCAACAACGCAAGCTATTGATCTTACAACATAATTTGCAAAATACTACCAAGACTAAGTTCATGATAAATTTAAGTTCAATTAATCATATTACTTACAAACTCCCACTTAGATAGACATCCCTCTAATCCTCTAAGTGATCACGTGATCCAAATTCAACTAAACCATAACCAATCATCACGTGAAATGGATTAGTTTTCAATGGTGAACATCTCATGTTGATCATATCTACTATATGATTCATGCTCGACCTTTCGGTATCCGTGTTCCAAGGCCATATCTGCATATGCTAGGCTCGTCAAGTTTAACCCGAGTAGTCTGCGTGTGCAAAACTGGCTTGCACCCGTTGTAGATGGACGTAGAGCTTATCACACCCAATCATCACGTGGTGTCCGGGCACGATTTAACTTTGGCAACGGTGCATACTCGGGAGAACACTTCTTGATAATTAGTGAGAGATCATCTTAAAATGCTACCGTCAATCAAAGCAAGAATAAGATGTATAATAGATAAACATCATATGCAATCAAAATATGTGACATGATATGGCCATGACCATCTTGCGCCTTTGATCTCCATCTCCAAAGTACTATCATGATCTCTATCGTCACCGGCACGACACCATGATCTTCATCATCTTGATCTATATCAATGTGTCATCACATGGTTGTCTCACCAACTATTGCTCTTGCAACTATTGCTATCGTATAGCGATAAAGTAAAGCAATTATTTGGCACTTGCATCTTATGCAACAAAGAGACATCCATAGGGCTTATGCCAGTTGCCGATAACTTCAACAAAACATGATCATCTGATACAACAACTTATATCCTATCACGTCTTGACCATATCACATCACAACATGCCCTGCAAAAATAAGTTAGACGTCCTCTACTTTGTTGTTGCAAATTTTACGTGGCTGCTACGGGCTGAGCAAGAACCGTTCTTACCTACGCATCAAAACCACAACGATAGTTCGTCAAGTTAGTGTTGTTTTAACCTTCGCAAGGACCGGGCGTTGTCACATTCGGTTCAACAAAAGTTGGAGAAACTGACACCCGCTAGTCACCTGTGTGCAAAGCACGGCGGTAAAACCAGTCTCAAGTAAGCGACGCAGTAATGTCATCCGGTCGCTTCATCCAACAATACCGCCAACCAAAGTATGACATGCGGTAAGCAAGATGACTTGTATCGCCCACAACTCACTTGTGTTCTACTCGTGCATATAACATCAACGCATAAAACCTAGGCTCGGATGCCACTGTTGGGGAACGTAGTAATTTCAAAAAAATTCCTACGCACACGCAAGATCATGGTGATGGCATAGCAACAAGAGGAGAGAGTGTTGTCTACGTACCCTCGTAGACCGTTAAGCGGAAGTGTTATGACAACGTGGTTGATGTAGTCGTACGTCTTCACGAATCGACCGATCCAAGCACCGAACGTACGGCACCTCCGTGTTCAGCACACGTCCAGCTCGATGACGTCCCCCGGGCTCCAATCCAGCGAAGTGTCGGGGATGAGTTCCGTCAGCACGACGGCGTGGTGACGATGATGATGTTCTACCGGCACAGGGCTTCGCCTAAACTCCGCGACGATATGACCGAGGTGGAATATGGTGGAGGGGGCACCGCACACTACTAAGGAACGATCCGTAGATCAACTTGTGTGTCCTGGGGTGCCCCTGCCCCCGTATATAAAGGAGAAAGGGGGAGTGGGCCGGCCAAGGGGAGGAGGCGCGCCCAAGGGGGGCAATCCTACTCCAAGTAGGATTCCCCCCTCTTTCCAAGTCCTACTAGGAGAAGGGAAGGAAGGGTAGGAGAAGGAGAAGGAAGGAGAGGGAGGAGAAGAAGGAAAGGGGGGCCGGCCCCCTAGTCCAATTCGGTTTGGGCTAGGGGGGCCGCGCGCCCTTCCTCCTCTCTTCCACCACTTGGCCCATGAGGCCCAATGCTTCTTCCTCGTATTCCCATAACTCCCCGGTACCCCCGAAAATACCCGAATCACTCGGAACCTTTCCGAACTCCGAATATAGTCGTCCAATATATCGATCTTTACGTCTCGACCATTTCGAGACTCCTCGTCATGTCCCCGATCTCATCCGGGACTCCGAACTCCTTCGGTACATAAAAACTCATAAACTCATAATATAACTGTCGTCGAAACCTTATGCGTGTGGACCCTACGGGTTCGAGAACTATGTAGACATGACCTAGAACTATTCTCGGTCAATAACCAATAGCGGGACCTGGATGCCCATATTGGCTCCTACATGTTCTACGAAGATCTTTATCGGTCAAACCACATAACAACATACGTTGTTCCCTTTGTCATCGGTATGTTACTTGTCCGAGATTCGATCGTCGGTATCCAATACCTAGTTCAATATTGTTACCGGCAAGTCTCTTTACTCGTTTCGTAATACATCATTTCATAACTAACTCATTAGTCACAATGCTTGCAAGGCTTAGGTGATGAGTATTACCGAGAGGGCCCAGAGATACCTCTCCGACAATCGGAGTGACAAAACCTAATCTCGAATTATGCCAACTCAACATGTACCTTTTGAGACACCTGTAGAGCACCTTTATAATCACCCAGTTATGTTGTGACGTTTGGTAGCACACAAAGTGTTCCTCCGGTAAACGGGAGTTGCACAATCTCATAGTTGCAGGAACTTTGTATAAGTCATGAAGAAAGCAATAGCAACATACTAAACGATCAAGTGCTAAGCTAACGGAATGGGTCAAGTCAATCACATCATTCTCCTAATGATGTGATCCCGTTAATCAAATGACAACTCATGTCTATGGCTAGGAAACTTAACCATCTTTGATTCACGAGCTAGTCAAGTAGAGGCATACTAGTGACACTATGTTTGTCTATGTATTCACACATGTATTATGTTTCCGGTTAATACAATTCTCGCATGAATAATAAACATTTATCATGAAATAAGGAAATAAATAATAACTTTATTATTGCCTCTAGGGCATATTTCCTTCACGATCTTCATCAACACAAGCTCAAGACCCTCGCGAGGGGCCAAGCCTCGCGGGGCGGACGACAAGGAGCTTCCTCAAGCACGGCCTCATCAGGCTGGCTCACAAGGAGGCAGAGAGTTCAAGGCGGGGTACCTCGTGAGGTGCCCATGACGTAAGCCATGACGACCAAGGGCGCCAACCGGGCGCCAGCCCGCGCAGTGTCCTCCTTTTCCCTTTGGTGCAAAGGGAGCAAGCGCAGGCGAGAGCATCAAGCAAAGGCATCCACTTCGGTGCAACAAGAACAAGACCAGCCCAACGGCAGGGAGGAAGTCATTGTGGAGCCCAAGCAGGCGGCCACCACCGAGCCTTTGACAGCAAGGACCAACTTTAGTCGGGATAAGTGTACCATTGTTCCCTTCAAATGGCCAATTGTTGGCGCCCTTCCTGCTCAATATTTGGGAAGAGGCCCAGGGCCTTTGCCTATAAATAGGACTAGCCACCCCCAGGGTAGAGGCATCGAGTATTTGGCATACATCTAGAATCGAGAGAGAGAGAAAGAGCGACCGAACTCCTCCTAGCAGTTCATCGCACCAGCCAAGAACAGACCCTCGCGAGGCTGTTCTTCCTTGTATTGTTCCTCATCATCCCACGAGGCAATCCACCACACCACACACTGGAGTAGGGTATTACACCACAATGGTGGCCTGAACCAGTATAAACCCCGTGTCTCTTGTGTTGCTCTTTTCGTAGTTTAGATCCTAGCGATTCGGCGAGGAGCAGGTAGGTAGAGGGCGAAATCTCCGTGCGCACCCCAGTGTTCGAACCTCAAGGGTCTGCCGGAACCTGAAATCCGACAGAGTAGAACACAAAATTGTTGTGGGCGTTGGTTTTGTCAATTTTCTTGCCACTGCTAGTCTTATCTTGTTTCGGCGGCATTGTGGGATGAAGCGGCCCGGACCGACCTTACATGTACGCTTACGTGAGACAGGTTCCACCGACTGACATGCACTAGTTGCATAAGGTGGCTAGCGGGTGTCTGTCTCCCCCACTTTAGTCGGATCGGATTCAATGAAAAGGGTCCTTATGAAGGGTAAATAGAAATTGGCATATCACGTTGTGGTTTTGGCGTAGGTAAGAAACGTTCTTGCTAGAAACCTATAGCAGCCACGTAAAAACATGCAACAACAATTAGAGGACGTCTAACTTGTTTTGCAGCATGTGCCTTGTGATGTGATATGGCCAAAAGGATGTGATGAATGAAATATATGTGATGTATGCGATTGATCATGTTCTTGTAATAGGAATCACGACTTGCATGTTGATGAGTATGACAACTGCAGGAGCCATAGGAGTTGTCTTTATTTTTGTATGACCTGCGTGTCATTGAAAAACGCCATGTAATTACTTTACTTTATTGCTAAACACGTTAGCCATAGAAGTAGAAGTAATCGTTGGCGTGACAACTTCATGAAGACACGATGATGGAGATCATGATGATGGAGATCATGGTGTCATGCCGGTGATGATGATGATCATGGCGCCCCGAAGATGGAGATCAAAAGGAGCAAAATGATATTGGCCATATCATGTCACTATTTGATTGCATGTGATGTTTATCATGTTTTGCTTCTTATTTGCTTAGTACGACGGTAGTAAATAAGATGATCCCTCATAATAATTTCAAGAAAGTGTTCCCCTAACTGTGCGCCGTTCTGAAAGTTCGTTGTCTCAAGCACCACGTGATGATCGGGTGTGATAGATTCTAACGCTCACATACAACGGTGTAAGCCAGATTTACACATGCAAAACACTTAGGTTGACTTGACGAGCCTAGCATGTACAGACATGGCCTCGGAACACAAGAGACCGAAAGGTCAAACATGAGTCGTATAGAAGATACGATCAACATGAAGATGTTCACCGATGATGACTAGTCCGTCTCACGTGATGATCGGACACGGCCTAGTTGACTCGGATCATGGATCACTTAGATGACTAGAGGGATGTCCATCTGAGTGGGAGTTCATTATATAATTTGATTAGATGAACTTAAGTATCATGAACTTAGTCTAAAATCTTTGCAATATGTCTTGTAGATCAAATGGCCCACGCTAATGTTGCCCTCAACTTCAACGCGTTCCTAGAGAAAACCAAGCTGAAAGACGATGGCAGCAACTATACGGACTGGGTCCGGAACTTGAGGATCATCCTCATAGCTGCCAAGAAACATATGTCCTAGATGCACCGCTAGGTGAAGCACCCATTTTCCTAGCAACTCAAGACGTTATGAACGCTCGGCATCAAGCAGAGTGATGATTACTCCCTGGTTCAATGCGGCATGCTTTACAGCTTAGAACCGGGGCTCCAAAAGCGTTTTGAGCAGCACAGAGCATATGAAATGTTCCAAGAGCTGAAAATGGTTTTCCAAGCTCACGCCCGGGTCGAGAGATATGAAGTCTCCGACAAGTTCTACAGCTTGTAAGATGGAGGAGAATGGTTCACAACAGCACATACTCAAAATGTCTAGGTTGCACAACCGCTTATCTCAACCGGGAGTTAATCTCCTGGATGACGCGGTGGTCGACAGAATCCTCCATCGCTCCCACCTAGCTACAAGAGCTTTGTGATGAACTTCAATATGCAGGGATGGTGAAACCATTCCCGAGGTATATTCAATGCTGAAATCAGCGGAGGTGGAGATCAAAAGGAACATCAAGTGTTGATGGTCAATAAAACCACTAGTTTCAAGAAAGGCAAGGGTAAGAAGAACTTCAAGAAGGACGGCAAGGGAGTTTCCCCCCGATAAGCCGCTTGCCGGAAGAAGCCAAAGCATGGACCCAAACCCGAGACGAGTGCTTTTATTGCAAGGGAAGCGGACACCGAAGCGAAACTGCCCCAAGTACTTAGCGGACAAGAAGGCCGCAACAACAAAGGTATATGTGATATACATGTAATTGATGTGTACCTTACCAAGACTCGTAGTAGCTCCCGGTATTTGATACCGGTGCGGTTGCTCATATTTGTAACTCAAAACAGAGCTGCGGAATAAGCGGAGATCGGCGAAGGACAAGGTGATGATGCGCGTCGAATGGTTCCAAGGTCGATGTGATCGCCGTCGCACGCTACCTCTACATTTACCTACGGGATTAGTTTTAAACCTCAATAATTGTTATTTAGTGCCAGCTTTGAGCATGAACATTGTATCCGGATCTCGCTTAATACGAGATGGCTACTCATTTAAATCCGAGAATAATGGTTGTTCTATTTATATGAGATATATGTTTTATGGTCATGCCCCGCTGGTCAATGGTTTATTCTTAATGAATCTCGAACGTGATGTTACACATATTCATAGTGTGAATACCAAAAGATGTAAGGTTGATAACGATAGTCCCACATACTTGTGGCACTGCCGCCTTGGTCACATTGGTGTCAAATGCATGAAGAAGCTCCATGCTGATGGACTATTGGAGTCTCTTGATTATGAATCATTTGACACATGCGAACCATGCCTCATGGGCAAAATGACCAAGACTCCGTTCTCCGGAACAATGGAGCGAGCAACCAACTTATTGGAAATCATACATACTGATGTGTGCGGTCTAATGAGCATTGAGGCTCGCGGAGGCTATCGTTATGTTCTCACTCTCACTGATGACTTGAGTAGATATGGGTATGTCTACTTGATGAAACACAAGTCTGAGACCTTTGAAAAGTTCAAGGAATTTCAGAATGAGGTAGAGAATCAATGTGACCGAAAGATAAAGTTCTTACGATCAAATCGTGGGGGAGAATATTTAAGTCACGAATTTGGTACGCACTTAAGGAAATGTGGAATAGTTTCACAACTCACGCCGCCTAGAACACCTCAGCGTAACGGTGTGTCCGAACGTCGTAATTGCACTCTATTGGATATGGTGCGATCTATGATGTCACTCATCGATTTACCGTTATCATTTTAGGGATACGCTCTAGAGACAGCTATATTCACTTTAAATAGGGCACCGTCTAAATCCGTTGAGACGACACCGTAATTATGGTTTGGGAAGAAACCTAAGCTGTCGTTTCTAAAAGTTTGGGGATGCGATGATTATGTCAAGAAACTTCAACCTGAAAAGCTCGAACACAAGTCGGAAAAATGCGTCTTCATAGGATACCCCAAGGAAACCATTGGGTATACCTTCTACCTCAGATCCGAAGGCAAGATCTTTGTTGCCAATAACGGCTCCTTTCTGGAGAAAGAGTTTCTCGAGAGAGAAGTAAGTGGGAGGAAAGTAGAACTCGATGAAGTACTGCCTCTTGAATCGGAAAGTAGCTCAGCTCAAGAAGATGTTCATGTGGTGCCTGCACCGACTAGAGAGGAAGTTAATGATGATAATCAAGGTACTTCGGATCAAGTTACTACTGAACTTCGAAGGTCCACAAGGACACGTTCCACACAAGAATGGTATGGCAACCCTGTCCTGGAAATCATGTTGTTAGACAACGGTGAACCTTCAAACTATGAAGAAGCGATGGCGGGTCCAGATTCCAACAAATGGCTTGAAGCCATGCAATCCAAGATAGGATCCATGTATGAAAACAAAGTATGGACTTTGACAGACTTGCCCAATGATCGGCGAGCGATAGAGAACAAATGGATCTTTAAGAAGAAAACGGACGCGGATGGTAATGTTACCATCTATAAGGCTTGACTTGTCACTAAGGGTTATCGACAAGTTCAAGGGGTTGACTACGATGAGACCTTCTCACCCGTAGCGAAGCTTAAGTCCGTCTGAATCATGTTAGCAATTGCCGCATTCTACAATTATGATATATGGCAAATGGACGTCAAAACGGCATTCCTTAACAACTTTCTTAAGGAAGAATTGTATATGATGCAGCCGGAAGGTTTTGTCAATCCTAAGAATGCTAACAAGGTTTGCAAGCTCCAGCGCTCCATCTGTGGGCTGGTGCAAGCATCTCGGAGTTGGAACATTCGCTTTAATGAAATGATCAAAGCGTTTGGGTTTATGCAGACTTATGGAGAAGCCTGCGTTTACAAGAAAGTGAGTGGGAGCTCTGTAGCATTTCTCATATTATATGTGGATGACATACTTTTGATGGGAAATGCTATAGAACTTTTGCACAGCATTAAGGCCTACTTGAATAAGTGTTTTTCAATGAAGGACCTTGGAGAAGCTGCTTAAATATTAGGCATCAAGATCTATAGAGATAGATCAATACGCCTCATAGGTCTTTCACAAAGCACATACCTTGATAAGATATTGAAGAAGTTCAATATGGATCAGTCCAAGAAGGGGTTCTTGCCTATGTTGAAAGGTGTGAAATTGAGCTCAGCTCAATGTCTGACCACGGCAGAAGATAGAGAAAAGATGAGTGCCGTCCCCTATGCCTCGGCCATAGGGTCTATCATGTATGCCATGCTGTGTACCAAACCTGATGTAAACCTTGCTGTAAATTTGGTAGGAAGGTACCAAAGTAATCCCGACATGGAACACTGGACAGTGGTCAAGAATATCCTGAAGTACCTGAAAAGGACTAAGGATATGTTTCTCGTATATGGAGGTGATGAAGAGCTCGTCGTAAAGGGTTACGTAGACGCTAGCTTCGACACAGATCTGGATGACTCTAAGTCACAAATTGATACATGTATATTTTGAATGGTGGGGCAAGAAGTGGTGCGCTTGCAAGCAAAGCGTCGTGGCGGATCTACATGTGAAGCGGAGTACATGGCAGCCTTGGAGGCAGCACATGAAGCAATCTGGATGAAGGAGTTCATTACCGACCTAGGAGTTATTCCCAATGCGTCGGGGCGATGACTCTCTTCTGTGACAACACCGGAGCCATTGCCCTTGCCAAGGAGCCTGTGTTTCACAAGAAGACCAGCACATCAAGCGCCGCTCAACTCCATTCGTGAAAATGTTCAAGATGGAGACATAGATATTTGTAAAGTGCACACAGATCTGAATGTCGCAGATCTGTTGACTAAACCTCTTCCGCGAGCAAAACATATCAGCACCAGAACTTTATGGGTGTTCGATTCATCACAATGTAACTAGATTAGTGACTCTGGTGCAAGTAGGAGACTGTTGGAAATATGCCCTAGAGGTAATAATAAAAAGGACAATTGCATTTTACCCCTAGTTGGTTCCTACCCACGGTTTTTGCCCTTACTTTTCGAGCTTGCTCAGTTTTGCCCTTACTTTTTCCATTGAGGTCCCTCAAATGCCCTTTGACCATTTGACCAAAACTTTGAAAATTCATAAGTAATTCATATAAACTTAGAAAAATTCAAATAAGGTATCAAAATGTTCAGATAAACATTACCTTTATGGGCATATCATTTGCATTCAGGACAAAAGCATCGTTTAAACTACCCGAGGTAATTAATGTTATTAACATTATTAAAAATAAATAGGTATAAACAATATATTTTTTTCATGAATAAAAATTACATGCAAATGTAGGTGATGTTTTCTGAACATCCTGATAACTTATTTGCATTTTTCTGAGTTTGTATCAACTTCTTATGAATGTTCTAACGACTTCGACCATTATTTGGAAACTTCATAACAAGTCGACACAAACTCAGGAAAATGCGGATGAGGTATCAGGATGTTCAGAAAACATCACCTACATTTGCATATAATTTTTATTCATGAAAAAAATTGTTTATACCTATTTATTTTTAATAATGTTAATAACATTAATTACCTCGGGTAGTTTAAATGATGCTTTTGTCCTGAATGCAAATGATATGCCCATAAAAGGTAATGTTTATCTGAACATTTTGATATCTTATATGCATTTTTCCGAGTTCATATGAATATGTTATGAATTTTCGAAGTTTTGGTCAAACGGTCAAAGGGCATTCGAGGGACCTCGATGGAAAAAGTAAGGGCAAAACTGAGCAAGCTCGAAAAGTAAGGGCAAAACCCGTGGGTAGGAACCAACTAGGGGTAAAAATGCAATTGCCCCATAATAAAATGGTTATTATTATATTTGCTTGTTCATGATAATTGTCTATTGTTCATGCTATAATTGTGTTATCCGGAAATCGTAATACTGTGTGAATACATAGACCATAACATGTCCCTAGTGAGCCTCTAGTTGACTAGCTCGTTTATCAATAGATGGTTACGGTTTCCTGACCATGGACATTGGATGTCATTGATAATGGGATCACATCATTGGGAGAATGATGTGATGGACAAGACCCAATCCTAAGCATAGTACAAGATCGTGTAGTTCGTTTGCTAGAGCTTTTCTAATGTCAAGTATCATTTCCTTAGACCATGAGATCGTGTAACTCCCGGATACCGTAAGAGTGCTTTTGAGTGTACCAAACGTCACAACGTAACTGGGTGGCTATAAAGGTATACTACAGGTATCTCCGAAAGCATCTGTTGGGTTGACACGAATCGAGACTGGGATTTGTCACTCCGTATGACGGAGAGGTATCTCTGGGCCCACTCGGTAATGCATCATCATAATGAGCTCAATGTGACCAAGTGGTTGGTCACGGGATCATGCATTATTGTACCGGGACCATCGGAAGGGTCCCGGGGGTCCACCGGGTGGGCCACCTATCCCGGAGGGCCCCATGGGCTGAAGTGGGAAGGGAACCAGCCCTTGGTGGGCTGGTGCGCCCCCCTTGGGCCTCCCCCTGCGCCTAGGGTTGGAAACCCTAGGGGTGGGGGGCTCCCCACTTGGCTTGGGGCAAGCCCCCTGGCCGCCCCCCTTGAGATGGGATCTCTAGGGGGCCGGGCCCCCCCCCCCAGGGCCCCTATATAAAGACGGGGGAGGGAGGGCTACACACCCTTGCTCCTGGCGCCTCCCTTTCCCTCCGTAACACCTCTCCCTCTCGCTGAGCTTGGCGAAGCCCTGCCGAGATCGCCGCTACTTCCACCACCATGCCATCGTGCTGCTGGATCTCCATCAACCTCTCCTTCCCCCTTGCTGGATTAAGAAGGAGGAGACGTATTCCTCAACCGTACGTGTGTTGAACGTGGAGGTGCCGTCCGTTCAGTGCTAGGATCATCGGTGATTTGGATCACGACGAGTACGACTCCATCAACCCCGTTCTCTTGAACGCTTCCGCTTGCGATCTACAAGGGTATGTAGATGCACTCCTCTCACTCGTTGCTAGATGACTCCATAGATTGATCTTGGTGATGCGTAGAAATTTTTTATTTTCTGCTATGTTCCCCAACAAGTCAAGCATTTATACCAAGCTCTAGGAGCTTGCTTAAGACCATAAAGAGCTTTGTGAAGCTTGTAAACATGGTCAGGTTTCTTAGGATTAACAAATACGGGAGCTTGTTTAACATAAACTTCCTCCTCAATTTCACCATTGAGAAAAGCACTTTTGATGTCCATTTGATATAAGGTAATATCATGATGATTGGCATAGGAAAGTAATATGTGAATGGACTCAAGTCCAGCAACGGGGGCGTAAGTCTCACCATCGTCCATACCTTCGCCTTGAGTGTAGCCTTGAGCAATGAGACAAGCCTTGTTGCATACAACTTGTCCATCTTCGTCTTGCTTGTTCTAAAACACCCATTTGGTTCCAATGACATTGTGCTTCTCATCGGGCTTCTCAACCAACGTCCACACTTGGTTCGTCTCAAAGTTGTGTAGCTCTTTGTGCATGGCATTTATCCAATTCGGATCTTCTAATGCTTCTTCAACCTTCGTAGGTTCAATGCTAGAAATGAATGAGTAATGTTCATAAATGTTAGCCAAAAGAGTTTTAGAGCGAGTAATTCTCCTGGTTTGAATGTCATCAAAGATTTGTTCAAAGGGGTGATCTCTTGAGACTCTTGCTCGAACTCGTGATAGCTTTTGTTTGGGTCGGGGTGGAACATCCCCTTCATTGTCCTGTTCTTCTTCTTGTCTTTCTTTGTTGTTTTTGGCGTGGTTGTTCTCCTGTGGAGGTGGAGAAGGAGGTGGTCGAGGCTCATCTTGTTGTACGTCCTCATTCTCTGCGTATTGACGTGTCCCACTTGTGGATGCCTCCAAGTCAACTCGTGGTTCACCTTGGCGTGAGGTTGAGGCTTCCACTTGGATAGACGAGGTACTCTCGTTCACCTCCGTTGGGCGAATCTTGCTGATAGACAAGTATTGGATTGCTTACAAAAGATCTTTGTCACCTACATCAATTGGTAATTGCTCTACTTGCGAGCCGTTAGATTCATCGAACTTCACATCTACCGTCTCTTCAACCTTTCGGGTGAAATTGTTGTATACACGGTAAGTGTGAGAGTTTGAGCCATAACCGAGTAGGAAACCTTCATGAGACTTAGGAGCAAATTTTGAACAATGATGCTTGTCAAGAATGTAACACTTTGAGCCAAATACCAGAAAGTATCCAACTTGGGGTTTGTTACCGGTGAGGAGCTCGTATGTCGTCTTGCCGAGTAGCTTGTGAAGATATAGACGATTCATTGCATGACAAGCTGTCTCAACCGCTTCTGCCCAAAAGTGTTTTAGCGTCTTGTACTCATCAAGCATCGTTCTCGCCATTTCGATGAGTGTCCAGTTCTTCCTCTCAGCAACTCCATTTTGTTGACGTGTGTACGTAGCTGAGAACTCATGTGAGATCCCTTATTCGTCAAGAAAGGTGTCCACATTGGCGTTCTTGAACTCCGTTCCATTGTCACTGCGAACCTTCTTGATCTTCACTTCAAATTGATTTTGGGCCTTCCTAGCGAACTTTTTGAAGATCTTTTGAACCTACGATTTATCATTAAGAAAGAACACCCACGTAAATCTTGAAAAATCATCAACGATGACTAGTCCAAATGAGTTACCACTGAGACTTTTGTAAGAGTTGGGACCGAAAAGATCCATGTGAAGTAGCTTGAGCGGTCTTCTCGCGGTCATGATGTTCTTCACGGGGTGGCTTCCTCCAACGTGTTTTCCTTCTTGGCAAGCGCTGCAAAGACTATCCTTATCAAATATGACATCTTTAACACCAAGGATATGATAACCTTTAATAAGCTTGTCAAGGTTTTGCATGCCCACATGACCTAACCCTCTATGCCATAGCTAGCCTTTGGAAGATTTAGCAATTAAGCAAGTTCTAGGTTGAGCTTTTTTAGTGAAATAAACAATGTATATATCACCTCTACATATGCCGGTAAAGACCATTTTATGATTATCCCTTTGAAACGCTTGGCAATCTACTTCAGTAAATAGGACATCGAAACCAAAGTCAGCTAGTCTAGATACATAAAGTAGATTATAGCCAAGAGATTCAACGAGCATAACATTTTGTATGGAGCTGTCATGTGAGATGGCCACCTTACCGAGGCCAACCACCTTACCCTTTGAGTTATCACTTGAAAGTGACATACTTTCAAGGGCCGTCATTTTCAACAAGCTCATGAAACATATCTTTATCTCCGGTCATGTGATCTGTACATCCACTATCAAGGACCCATTCCTTTCCTCCAGCCATGTAGCCGCGAAGATTAGCCATAAGACCAAAGTGTCTCATAGACTCTTCAAGATCAAAGTCATTATCATCATCCTCATCATAGTATCCATGTTCAACATTATCTTGCAAATGATCATTTCCTAGAGAGAGTGATTCATTAGATATATGATTTTGACAATGTTCATCTCTATGAATTCTAATAGCTTCGGAAATGATATTGCTAATGATTCCAACATGTCCTTTGGCAGGCATAAGATTGGTAACCTCAAATAAACAATCTCCAAACTTAGGATCTTTGGGATTCATCTTATCAAAGCAATAGACTTGTGAAGAATATCATCTAAGTTTTTCAAGGAATAGTCTGGAAATCGTTCCTCAAGGAATCTCCATATAGTATAAGCACAATCAAGAGTCGACAAGTGACCAATCAAATTTCTAGGCAAGCCTCTAGTGATAAGATTGATAGTTCTAAGATTGTGAATCATGTCAAGACACTCATCATGGGTAGGATGCAAGGGATCAACAAGGGGTTCACAAGGAGTAGTAATGTACTTGTTCAAGTGATATTCACGAAAAATTCCAAGCATCTCATTTTTCCACTCACTAAAGAAATCTCCATCAAGCATACACACTCTACGTCTAAGACTCCCCAACATAGACTCATCCATCTTCCTCCAATGGTGATTAAACCAAAGCAATGGAGACTAAGCTCTAATACCAATTGAAAGGGTCGAGAAGATGTGTCTAGAGGGGGGTGATTAGACCCTCAACAAACAAAGTTGGTAGTTTTTAAGTTTTTCAAGTTGAGGTGGTATATTAACACAATTTCAAGCATACACAATACAATTCAAGCAAGCATGCAAAGAATATATGATCAGTGGAAAGTAAAGCATGCAACTTGCAAGAAAGTAAAGGGATGGGATTGGAGTGTGCAAACGCAATTGGAGACACAGAGATTTTCGGTGTGGTTCCGATAGGTGGTGCTATCATACATCCACATTGATGGAGACTTCAACCCACGAAGGGTAATGGCTGCGCGAGTCCACGGAGGGCTCCACCCACGAAGATGCAATCTTGTCTATCCCATCATGGTCATCTCTCACGAAGGACTTGCCTCACTAGGATAGATCTTCACGAAGTAGGCGATCTCCTTGCCCTTACAAACTCCTTGTTTCAACTCCACAATCTTGAAGGAGGCTCCCAAGTGACACCTAACCAATCTAGGATACACCACTCTCCGAAAGGTAATAGATGGTGTGTTGATGATGAACTCCTTGCTCTTGTGCTTCAAATGATAGTCTCCCCAACACTCAACTCTCTCTCATAGATTTGGCTATGGTGGAAAGATGATTTGAGTGGAAAGCAACTTGGGGAAGGCTAGAGATCAAGATTCTTGTTGTAGGATTTGAATATCTTGGTCTCAACACATGAGTAGGTGGTTCTCTCTCAGAAAATGAGTAGTGGAAGTGTAGGTATGTTCTGATGGCTCTCCTAACGAATGAAGAATGGGTGGAGGGGTATATATAGCCTCCACACAAAATCTAGCCGTTACACACAGATTCCCAAATTCGGTGGGACCGAATCATAAAACTCGGTCAGGCCGATTCATGTCAAAATATGAACGTTAGAGTTTTCGGTGCGACCAACTTGGTCAACTCGGTGTAACCTATGTGCAGGGGTTAGGGTAAAACCTCAACTTGGTTTAACCGATTATGCAAACTCGGTGAGACTAATTTTGGTAATACGCAAACAGAGGATTGGTCAAGCAAACTCAGTGGGACCGACTGAACAAACTCGGTGGAACCGATTTTGTTGCAGTAGGTCACAGATAATTTGCAAGCCCATCTCGGTGAGACCGAAGTGACTAGCGTTTGGAAGTGGCTGTATCAAGTGAAACTCAGTGGTGCCGGATAGATCAAATCGGTGGGGCCGAGTTTGACATTTAGGTTTTGGACATATGTGGATGTGAGAAAGTGGCTAAGGGTTTTGGAGCATATCACTAAGCACTTCGAGCAAGCAAGCCATTAAGAAACACCTCATCCCCTTTTAATAGTATTGGCTTTCCTGTGGACTCAATGTGATCTTGGATCACTAAAATGGAAAATGTAGAGTCTTGAGCTTTTGCCAATATTTGTCCTTAGCATCTTGAAGGGGTTCCACATCCTCTTGTCCATGTCCATGCCACTCCAATGCTGAACTTATCTATAATATACTAGGTAGAAGTATTAGTCCAACAAGAGATATGTTGTCATGAATTACCAAAATCACCCAGGGAGCACTTGTGCTTTCAAAGGGGACTGTCGGTGTCAAAACCGGCGGATCTCGGGTAGGGGGTCCCGAACTGTGCGTCTAGGCGGATGGTAACAAGAGACGAGGGACACAATGTTTTTACCCAGGTTCGGGCCCTCTCGATGGAGGTAAAACCCACGCCCCGCTTGATTAATATTGATGATATGGGTAGTACAAGAGTAGATCTACCACGAGATCAAGGAGGCTGAACCCTAGAAGCTAGCCTATGGTATGATTGTTTAGATGTAATGTTCGCCCCACGGACTAAGGCCCTCCGGTTTATATAGACACCGGAGAGGCTAGGGTTACACAGAGTCGGTTACAATGGTAGGAGATCTACATATCCAGATTGCCAAGCTTGCCTTCCACGCCAAGGAAAGTACCTTCCTGGACACGAGCCGAGTCTTCAATCTTCTATCTTCGTAGTCCGGGAGTCCGGCGGATATTGATAGTCCGCTATCCGGACACCCCTAGTCCAGACTCCTCAAGAGTCTCCTGAACCAGTCTTCAATGACGATAAGTCCGCATGCATAATGTTCGGCATTGCAAGGCGGGTTCCTCCTTGAATAATCCGGAGAAAATAATGAACACCAGTGATAGTGTCCGCTCGCAAAATAAATTCCACATTCCAAACGAGAGAATAAAACACATATATCGATCCAATCTGCCGACGATACGCGGGCGTGACATCACACCGCTAACAAGCCCTTGTTCAATTACTATATCACCTCAAAGACGCTTAGCGGCGGTTTCTTGGCACGCCCCGTCAAGCAGAGATCGTGTTCCCTTATTCCGGATTCTCATCAATACGCGTGGGTAACCCAACCGCGCCATTGATGGTGGAGCTTGGGAGATGAGCGAGTTTTACCAGGCCGGTGAGGGACGCATATTTTCGTCCGCCTATATATAAGGGATAAGGATTTACCTTCTCACCTACGCCTTCTTCCTCCTTTGCTCATCCATCCTCGCGAACCCAAGCTCCAACGCCTAAGCTCACAAGATCTCACCTCGACCCTTCTCCGAATATGTCCGGAGGGGAGGCAAATGGATGACCTCCACCGCCAAGGAGGAGGACATCACCAGCTGCGCGACGCCGATACCTTTCCGCGCGATCGGCTGCCCGACGCGGGCAGCTCGCTCCTACCCTGTGGCCTAATGAGAGGGTTGTTTTCCTTCCCCACTTCCTCCGCGGACTGGGCTTTCCGCCCATCCATTTGTCCGGGATCATGTTTTACTACGGCCTAGATTTCCATGATCCGCGCCAACTTCGCCCCAACATCTCGGCGCTCATCGTCGTGGTGCGAGGCCTTTCTCGCATCCGCCCCACTTCGCCTGTGGCTCAAGACTTTCAACGCTGTCAAGGTTGTGAAGGGGACGCAAGCGAATGCGGAGTCACCATGTTGTGCAAGCCGCCCAACGCCCCTTGGCTAGAAGGGACCTTCGTGGACTCCGCCAAGGGGTGGCAATCGGGTGGTTCTACATCACCGAGCCGCGAGCCTACATGGGCGGCGGCCCCGAATTTAGATCTGGAATCCCCACGCAGCTCACCTCCGGAAAGAGAAGGGCTTGCAGCAAGGGGTGATCCGTGGAGGTGACGGACTTCGAGCCTGCATCAAGAAGTTGGTGAGCAACAGCTCGCCTCGCCGACGTGGTCCAGTCATGCTCCTCCGGCGAATTCTCCCATGCCAAGAACGGGCATTTAATCTGTGGGAGTTTAATCCGGAACAGCACCAGACGTTAAGCGCGCTCTTCGACACAATGTACGAAGGCGCCTGGAAGGTGCTGTTCAAGGGCGCCGAAGCCCCCGCATCCGCGACCGAAGACCGCGGATTCAGCTCACAGTCTCCGACTGACGAGGTAAGTGATTCGACCCCATTACGGGACACTTATATTAGTTAGATTGACTCTAGCGAGGTTTTTAATCTACCTCTTCCTTTGACAGGACTGGATGGAGAAGGCCCACTGCTCATCAGCCCGGCTCCCATGCCGAAGAACCAAGTGGATGCCCGCTAGCAAGGTTGCTGGTTCCGCACCGTATGTGGTGCCGAGAAGAAGGCCAAGAGGTGGCGCGGGACTCGAAAGAGTTCCACAGAATCAGTGTCTGACGACGACGACGAGGACTCTCCCGAAGACGAGGAGGAGGAGGAGGAGTACTCTCTCTCGGAGGAGGGAGAGAGGAAGAGGAAGGCCTCCCCAACCGGGGCGGCCGAAGGGTCCAAGAGGGGGAGAACTATCCCCCCAGACAGTTTCGCCAACATCAACATTGGCGAGGACGAGTGGCCTCCAAGGGCCCGGCGTCCGGCAGGATCGTAAGTATCCGGATCATTTATATGCCGTATATTGTATGTCATGTAGTATCCTTCTAATGCCGCATTGCTCCTTTAGTCCGGCCATTGACGATCTTCCCGACTCGATGAACGGGTCGTTGGCGCCGTCGGATGTAAATTCCACCCCGACTGCCTCTACCCCACGCGCCGAGGATGATGAGGCGGAATCCCACAGGGGGACACGCCAGGAGGAGGCTCCGGAGGCGCCGTCAGGCAGCCCCCCGGACTTTGTGCCGGACTCTACCCGAACCCGTAGCGGTTCCAGAGTCCGCAAGCAGCCCTCGAAAGAAGGGCAGACCGTGGCGCCGCGCCCTCCGCCCAACCGAGGCACCGGATAACCTGCCGGAGGCGCTTAAAGGCGCTTCCATCGAGGAAGAACACCGCACTCTCATGGGTGCGGTGATTGAGAAGGTCCAGCCGCCAAGGGCAGGCTGACCGAGCCTCGCAACAGCCTTCTAACAGCTTTGAGGTAAGAAGTTTTTAAAATAATGTAATGTAATACCGCATAGACAGTAGCCCCTGATGCTTAGTTCGGTGTTCGGAAAGAAAAGCCGGACTAAGGATCTAACAAAATAGATGCAAGGTTGCTAAAAAATATGTCAATATGGGTGTGCAGGCTGCGCTGTTGACCTCTGCCGCATTAACGGCGGAGGTCGAGGCGCTCAAGAAGGACCTTGAGCGGTCGAAGCAAGAGCTCGGCCATGCCAAGAGGCAGCTCAAGGAAAAAGAAGGTGAATAACACCACTTTAAATAAGTACCTTACAGAAAAGGGTTTCGGTTGCAAACATGATTAATAAGGATAATATATGTAATGCAGGGGCCACTAACGAGGTGGCAGCCCTGAAGGATGCCGTGTCCGTGGCCGAACGCAATGCGGCCACAGAACGGACTGAACGAGAAAAGCAAGCGGCACTGGTGGCGGAAGTTCGGCAGAGCTCCGTGCTCATGGAAAAGCATGAGAGTTTGGAGCGTGACTCAAGACTCGAGAGTCCGAGCTTGCCTCGCTCTCGAAGGGCCGAGTCCGCCAAGGCCGAGGCCCGTAGGCCCATATGGAAGTAGAGGACATGAAGAAGATAGCGGCGGTAAGGCGTTTTTCATGCGAGCAAGCATGTTAATGTAAATTACCGGATACTTACCCGAATTCGGAGCTCTCCAGGGGCATTTGCAGATCTGCCGTGTAGTGCGTCTGATGCCGCTGCGTTCTATCGTGGCGAGGAGGGGAGCTCAACGGAGAAGGTCTTCTAGTCTTAGTACGCTGAGGCCGGCCATCCGGTGCCCCGGCGACCAAATGAGCAACTGGTCGAACTCCACAAGGTAGCTGAGGAGGCCATGAAGGGCCTCACAGTCCGGCTGTGGCCTGGGCAGGCCATGCCTGGCAGCTACTTTGGCCTAGTGCGGCGGCTAGTGGATGCATGCCCCAGGCTGGATGTGATCAAGCGCTCCGCCTGTATTGAAGGCGCTCGTCGGGCCCTTGCCCGCATAAAGGTGCAATGGGGCAAGCTGGATGCGGAGAAGCTTCTCACGGATCCGCCGCCGCCGGGCAAGGAGCATCGCACGCCGGAGCGATATTATAAAGTTGTCCTGAAGGGAGCCCGCGATATTGCGGATGAGTGCCCCCTTAATGTAATCCTTGAGTGAACTCGCTGTGTGTTTATCCTGTGCGCTGAAAACTTCGTTTATATGCGCCATGAGCAACGCTTTGTTGAATTTAAAATATTACCTTTTATGCGGCCGCTTGTTAAATCGAGAGATGGCAAGTCGTTGGCTTCAGCCCCCAAGCCACGAGTGCCGGGTGTTCGGTGATAAACTTGAGCACTCTTGTTCCCATTTTGGGTCCATCTAGGAGGCGCCAACACGACGTAACAAGGCGACCGGACTTATAATGCTTGAACACTCTCACTTAGCCATAGAATTCTATAATTTTAAATTTCGTGAAGCCCCGGTATTCGAAGACCGAATCCGAGGCGCTATCCACGCCTTCGCCGGACATCATCCAAACTTCGCTCAAGCGGCATGAGTCTTTAGGGACCAAAAGACCTCTCGAACAGCGACCAGATCTCTTGCCTTATCATGCCGCCAGTTTTAGCTTTCTCCATCGAGGCGTTAACCCGGCTCAACCGGGCACAATCGCAGTGGTTCTCCCAAAGTGCTACCTTAGCCGACGGAACGGAACGTAAGGTACCAAAACATGGGAGCCGCAAACCCAACTATTGACCCAAGACATGATTCGAGCTGATTCATATAATGCTATAAGTTCGGGTGCCGCACTTGTGAAAGTGTTCGACTTAATCACACCATAATCTGGGGAACAAGCCCTGGTGTATTCGGCCGCACTAAAGTGTACGGGTGCAAGATGTCATATAATGAACATTTGTAAAAGATAACGAATTGCAATGAAAAGGTAATGAACTTGCAAAAAGGAAGTGCTGCATTATTTATGAAAGAAGGTCCGCTAATAAAGCGATCGATACAAATAGTGCAATAAGCAAGGGATTTGGACTAATTTGACATGTCCCCCTCCAGGGATAAGTTGCAGACTTGGTGTATGTAATCGAATTAAGTGCTCGTAATGGAGACCACCTGAGTGTTCGTCGCAGCCTTCTTTGATCCCTGACTGTTGCATCGTGGGTTCGGCAAGTTCGCCGTCGGACAGGGCTTCTATTTAGTGGAGTCCTGTATAAAAAAAGGAAGAAAAAATAAAACCAAGGGGGGCGCTAGCATGAGCCCTTGGTGTGGTCGAGCCGCACTCTTTAATCCTTGTGGTTAAGCCCCTCCCCTGCGCCCATGGTATCTCCAAAGCGTAATGATGTACGCGGAGTGTTATTATTGTGATCATGCGCGCGGCGAGGGTGGGGGCCGATTGCTACGCTGCGGCTCGATCGCGCCAGTGGTCTTGGTTAGTGTTGCTCGGGCGCTTTGATGCATCCGCTTTTGATTGCCGGACTAGAGAATTGCCGTGAAGGCTGCTCAGCATTTCCGCCATGAGAGTCAGATGTTCCTCCATTCGAGGGAGCGCCCGTATTCCCATTGACCGTAATGACTCCACGAGGGCCCGCATCTTGAGCTTTAGGTATGCATAATGCGGCACCGCGCTGAAGTTTGCGAATGCGGTTCGTCCGAGCAGGGCATGATAGCCGCCACGAACGGGACTATATCAAGATTAACTCTTCGCTCGAAATTATCCGGGATCCAAGACCACTTCCAGTGTGACAGAGCCTGCATAGCTTGGCTTCCACTCGGGGATGACACCTTTAAAGGTTGTCTTAGTAGGTTTGATCCTCGGATGGGTCTATGCCCATTTTGCGACCGTGTCCCGGTAAAGCAGGTTCAGGCTGCCGCCGCCGTCCATCGTGACTCTTGTGAGGTGAAATCCATCGACGATTGGGTCTAGGACCAATGCGAATCCGCCATGGCGATGCTGGTCGGATGGTCTCGCCGATCAAAGGTGATCGGACAGAGGACCATGGATTGAACTTCGGGCGATCGCTCCATCGCATAGACGCCCCGTAGTGCGCGCTTCCTCTCCTCTTGGGTATATGGGTCGCAGAAATCATATTCACCGTCCGCACTTGTGGGGGAAACCCTTCGTCCTCTCGTTGTTCGGGCGGCCGGTCTCTTCCTCGTCGCCGCTATTTAGCCCCTTGTCATTGTGTTCGCAATTAACTTGCCAGCCTGCTTGAACACCCAACAATCTCTATTGGTGTGATTAGCTGGTTTTTCGGGTGCCATGTATCCGCATGAGCGGTCGAGTATTCTCGGCCCAGATTGGACGGGCCCGAGTTGTTCTTTTAAATGGCTTCTTCCGCTGACCGGTTTGAGCTCGAATCCGCATTGACCGCCATATCCTCTTTGTCGTCGCCGTTAATACGGCGTTTGTTTTTGATTCGACGTGACCTGCCGTGATTGTCCTTAGTGTCCGGACTGCCAGAATTTTTGCGGAGATTGTTGCTGCGGGCTAGCCAGCTATCCTCTCCCGCAAAAGCGGGTCATTAACGGCGTGAGGGCTGCCATGGATTTCGCTTCTCCGCCCCTGTGCCGGGCTAGCCATTCGTCCCGGATGTTATGTTTGAAGGCTGCAAGGGCCTCCGCATCCGGACAATCGATGATTTGATTTTTCTTCGTCAAGAACCGTGTCCGTAATTGTCCGCCGATTCGTCCGCTGCTGAATAATGTGGCTTAGGTCATCGGCGCTCGGTGGTCGCACGATGTACCTTGAAAGTTATCAAGGAACGCGCCTCCGTGTCTTCCCAACACCCAATCAACTCTGCGGGCAGGCTGTTAAGCCAATGCCGAGCTGGTCCTTTAAGCTTGAGTGGGAGATATTTGATGGCGTGGAGATCGTCGCCGTGGGCCATATGGATGTGGAGAAGATAATCTTCGATCCACACCGCGGGGTCTGTTGTGCCATCGTAAGATTTGATATTCACGGGTTTGAACCCTTCGGGGATCTGATGATCCATTACTTCATCAGTGAAGCATAACGGGTGTGCGGCGCCCCTGTATTGAGCAATATCGCGACGCAGCTCGAGGGAGCGTTGTTCGCTATGTTCGCCCGCCGACGTTATGTCCGGGCGCGACGGTATTCGCGTGGGTCGAGGGCGCCCACGTGATCCATAGATGGATCTGGATTGTCTTGCTTTGTCCTCCAAGATGTCTCGCAAGTCCGTGCGCTCCTTTTGGCTTCAGACTCTTGGAAAGATGTCGGGTATGGTCTTGGCTGGGGCCTGAATGCCTCTCTGTCGCGACCACGGGTGGTCGGTCACCATGTCGTCTTGCCTGGTGACAAAGGTATGTATGCTTCCTCCTCTAATCGGGGAGCAGCTTATGCCTTGGGTAGCTTTTGGAGGGAGTTCGAGTTTATACTTTTCGTCGCGAGGACCTCGGTCCATCGATCGGCTAGCAGATCTTGATCAGCTTGAAGCTGTTGCTGCTTTTTCTTTAGGCTATTTGCCGTGGCTATGAGCCTGCGCCTGAAGTGCTCTTGTTCGACGGGATCCTCGGGTATGACGAATTCATCATCGTTGAGGCTCGCTTCGTCTTCGGAGGGAGGCAAATAGTTATTGTCCTCAACCCCTTCATCTGCCGCCCTGTCGTGAGGGCTTGCTTCTGCGTCCTCCTGCGCTGAGTCTTGCAGGAGGGGATCGTCTTCGGCACTCTCTGGAGTGTTATTGCCTCCCGTGCCGGAATCTCCATTCTTGTTGTGGCAGGATTTAGAGCGGCGCCGCTGACGCCGGCGTTTGGGTTGCTTCTTTAGAGAATCTTCCTCCGCTGTTTTTTCGCCATCCCCTTCTTTTGGGGTATCCACCATGTAGACGTTGTACGATGAGGTGGCCTTCCAGTGCCCTGTGGGTGCTGGGTCATGTTCGTCTCCGGCATCGTTGTCCATAGCGTCGATGTCATCGGAGTCGTAGTCTAGCATGTCGGTTAAATCCTCGACAGTGGCTACAAAGTGGGTGGTGGGTGGGCTCTGAATTTCTTCGTCGTCCGTACTCCAACCGTTCTGGCCATAGTTCGGCAAGGATTCTCCCGATAGCGAGAGATGCTTCAGAGAATTCAGGATATCGCCAAAAGGCGAGTGCTGAAAGATGTCCGCGGCGGTGAATTCCATAACCGGCGCCCAATCCGGTTTAATTGGCGGGGCGCGGGAGGCTCGGAGTCCGGCGAGGAGTCCGCGCCGATCACGAAGTCTCGCAGGGACAAGATTGGTACTGCCCATCGCCGTGGATGTTGAAGCCCCTGTGGCGTCTATCCACCGCCCTCGCTATGGGCAATCGGCTCGGCTAGTAGCCGAGCGGATTCGAAAAGCGCCACCAAAGCACCGCTCGGCGGCAGAGCTAGATCATGCCCATCGCCGCAGCGGCGCGCTTGCTATTGTGGCTCGAGTCCGTCAAGATCAAGTCTCCGCGGTCATCGGCCGTGAGGTTTAGGCTTCCGATCGACTCGACGGCCAGGGGCGAAGCTTCGATCTGCTCCAGATGGCCAAGAGAATTGCCCGCAGCAAAGCCGCCGAATATGAAGATCTGTCCAGGGGAAAAGTCTCACCGGACAGCGTTGATGGTTGAAGATGCCATCGGCCCATCGGGGACGCATACGAGGAACTCTCAATGAAAGCACCAATGTCGGTGTCAAACCGCGGATCTCGGTAGGGGGTCCTGAATCTGTAGGCGTCTAGGCGGATGGTAACAAGAGACGAGGGACACAATGTTTTACCTGTGTTCAGCCCTCTCGATGGAGGTAAAACCCACGCCCCGCTTGATTAATATTGATGATATGGGTAGTACAAGAGTAGATCTACCACGAGATCAAGGAGGCTGAACCCTAGAAGCTAGCCTATGGTATGATTGTTTAGATGTAATGTTCGTCCTACGGACTAAGGCCCTCCGGTTTATATAGACACCGGAGAGGCTAGGGTTACACAGTCGGTTACAATGGTAGGAGATCTACATATCCGTACTGCCAAGCTTGCCTTCCACGCCAAGGAAAGTACCTTCCGGACACGAGCCGGAGTCTTCAATCTTCTATCTTCGTAGTCTGGGAGTCCGGCGGATATTGATAGTCTGGCTATCCGGACACCCCCTAGTCCAGGACTCCCTCAGGGACCATCATATGTTGTACGCTTCATGAACCTCGCTGTGTGTGGGTGCATGGTTTACGGTTTTTGAGGCATGTGGCACATCAAAGTTGTGCATTTTGGGTATTCAACATATGTTTGGTCCACATGCAAACCGATGGTGGTTGTCCTCTTGCACCCACTTAAGCAGTTATCAGCAATATCGATGCTTTGCATCTGTGGGCCCGCTTGGTCCATCATTACTTTTTGCCTGACAATGAGAGAGAGGTTAATTTGACTTAGGAGGGGATTATTTTTTGCTTGTAATACGGTATATATATAGGTCATGCTCTGGGATGACATGCATGATACAGTTTGAGCACACACACATGCATGTGTACGCATGAATCCTCTCTCATCGAGTTGAAGTGGCCAGTACAACGACACATCATGAACCGATCTCGCTCTGTGTGGGGAGTGTACGATTTTCGACACACGCGCCACATCAATGTTGTGAAATGGTATTCAAACATGCATGCACGCATCACCTCCATACATATGCATGTAATGGTTGTCTTCGAATGGTACACTCCCTCGCATGGTTATCGGCGACAAGCCTATATATTCGTGGGCCCGTGTGGACATCCATGATCACCTTGACCGACAACAAGATAGGTTACCATGGCGGATTCTTCATTTGGTTCGTGTTATTGTAGTATAGGTCATGGTGAGATTCAGACCTAATTAAGTTTGAGTGCATATACTATGCATGGATGCATGCATGAATCCCCGTCGTCGGCTTGAAGTGTGGTGTAACATGCATATGCATCGTCAACCTAACCCCACTCTGTGTGGGGATTTCTAGTTCTAAATCATGGTGCCACATCAAATTTGTTCCACTGTGTATTCAAAAACACACACATGTAGTGGTTGTCTTCGGGGACTAACTACTTGCATGATTATTGTCGAGCTAGCCCATCTCTGGGGTCGCATGGACGGCCATCACTTTAACCAACAACAAGAGACAGGTTGTACGACCAAGGTGGATTATTCTTGGTCCGTTTTACGATCCATCTTGGTGAGATGCCTCTCTAGCCCGCCGACTGACAGTGTGGGGGGCTGCTACTTTGCACTTTGCTAGGTGAACCTCGATTGGCGGGCATGCATTCATATCTTTGGATTCCCTTCGTGCCGACATGAGGGGGGGCTGCTAGCTACTTCGCACTTTGCTAGGTGAACCTCGGTTGGGGGGGCATGCATTCATAGCTTAGGATTCCCTTCGTGCTGACACGAGGGGGGCTGCTAGCTACTTTGCACTTTTCTAGGTGAACCTTGGTTGGGGGGCATGCATTCATAGCTTAGGATTCCCTTTGTGCCGAGATGAGGGGGGGCAAGCAATACCATGCGCTTTGCGAGATAGGTGCCACATCGAAGTTGCATTTGGTATTTGAACATCAAACCACCCTTTTCATACATAAATTTGGTCCACATGCAAGTGTGTTCGTGTTCTGACCCTCTCTCGCGTCATTTTTCGCCAAATTTACAAGCATTAGACAAGTCGGATGACACAACAGACACGGTTCACTCAAACTAACCGTGTGCCACGCCGGTGCCCTTGCCACGCACACATCCGCACAGTACATTGGGCTCCACAAGGCTTCCCCTCTCAAAAATATCTACCCTCCTGTGGCTTTTTTCTGTTTGATAACACACAGTTACTGTGTTTTGACCGTGTGTGATGTTTCTTGTTCCCAATCCTGCCTGCATCCCTCGAAAATATCTGCCCGCCTCGAGGGTTTTTCTGTTTCATAACATATGGTTGTTATCTCCGGACCGTGTGAGATGCACCATCATCAAAATTTTCAATAGCCCCAACATTTCACTCTCGTGTTTGACTCCCGTGTAGTAAAATTTTCAGTACTCGCGTCAATTCCTCAAACACCCCCTGCCCCCATACACACACACACACACACACACACACACACACCAAAAACTCCTCGGGCGCGCACACGCGCGCACGCACACACCCCTTCCCTTGCTCAAAACCCTAGCAAGGTCCCCGCCGCCGCTGCAAGGCCTCCACTCTCAACATCTGTTGGTTTGCCCGTGCACCTTACCCACTGATCTCCATATATACCCAGGCCGCCCTGAGTTTCTTAGATGATGCCTGCCAAACGCCCCCTTTTCCATAGATCCCCATCCCCATCCCCCACTCCAGAGCGTCGCAGCCTAAGTCCGGCGACGCTTCCCGTGGAGCTCGATGAGCGACTGACGCAAAAGAGGTGTATCACGGTCTCTTCACCCGACGTCGCCGAGGAAGCTGACGACCATTACTGGCCGCAGGCACTCGATCAGTGGGCTAGAGTATGCAAGTATGTCGCGGGCGCCGGCTATGAAATCAAGGTTGTCGACAACGGCGACCTGAGGTGGGCTATGTCACAGGTTAAGTGGCCCACCCCCAACCCCTCGTGTTCAACCGCCGTTGATCTCATCTGTGGCTCCGCTGCTGATCTCCTCTGGCTCGCTGTCAACAACTTACCATCCTACGGCGCCATCGAGCCCCTTTTGTCATTTCTGAAGGACATGTTCTGCGACGCTGGCTTGGGATCCACAGCTTCCAAGTCAGACCTCATCGACGGTGACCACGAGGAGGGCACCCTCTCCGGCTCTTCCAAGGGGAAAGAGCCCATCTGCTCTTCCAAGGGGAAAGAGCCCGTCTGCGACATCAGGGAGCGCACCCTACAGCCGTGCTCTTCCAAGGGGAAGGAGCCCATCTACGACAACATGGAGCGCATCCATGGTCCGTTCTCTTCCCACGGGAACGAGCCCATCTGCAACAAGTGAGGAGACCCATGATTTGTTTTGTCGTGCCTCTTCACAGGGGGAAACCCATGATTTGTTTTGTCGAGTCCCTTTTGTAGTGTAGTGAGAATATATCCAGTTTTAATTGCTATATCAGGTTGTTTGCAGTATGCCTTGTTTATTTCAGTTGTTCACAATGTGATGCTCTGTATGTGCAATTATTTACTGTGTAGTACATTTCATCAATACTGATAGGAATGCATATATTTGCTTGTTGTTAATCCTGTTATAGCTAGCATATGCCTCTTTTAAAGTTTTTTTATTATTCGTTGTTTGTAGTTAGCATACGTCCAGTTTCAACTGCTATCTTTGGTTGTTCGTACTATGCCTTGTTTATTCCAGTTATTCACAACTTGATGTTCTATATGTGCAAGTATGAACTGTGCAGTTCAATTTCATCAGTACCAGTTTCAACAATACCACTATGAATGACTGCATTTGGTTGTTGCATCTTGTAGTTAACACGCCTTCCCATTTTTATAACAATAACCAGCGTACTTAGACCGACACAATACCAGTTTGAAGGACTATCTTTGCTTGTTGTTAAATGTTAGGACTGTTGCAGTTAACACAGTTTTCCACTTGTTTTGCTTTACTAGCGTGCTTAAAGCTGCACACTGAAGCTATCTTTTGGAGATTATTTTGTCTGCAATGGATAATTTTGGTTGATGTTTAGCCTGTTATGCTTAACATGCCTCTCGATGTACCTACACAGGACAATTTTGGGAACGACTGATGTTTTCCATCGAGGTTAGTTTCATCCCATATATGCTCACTGTTCAAGATATCGGTAGCTGGTACCATATAAGCCGGGGGCCGATAAGGTACTAATCGGCGAATCGAACTTTTAGCTGAATATATCTGCAACCCATTTATTGTTAGGTTAACTAGGGTCATCTCTAATATATCTGAGGCTACATAGCAACATGCGCTGTACTTAATGTCTAAATATGCAATCCTAGGCTACATAGCAACAAGGAAGAGTGTTACCTTAATCTCCTGATGATGTCTAGATATACGTAGAAGAGAAGCAGCAGCAACAAGAACAACAACACAACCCTGTTTGGATACTCAACTTAGCTAGAGGTTAGAGTTGGTTTCTAGCTCATAACTAACCCTGAAGTAACTCCATCCAAAGAGGTGTTTGGATGACAGGGTTAGATTGACAATAAATGCACTAGGAGAACTAGCTCCAATTAGCACCTCTTGGGTTGGATAGTTTTTTTGGGTGGGTTAGATGCAACCAAAAATACCTTGATGCAATTATAATTATTTATTTTAATTTTCAATTTATCTATCTACCATTACTAGATTTAATCCTTGCAATTAACGAGTACAAGGGGATTGACAACCCTCTGCCCGTGTTGGGTGCAATTATTTGCCCTTGTGTGTGCAGGTATTGCTTACTATGTGTTTGCATGGTTCTCCTATTGGTCCGATAACCTTGGTTCTCACTGAGGGAAATACTATCTACTACTATATTGCTTCACCCTTCCTCTGGGGAAAGTCTCAATACAACTCACAACTAGCATACATTTATTCAAACTAAGCAAAAAAAACTTTAACTGATATTTAACTAGAAAGTGATAAGGGATACAAAGGGCTTCAAAATACCCCCCCCCCCAAGCTTAACATGGTAAGCCGGTTGGATTCATTTGCTCTCTTTTTTATTGATGCCAGTGTTCTTCTCTGGAGGTGGAGTGGTAACGGCGGTAAGGGCGTTAATCGGAAGCTTGTTGGTGACCTCCAGGTCCGTTACATGACAATGATACATGCACAACGTCTCATCTTGGTTGCCGATGATCCTCAAGCTCGTATTCAGAGCCTCACGAGTCTTAGTCGCCAGCACCACTTCCATCTCCCTCATTTGCTCAGTCATAATTTCAGTTTCAATCTTAGAATTACTGACTTGTACCTCGGGCTGAGCAGATGGTGCAGGATTGGTTGTGCGCCTCTTTCTTGGGGGTCCCACCTAGATGCATGCACTGATGGTGTGCATCTTACACGCCTTGGGGTTGATCTCTTGAGACTCTGCCATCGGCTCGTCGATAGAGTAGTTCCTGGAACCACACCTACCCAGTATGATGGATGTGTCCTTAAAAAAGTCGAGTCGGTTCCCTATGGTGATGATCGTGAGTGATTCAATGGGGATGGCCTCTGGGTTCTTTTCTTCTTCCTCTTCGACCTCGAAGTGCTCTTCCTCTTCAAGTTCCTCCTCGCAGGAGGAGGACCAATCACGAACATGACAGGTCCTCTCCCTCTTGCTTGCCGGAGAGCCATAGCCTCCTTGCTCCAAATCATCCTCCTCTTGAGAGGAGGTTTGCCTCTCATCCCACCAATGAGCCATTGCTTCCTGCACTTCAAAACTAGAAAAGGCTTGGGCTAGATTGGTTCCTTAGATTTGATGAAGAAGGAGGCAAGGGCTCTATATATAGGATGTTAGGGACGCAGGTTTTAACGAGATAACTAAGTTAAAAAGAATCAGAAAAGAGAATCGGCGAAATTCTGTTAAGGATCGGAAAGAAATCACGATTGACGGCCTTCCATACGACCGCGGACGCTCGCACGAGCGGTCGCATAGATCCCTTTGATCGAGTTCTTTCCATACAGAGCGTTCGACGGTGTCCTCGACGGCCATATCCGCCTGCATGGGCACTCGTTTGCCTACCTCTGCCACGCGAGAGTTTTTTTCGCAAGACATATGTTAGCTCCGGGTGACAGAGCAATCGACGGCCTTCCATAGGACCATAGTGAAGGAAATATGCCCTAGAGGCAATAATAAAGTTATTATTTATTTCCTCATATCATGATAAATGTTTATTATTCATGCTAGAATTATATTAACCGGAAACATGATACATGTGTGAATACATAGACAAACATATAGTCACTAGTATGCCTCTACTTGACTAGCTCATTAATCAAAGATGGTTATGTTTCCTAACCATAGACACGTGTTGTCATTTGATTAATGAGATAACATCATTAGGAGAATGATATGATTGACATGACCCATCCCGTTAGCTTAGCACTTGATCGTTTAGTATTCTGCTATTGCTTCCTTCATGACTTATACATGTTCCTATAACTATGAGGATTGTGTAACTCCGCCACCTAAGAACACTTTGGTACTACCAAACGTCACAACGTAATCGGGTGATTATAAAGGAGTACTACAGGTGTTTCCAAGGTACATGTTGAGTTAGCATAATTCAAGATTAGGTTTTGTCACTCCGATTGTCGGAGAGGTATCTCTGGGCCCTCTCGGTAATACTCATCACCCAAGCCTTGCAAGCATGTAACTAATGAGTTAGTTATGAGGTGACGATTACGGACGAGTAAAGAGACTTGCCGTAACGAGATTGAACTAGGTATTGATACCGATGATCAAATCTCGGCAAGTAACATACCGATGACAAAGGGAATAACGATGTTGTTATGCGGTTTGACCGATAAAGATCTTCGAGAATATGTAGGAACCAATATGGGCATCCAGGTCCCGCTTATTGGTTATTGACCGAGACGGTCTCGGTCATGTCTACATTGTTCTCGAACCGTAGGGTCCGCACGCTTAAGGTTTCGATGATGCTTATATTATGAGTTTATGTATTTTGATGTACCGAAGTTTGTTCGGAGTCCCGGATGTGATCACGGACATGACGAGGAGTCTCAAATGGTCGAGACATAAAGATTGATATATTGGACGGATATATTTGGACACCGAAAGGTTCCGGAGAAGTTTGGAGCTACCGGAGGTTACCGGAACCCCCCGGGAGGTATATGGGCCTTATTGGGCCCATATAGGAAGAAGGGAGAAGGAACAAGGGAGGGGGCGCGCCCCCCCAGCCCAATCCGACTGGGGAGGGGGGCGGCCCCCTTTCCTTTCTCCTTCCCCCTCTTCCTATTACTACTACTAGTACTTATTCCTAATACTAGTACTCTTTCCTTCCCTCCAAATAAGATAAGGAAAGGGGGAAACCTACTTGGAGTAGGTTTCCCCCTCCTCTATGGCGCGCCCCCCTTGGGCCGGCCTCCTCCTCCCTCCCTCCTTTATATACGGGGGTAGGGGGCACCCTAGGACACACAAGTTGATCATTGAGATCGCTCAGCCATGTGCGGTGCCCCCTCCACGATATTACACCTCGGTCATATTGTAGCGGTGCTTAGGCGAAGCCCCGCGACAGAGAACATCAAGATCGCCACCACGCCGTCGGTCGACGGAACTCCCCTCGGCGCCTCGCTGGATCGGAGATCGAGGGTGCGCCATCGAGCTGTACGCGTGTCAAGAACTCGGAGGTGCCGAGTAACGGTGCTCGGATTGGTTGAACCGGAAGACGACGACTACTTCCACTACGTTGTGTCAACGCTCCGCTTCGGTCTACGAGGGTACGAGACAACACTCTCCCCTCGCTGCAATGTCATCACCATGATCTTGCGTGTGCGTAGGAAATTTTTGAAATTACTACGCTCCCCAACAAAGGGCATCCGAGCCAAGTTTTTTATGGTTTGATGTTATATGCACGAGTAGAACACAAGTGAGTTGTGGACGATATAAGTCATACCGCCTACCAGATGTCATACTTTGGTTCAGCGGTATTGTTGGATGAAGCTGCCCGACCGACATTACGCCAGACGCTTACGCTGATCTGGTTTTACCGCCGTGCTTTGCACACAGTGACTAGCGGTGTCTGCTTTCTCCAACTTTAGTTGAACTGAGTGTATACGCCCGGTCCTTGTGAAGGTTAAAACGAGTCTATTTGACAAACTATCGCTGTGGTTTTGATGCGAGGTGAGATTGGTTCTTGCTTAAGCCCGTAGCAGCCACGTAAAATTTGCAACAACAAAGTAGAGGACGCCTAACTTGTTTTTGCAGGGCATGTTGTGATGTGATATGGCCAAGATGTGATGTTATATTTTATTGTATGAAATGATCATGTTTTGTAACCGGTTATCGGCAATCGGCGGGAGCCATATGGTTGTCGCTTATTGTATGAAATGCAAATGCCTGTAATTGCTTTACTTTATCACTAAGCGGTAGCGATAGTCGAGAAGCAATAGATGGCGAAACGACAATGATGCTACGATGGAGATCAAGGTGTCGCTACCGGTGACGATGGTGATCATGACGGTGCTTCAAGATGGAGATCACAAGCACAAGATGATGATGGCCATATCATATCACTTATATTGATTGCATGTGATGTTTATCCTTTATGCATCTTATCTTGCTTTGATTGACGGTAGCATTTTAAGATGATCTCTCATTAATTATCAAGAAGTGTTCTCCCTGAGTATGCACCATTGCGAAAGTTCTTCGTGCTTTGAGACACCACGTGATGATCGGGTGTGATAGGCTCTACGCTCAAATACAACGGTGCAAAACAGTTGCACACGCGAATACTCAGTTATACTTGACGAGCCTAGCATATACAGATATGGCCTCGAACACGGAGACCAAAAGGTCGAGCGTGAATCATATAGTAGATATGATCAACATAGAGATGTTCACCATTGAAACTACTCCATCTCACGTGATGATCGGACATGGTTTAGTTGATTTGGATCACGTGATCACTTAGATGACTAGAGAGATGTCTGTCTAAGTGGGAGTTCTTAAGTAATATGATTAATTGAACTTAAATTTATCATGAACTTAGTACCGATAGTATTTTGCTTGTCTATGTTTGTTTGTAGATAGATGGCTCGTCTGTTGTTCCGTTGAATTTTAATGCGTTCCTTGAGAAAGCAAAGTTGAAAGATGATGGTAGCAATTACACGGATCGGGTCCGTAACTCGAGGATTATCCTCATTGCTGCACGTAAGAGTTACGCCCCGAAGCACCGCTGGGTGCCAGGCTTCTGCCGATGTAACCGACGACGTTAAGAACGTCTGGCGAGCAAAGTGATGACTACTCTATAGTTCAATGTGCCATGCTTTACGGCTTAGAACCGGTCTTCAACGACGTTTTGAACGCCATGGAGCATATGAGATGTTCCAGAGTTGAAGTTAATATTTCAAGCAAATGCCCGGATTGAGAGATATGAAGTCTCCAATAAGTTTTATAGCTGCAAGATGGAGGAGAATAGTTCACAATGAGCATATACTCAAAATGTCCGGGTATAATAATCACTTGATTCAACTGGAGTTAATCTTCCGGATGATAGCGCCATTGATGAATTCTCAATCATCGCCACCAAGCTACAAGAGCTTTGTGATGAACTATAATATGCAAGGGATGAACAAGACTATTCCCGAGCTCTTCGCGATGCTAAAAGCCGCGGAGGTAGAAATCAAGAAGGAGCATCAAGTGTTGATGGTCAACAAGACCACTAGTTTCAAGAAGAAGGGCAAAGGAAAGAAGAAGGGGAACTTCAAAAAGAACAGCAAACAAGTTGCTGCTCAAGAAACTGAGTGCTTCTACTGCAAGCAGACTGGACACTGGAAGCGGAACTGCCCCAAGTATTTGGCGGATAAGAAGGATGGCAAAGTGAACAAAGGTATATGTGATATACATGTTATTGATGTGTACCTTACTAATGCTCGCAGAGCACTGGTATTTGATATCGGTTCTGCTTGCTAACATTTGCAACTCGAAACAGGGACTACGGATTAAGCGAAGATTAGCTAAGGACGAGGTGACGATGCGCGTGGGAAATGGTTCCAAAGTCGATGTGATCGCGGTCGGCATGCTACCTCTACATCTACCATCGGGATTAGTTTTAGACCTGAATAATTGTTATTTGGTGCCTGCGTTGAGCATGAACATTATATCTGGATCTTGTTTGATGCGAGACGGTTATTCATTTAAATCAGAGAATAATGGTTGTTCTATTTATATGAGTAATATCTTTTATGGTCATGCACCCTTGAAGAGTGGTCTATTTTATTAAATCTCGATAGTAGTGATACACATATTCATAATGTTGAAGCCAAAAGATGCAGAGTTGATAATGATAGTGCAACATATTTGTGGCAATCGCCGCTTAGGTCATATCGGTGTAAAACGCGTGAAGAAACTCCATACCGATGGACTTCGGAATCACTTGATTATGAATCACTTGGTACTTATGAACCGTGCCTCATGGGCAAGATGACCAAAACACCGCTTCTCCGGTTCTATGGAGAGAGCAACAGATTTGTTGGAAATCATACATACGTATGTATGTGGCCCGATGAATGTTGAGGCTCGTGGCGGATATCGTTATTTTCTCACCTTCACAGATGATTTGAGCAGATATGGGTATATCTACTTGATGAAGCACAAGTCTGAGACATTTGAAAAGTTCAAAGAATTTCAGAGTGAAGTAGAAAATCATCGTAACAAGAAAATAAAATTTCTACGATCTGATCGTGGAGGAGAATATTTGAGTTACGAGTTTGGTTTACATTTGAAACAATGTGGAATAGTTTCGCAACTCATGCCACCTGGAACACCACAACGAAATGGTGTGTCCGAACGTCAGAATCGTGACTTTACTTGATATGGTGCGATCTATGATGTCTCTTACCGATTTACCGCTATCGCTTTTGGGGTTATGCTTTAGAGATGGCCGCATTCACGTTAAATAGGGCACCATCAAAATCCGCTGAGTCGACGCCTTATGAACTGTGGTTTGGCAAGAAACCAAAGTTGTCGCTTCTCAAAGTTTGGGGCTGCGATGCTTATGTGAAGAAACTTCAACCGATAAGCTTGAACCCAAATCGAGAAATGTGTCTTCATAGGATACCCAAAGGAGACTATTGGGTACACCTTCTATCACAGTCCGAGGGCAAGATCTTCGTTGCTAAATTCGGATCCTTTCTAGAGAAGGAGTTTCTCTCGAAAGAAGTGAGTGGGAGGAAAGTAGAACTTGATGAGATAATCAGATATACTCCCTTATTGAAAGTAGCTCATCACAAGAACCGGTTCTGTGACGACTACACCAATTAGTGAGGAAGATAATGATATTGATCATCAAACTTCAGATCAAGTTTCTCTCGAACCTCGTAGGTCTACTAGAGTAAGATCCGCACTGAGTGGTACGGAAATCCTATTCGGAAGTCATGTTACTAGACCATGATGAACCTACGAACTATGAGGAAGCGATTATGAGCCCAGATTCCGCAAAATGGCTAGAGGCCATGAAATCGAGATAGGATCCATGTATGAAAACAAAGTATGGACTTTGGTTGACTTGCCCGATGATCGGCAAGCCATTGAGAATAAATGGATCTTTAAGAAGAAGACCGACGCGATGGTAATGTTACTGTCTACAAAGCTCGACTTGTTGCGAAAGGTTTTCGACAAGTTCAAGGGGTTGACTACGATGAGACTTTCTCACCCGTAGCGATACTTAAGTCTGTCCGAATCATGTTGGCTATTGCTGCATTTCATGATTATGAAATTTGGCAAATGGATGTCAAGACTGCATTCTTGAATGGATTTCTAGAAGAAGAGTTGTATATGATGCAGCCTGAAGGTTTTGTTGATCCAAAAGGTGCTGACAAAGTGTGCAGGCTCCAACGCTCCATTTATGGACTGGTGCAAGCATCTCGAGTTGGAATAAATGCTTTGACAAAGTGATCAAAGATATGGTTTTATATGAGACTTTTGGAGAAGCCTCAGATTTACAAGAAAGTGAGTGGGAGCTCAGAGCATTTCTAGTTTTATATGTTGATGACATATTATTAATTGGAAATGATATAGAATTTCTGGATAGCATAAAGGGATACTTGAATAAAAGTTTTTCGATGAAAGACCTCGGTGAAGCTGCTTACATATTGGGCATCAAGATCTATAGAGATAGATCAAGACGCTTAATAGGACTTTCACAAAGCACATACCTTGACAAAATTATGAAAAAGTTCAAAATGGATCAGGCAAAGAAAGGATTCTTGCCTGTGCTACAAGGTGTGAAGTTGAGTCGAACTCAATGCCCGACCACAGCAGAAGATAGAGAGAAAATGAAAGATGTTCCTATGCTTCAGCCATAGGCTCTATCATGTATGCAATGTTGTGTACCAGACCGACGTATGCTTAGCAATAAGCTTGGCGGGTAGGTACCAAAGTAATCCAGAGTAGGATCATCGGACAGCGGTCAAGAACATCCCGAAATACCGAAAAGGACTAAGGATATGTTTCTCGATATGGGGGTGACAAAGAGCTAGTCGTAAATGGTTACGCCGATGTAAGTTTTGACACCGATCCGGACGATTCTAAATCGCAAACCGGATACGTGTTTATATTAAATGGTGGAGCTGTAAGTTGGTGCAGTTCAAAACAAAGCGTCGAAAGGGATCTACATGTGAAGCGGAGTACATAGCTGCTTCAAGCGGCAAATGAAGGAGTCTGATGAAGGAGTTCATTTCCGATCTAGGTGTCATACCTAGTGCATCGGGACCAATGAAGATCTTCTGTGACAACACTGGTGCAATTGCCTTGGCAAAGGAATCCAGATTTCACAAGAGGACCAAGCACATCAAGAGACGCTTCAATTCCATTCGGGACCAAGTCCAAGTGGGAGACATAGAGATTTGCAAGATACACACGGATCTGAATGTTGCAGGCCCATTGACTAAGCCTCTCTCACGAGCAAAACATGATCAGCACCAAGACTCCATGGGTGTTAGAATCATTACTATGTAATCTAGATTATTGACTCTAGTGCAAGTGGGAGACGGAAGGAAATATGCCCTAGAGGCAATAATAAAGTTATTATTTATTTCCTCATATCATGATAAATGTTTATTATTCATGCTAGAATTGTATTAACCGGAAACATGATACATGTGTGAATACATAGACAAACATATAGTCACTAGTATGCCTCTACTTGACTAGCTCATTAATCAAAGATGGTTATGTTTCCTAACCATAGACATGTGTTGTCATTTGATTAATGAGATCACATCATTAGGAGAATGATGTGATTGACATGACCCATCCGTTAGCTTAGCACTTGATCGCTTAGTATTCTCGCTATTGCTTCCTTCATGACTTATACATGTTCCTATAACTATGAGGATTGTGTAACTCCGCCACGGAAGAACACTTTGGGTACTACCAAACTTCACAACGTAATCGGGTGATTATAAAGGAGTACTACAGTGTTTCCAAGGTACATGTTGAGTTAGCATAATTCGAGATTAGGTTTTGTCACTCCGATTGTCGGAGAGGTATCTCTGGCCCTCTCGGTAATACTCATCACCCAAGCCTTGCAAGCATGTAACTAATGAGTTAGTTATGAGATGACGACATTACGAACGAGTAAAGAGACTTGCGTAACGAGATTGAACTAGGTATTGGATACCGACGATCAAATCTCGCAAGTAAAATACCGATGACAAAGGGAATAACGATGTTGTTATGCGGTTTGACCGATAAAGATCTTCGAGAATATGTAGGAACCAATATGGGCATCCGGTCCCGCTATTGGTTATTGACCAGAGACGTGTCTCGGTCATGTCTACATTGTTCTCGAACCGTAGGGTCCGCACGCTTAAGGTTTCGATGACAGTTATATTATGAGTTTATGTATTTTGATGTACCAAAGTTTGTTCGGAGTCCCGGATGTGATCACGGACATGACGAGGAGTCTCGAAATGGTCGAGACATAAAGATTGATATATTGGACGGATATATTTGGACACCGGAAAGGTTCCGGAGAAGTTTGGAGCTACCGGAGGTTACTGAACCCCGGGAGGTATATGGGCCTTATTGGGCCCATATAGGAAGAAGGAGAAGGAACAAGGGAGGCGCGCCCCAGCCCAATCCGACTGGGGAGGGGGCCCCCCTTCCTTTCTCCTTCCCCTCTTCCTATTACTACTACTAGTACTTATTCCTAATACTAGTACTCTTTCCTTCCCTCCAAATAAGATAAGGAAAGGGGAAACCTACTTGGAGTAGGTTTCCCCTCCTCTATGGCGCCCCCCTGGGCCGGCCTCCTCCTCCCTCCTTCCTTTATATACGGGGTAGGGGGGCACCCTAGGACACACAAGTTGATCATTGAGATCGTTCCTTAGCCGTGTGCGGTGCCCCCCTCCACGATATTACACCTCGGTCATATTGTTGCGGTGCTTAGGCGAAGTCCTGCGATAGGAGAACATCAAGATCGTCACCACGCCGTCGTGCTGACGGAACTCCCCCTCGACGCCTCTGCTGGATCGGAGATCGAGGGTGCGTCATCGAGTTGTACGCGTGTCAAGAACTCAGAGGTGCCGGAGTAACGGTGCCTGGATCGGTTGAACCGGGAAGACGTACGACTACTTCCACTACTGCTGTGTCAACGCTTCGCTTGGTCTCACGAGGGTACGTAGACAACACTCTCCCCTCGTTGCAATGTCATCACCATGATCTTGCGTGTGCGTAGGAAATTTTTTGAAATTACTACGTTCCCCAACACATAGTGCGATCTGGCTGGTCGCTTGGTTCATCTCCCGAACCACCCAACAGTACAAAGCCAACAACGACGTTTCGCACGATTGCAAGCGATCGTATGGCCGATCGTACGACCAGGAAAACAAATAATTTTTACAGAAAAATAAGACGAAACTAAATAGAGCAACACTTAAGGTTTTTAGCAGAACCTGCGCAAGTTTCCACGCATTTTCCATCCCTTCTTTTTAAGGTACGTCTTCGTGCCCGTTTCCTCTCTCTTCGGGGATGAAGCAATGAAGATGCCTTTGGAGTTTGCTGGGGTGCAAAGAATTGGTCTAATCAAATAAATACTTGATTAATATTTTTCAAATACTTTTTCAACATTTTTTGAAATGCCTTCATTAATATTTTGTAAATACATGATCAATTTTTTTCATACACATTGTTTTTTATACATTTTTCATATATGTGATAAACATTTTCTCTATAGTATTTTACATTTTTCAAATGTATTTTGTAGAGTGTTTTTTGTAATATTTATATTTAGAATATTTAAAGTATAATTAAAAGTAAAAAATAAAGCGAAAAATCAAAAAAGGGAAACTTAAAAAAACAGAAAAAATGCGGTTGTGGCACTCTGCACATATAGGCCGGCCCATCTCTCTCCCCCCTTCAGCGAGGGTTCCTTTGATCTTGCTGGCAGCGAGACATAGGGGCTCCCGAGGCCACAGGCCCAACACGGGCGACACAATGATGCCGGAACACACAAAGCGCGCATGGATCAACAAATCTACAGGAATATTACAAAACCTGATCGTGTGATGGAAGACTTAGATGAGACAAAGTTAAATATCATCTAGATGTAAATTAGCAAATATGTATAAATATTCTAGTACGCTAGCTCATGATTTACTTGCCCATATAAATGTGATTGTCTAAATAAATGTTTATCAAATCCTTCCCATGATTTACCTTATTGTTTGATGAACAATTTGGTAGGAAAAATAAGGTGGGATCGTTGCAAAAATTAAGTAAATTAATATGATTGAGCGGCGTACTGGAAGGTGCGGTTAAATATGGCATGGCAAAAAATAAACAGCTGAATGAAAAAAATCAGTAAAGGTACGTGGAGGGAGGGGAACAAGTTGACAAGAGTTTTGTTTTGCAGAAAAAGGAACACTACTTTTTTAAAGTATAGTAGAGATTATTCTTGCTATCAATAGATTTTTTTAGCATACAAAATTCAAGCCCACTGATCATTCTTGTCCAATGCCTCAATAGGGAGGTCCAGCGGCAGATCATGTGGATGGCATTTAAAAAAAAGGTTCTTCTAAGAAGATGACATTCGCTATAACTTAAACTATGGAAAAAAAATGCAAATGTCTTTTTTCTTTTTCTGGCGAACGTTTGCCAGCTAGCGGGGTCCAAATCGAACGTAGTGAGTAAAAGTAAATGTGTCTTTTGCATGTTGCTTCCGTTTCTTTCCTGTATGGGAGTGGCCACGCCTCAGACGAGTGAGACACGGTTGGCCGGTTGAGGGCATGTACAATGGTTGATAAGATAGTCTTATCTTAAGTTTTGCATGTAAATTAGAGGTGACAAAAAACATATCTATAATGGGTCATCTCTTGGGGCATGTACAATGGTTGATAAGATAATCTTATCTTAAGTTTTGCATGTAAATTAGAGATGACAAAAAAACATGTTTACAATGGATCATTTCTTAGCCTTATCTTCAATAATTAGTTGTTCCTAAAAACATGGTGAGACAAATTGTGCTAAGAGATCATCTCTTGTCTTTTCTTAAATAAGAGAAGACAAGCCTTCTCTTATGATTTCTCTCTCCTCCACCTCATCATTTATCATATGTGGCACCCTTAAGATAGAACCATTGTACATGCCCTTAGCTTTATCTTCAATAACTAGTTGTTCCTAAAAACATGATGAGACAAATTATAGTAAGATATCATCTCTTGTCTTCTTTTAAATAAGAGAAGACAAGCCTTCTCTTATGATTTCTCTCTCCTCCACTTCATCATTTATCCTATGTGGCACTCTTAAGATAGAACCATTGTACATGCCCTGATGTCACTCGTTTGACCTAGAGCGCTTGATCTAGTGCGTTTTTTCTCACCTTTTGATGGTCTGGTTTTTGTTTTTTACAAACTATGGCCCAACTATACAATTGGTTAATTGCCTACAAAAAATCCAATGGTTCATAAACTGTACAACAAAACAAATTAGTAACCGTGCACGCGTCATACACATCCAATACAATAGTATATTGGGGAGCTTTACATTGTGTTCTTCCACTCCAATTACTCTCCCCTTCGTGCCATTTGGTTTCAAATTTTTAGTATGCCAATGTCCCAATTTGTGACATAGGGGCGGTCTTCCTAGCGAAGATGCTACCTCTGCATGCATCACTGGTTGGGTGGCCCGGGCAGATATTGTTGCTACACCATAGAGGCTTTTGGCAGTCACAACGTCCGTAGCACAGTTTGCGTCCTTATTGATGCATGAACACTTCGTATAATTAGTCGTGACAAGATATAATTAAGCGGAAAGAAAACAATCAAGGTAGGCCATTATGGAGATTATTTGTGCAATCAATGTTGTTAGAAAAATATCACAATTATCAAAATCGATTGCAATTAATGCAATCAATGTTGTTAAAAATATCATAACTATCAATTAATGATGTTGCCAAAATCAATTACAATTATTATATATAGTGGTGTTTCCATTCCGTCGGGGATGTGATGAATACATCATTGGAGCGTCGTGGGACGTTGAATAAAGATGGTTGGATGGCTGAGATCATTTGGTTGTCCGATATTGCATGCCTCTGAATGCGATCCAACATCTCGCTCAGGAGAAATTTCTCGCGCTCCTCTTGAGCCTGATCTCACAACGGGACTAGGGGATCTTCCCCGAGATCCAATCTGATATGGATCCGGGTTCTTCGTATTTGGCCAGATCTATCGTCTGGCCCTCGGGGTGTCTCGTCGGATCCTGGCTCCAAGTGTGGTCTGACGAGCGACTCTCGCACTTGTCCTGAGCCTGATTTGACATAGGCACCGGGAAGGGTGCCTCATGTTGCTCCTCAACCTAGTCTGACACCCAAGTTGACAAGACTAGCTCTTCGCAGGAATCCGCAGTGTACTCCAAGTCTCCAAGTTGTTAAATCTGACGACTTGACCTGGAGCGGTGGTATTGATCTGGCCTAGGTGATCAGTCGAATCAGCGAAGAGAGCGATGATGCCAAAAACAAAGATCTAGCTCGGCATGAAAGTCATGATGGCGCCGATCTGCTCGCCGATCTTGATTCCCATCAAATCTTTGCGACTACGTAGCAAGACCTGTGTGAGTCACCAAAGACGGAGTCGAATCCGGCAGATCTGAGGTAGGGGTCTCGATCTAGTAGTCTTGACACGATGGTAACAGGAGCACGACTTTTTACCTTGGTTCGGGCTCTCCTTTGATATAAAACCCTACATCCTGACTTGTGTTTGTATTAATTTGGGATGGAGTACAAAGTACACACATGTGATCTACTGTGAGATAGTTGGTTGTCCTTTACAAGCCCTAACTCTCGGTTTATATAGGTACAGGGGCGTATAGGGTTACAACCTAGTCGACTAGGTACAAGGGGAATATGTCGTAGACGACCTCTAATGTATTGAAGTATGTCATGTCTTCAGGAGCCTCTCTTTTATACGCCATGGGACTCCTGACGTGGCCAACTAGTGAACCGATATGGGGTCCTCGGTCCGGCCCCACCTGGGCAAAGACGACGTGGTGAATGACCCCAAATCCGGAACACCGTCACCAGCTCTTGCCTCGCCCGCTATGTCGTCCCCCACAGCAGATAAGAAACGCCTCGACTAGTCGATGCAGGAGGCGACGTCATTGCCACCCTCGGACCACTCGATGTCACCACCCTCGACGAAGAAACCCTAATCCTAGCACTGCCTACGATTGTCAGTTGATCGCCTCCCAGACGCCTCTTGGGGTTTTCTTTTCCTGGTGGACCCTCACTCTGCAATATTGTCATTTTGAACAACAGTCTCGCAGAAATACAACTCTTCGTATGAAGTAAAGAAGTCAGATGTGTGCTCTTTCCTGCTCCACAAGAAAAGCTCTCTCCTCCTGTTGGCGCCGCCGACGGTCCGTCCCATCTTCAATGGCCTCTACGCGATGGAGGTGCGGACGATCTCGCCACCCTCCCCCCTCCCCTCCGCCGGCATGAGGGACCTCGTTCTCGTTCTTATTAGATTCAATGTCTTGGTTGGGGTTGTGTGGCGGCGGCGATGCCCCTTAGTAGGAATAATGTCTCCCATGTTCTATCCCTGTCCTGATGGTGCGTCTAGCATGGTCGGAGGGTGTGTGGAGCTTTGTCTCCGTCGAATCTTGCGGGATTCGGTCGGTGCTGGTCGTCGGTGGATCTATTTGGATTCGGCTTCGTTCGTCTCCATTTAGGCGTTTACATGTTTGATCCTTCTGATCTATAATTTTCCTCATCGGCGATGGTTGCTACTCTGGTGCGCTGGTCCTATAAGGTCTTAGCACGACGACTTCCCGACTGTCTACCACAACAAGGTTTGTCCAGCTCCGATGAGGGAGGGACGATGATGGCGGCGCACATTCGGCTCACTTCAGTGCTTTGTAGTCGTCGCTAGGTGGTCCACGAACATGATTGTAATTTTTGTACTGCCATAATTAAAAATGAATAGATTGAAAGTTTCTCGACAAAAAAGAAGTCAGATGTGTGGTGCGCAGAGACATCTTATACCCTGAAAAATGTTGTGCAAAATTTAGACAGACTTGTCCGTCTTAGGTGGTGTCTGGTTCAAAAGTCTTAGTACTTTTTCTAGTCCCAGGGACTAATCAAAAAAGACTCTCTAGTAGAGTCTTTTTCAATCCCCGTAAAAAAGTCCTCTCCGTTTGCTTCCTGCGACTTTTTGCGACTTTTTCTAGTCTTTGGGACTAAAAAGTCCCTCAACCAAACACCCCCTTAGTCCCACGAAGGCCATTTAAAAGGACAAGTGAAAACGACACCAAACCATCAATAGGACTGAAACCTACAAGCAAGTGATGGTCTGATTACTTAACACGGCGTCTCTCCGTGTTAGTTGACGTGGACATGATAGCAACTCAAGTCTCGGCTCAAAGTCTTTTGGTCGTTGGTCTCCATTTCTAGGTGAAGAAAATGCAAGGAAAATTATCCACTGGTCCACACGGGATTAAAACCAGAGTCCAATACATATATACTATACCTTTAGCATCTTACACACATTTTTCATGTTTGACGTAAAAACAATTTAGTATACAATGGAAGTATGTCAAACTCAATATAAATCGCAATGTGTGTATTTTGTATCTATACAACACAGGGTTCGCCTGAATTTTCAGGCACATTGAATATCGAGCGAACGTCAGATTTTCAGATATGACAAATATAATATTTTTCATGATAAATTATGTTAGCTGAGGATGGTAAGTTCAGTTGATGAGCATAGGAAATCCGTATCAGTTCATTTTAATTATTCTTTTGTCAGAAAATTGTCGTGCTCGTCAACTAAATTTGGCATCTGCGCGTCAATATAAATTGCCAGGAAAAACGTTCAATTTGCCATGCCTAAAACTCCGATGGCATATTGTTAACATTTCTGAAAGAAGAATCTCTCTTTTTCTAGCCAATAATAAATAAACAAAATAAAAAACAAGAGGGAGATAAATGAGTAACCGGGCAGAAGGTTCGACGGAGGCATGGAGCGCGTTCTCCTTGTGCCCACTATAAATACCCCCTCGCCGTCCGCGTTTCCGCTTCCAACCAAAAAATTAGCGCGACAGCTGTTCACACTGCTGACTGCTCCACCCTCGAGCGATCCGTCCGTCCGCCGCCGCCACCTTCACCCCCTCACGCCATGGCGGCCGCCAGGTGGTCCCCGGCCGCCTTCCTCGCACTCCTCCTCCTCCTGCTCCCGTTCGCGCCCAGCCCAGCACGCGCGGCGACGCCGGGGAAGTCCCCGTCGCCCTCGTCCACCGCCGTGTTCCAGCTCCAGGGTGCCGTCTATCCCATCGGGTACGCGGTCTCCTCCCCCCTGCCCTGATCAGATTGGGTTCGTTCTTAGGATATCCCTGGGTTCTGCTCTGTGCTCGCAGATCTTTGGGGTTTATTTGCAGCTTTGGTTGGTTGGTTGGTATCTGACGAATGAGAGTCGTCGATCGTCGTCTGCGTAGCTCTGCGGGCGTTGATGTTAATCCCGTCCAAGTAGCCGGCACAAAGTCCAAGAATCCTCTTGACTTTTGCTCCATGAACTGCCTTTTGTCTGTCCGTCCATTTATTTACTTTTTGTTCTGAAGATAGGGATCCACTCAACTGTTTTCAGTTTGCATCCTCTGTTTATTTTCTCAGTTCTTTCAGGATTTGTTTGTTCACAAATTTTCTGTGCCGTTTCTGCAGGCATTATCATGTCACCATGAACATTGGGGACCCGGCCAAGCCTTACTTCCTGGACGTCGACACCGGCAGCGATCTCAGCTGGCTGCAGTGCGACGCCCCCTGCCAAAGCTGCAACAAGGTGCATTACGCCCCAATGTTATATCTTACAAAATTACTTGAATTGCACGGAGAATTCAACTCCAGTATTCAAGTTCATAGCTTTTCTTTCTGCCACCAGATTTAGTCCAAGAATTTGTCTCTCTTCTGTGTTAAAAGTAGCATGTACCAACTTTGACTTACATTTCCAGTTTAAGATTGTGATCTTTTCCGTCAAAACATAATAATAATAATACTGTGATATTTTCTTGCTTGGTTTGCATCAAAGTCACTGATTATCCTAATCCACTACTGGCTTAATTCTAGTCCCAGATTTGGTGTGGAATGCAGGCCTTGGTTTTTTTTCCTTTCCCCAAGGTTTTGTGATTGATTTTCTTCCTGATTGTTGTTGTAGGTGCCACACCCATGGTACAAGCCAACAAAGAACAAGATTGTTCCCTGTGCAGCTTCGCTCTGCACTAGTTTGAGCCCTAACAAGAAATGTGCCGTACCGCAGCAATGTGATTACCAGATCAAGTACACGGACAAGGCAACTTCACTCGGCGTGCTCATCGCTGACAACTTCACACTGTCCCTGAGGAATTCATCCACTGTCCGTGTCAACCTCACCTTTGGGTACTAACATATGCCAATTTATGTTACATTGCCTTGGTAGTGGTGTTTTAGTTCCGTTCTTGATGTTTAATTGCTTCTCTTTTTGTGCAGCTGTGGATATGATCAGCAAGTGGGAAAGAATGGCGCAGTGCAGGCGGCGACAGACGGCTTGCTTGCGCTTGGGAAAGGATCAGTTAGCCTGCTCTCACAGCTCAAGCAGCAAGGGGTTACCAAGAATGTTCTTGGCCATTGCTTCAGCACGAATGGAGGAGGCTTCCTCTTCTTCGGAGATGATATCGTACCCACCTCGCGTGTAACTTGGGTTCCCATGGCTCGTACCACATCTGGGTAAGAATGCATTATTCTTAACATTTTGAATTGCCAATTGCAAATCTTGGATTTATTTTTAGTCTAAGAATTAGGCAATGTTGGTGTTTGGTTGATTTCTTGATCACCAGTGACATGGCATGGACCTAATGAAATGGCCCTATTATTGAAACAACATGACAACGTAAAAATTAATAAATTTTGAAGCTATCCTTATCTTCTTGCGCTTTGCAGCTACAGGAGGGTAAAAAAATTTCATCAACTTCACATGACAACTCAGTGATAATGCTCCTGTACAGTTGATTGCAACCCTGGTGAATGTTTTCAGTCTACGATCAAGCAGTGTAGTTCATATTAATGTCAATAAACTACAATAATAATTCATAAAAAGGGTAAAAACTTTAGCGTCTTAAAAAGTGTTCTCTTTTTTGCTGGGAACTCAGACTCTGTTTACCACCTGAACTGAATGCCTGTATATAGGATTTACATTCCGTGTCAACAGAAAGTTTTGTAAATTGTATAAGGTTTCAGTAAGACCTTTTGGCTTCACACGTTATACAATATTTTATTTTCAGGAATTACTACTCACCTGGCTCAGGAACACTGTACTTCGACCGGCGCTCACTCGGGGTGAAGCCAATGGAGGTGGTATTTGACAGCGGTAGTACCTATACCTACTTTGCCGCCCAGCCATACCAAGCAACTGTTTCTGCGGTAGATTTCAAACACAGTTCATTTTAACTGCCATGAATTTGAATAAAGAAACAGTTCATCAATCGGATACTTGTCTTGTAGCTCAAAGCTGGTCTCAGCAAGTCACTTAAAGAAGTCTCAGACGTCAGTCTGCCTCTTTGCTGGAAAGGGCAGAAGGTATTCAAATCTGTGTCAGAGGTCAAGAACGATTTCAAGTCACTGTTCTTGAACTTTGGCAAGAATTCTGTCATGGAGATCCCTCCGGAAAACTACCTCATTGTCACTGTAAGCGTTCGATAACCCAACTTACAGTAATTTTTACCAAACATTTTACTGAAAAAATGAAAGCTAAAATGTTCTCATCCTTTTTGTGCCAGAAATATGGGAATGTGTGCTTAGGCATCCTTGATGGCACGGCTGCTAAACAGACATTCAACATAATTGGAGGTATAAATTCATACACACAGTACCCAGTTTCTAAAATTAGGATATCTGGGATCTTGTAATAATTGCAGTTGATCTTCTGTTCTGTAGACATCACAATGCAGGATCAGATGATCATTTATGACAATGAGAAAGGGCAGCTTGGATGGATCCGTGGGTCATGCAGTAGAAGCTCTAAGTCTATTATGTCTAACTTTCCATGATCATTTATCAGATCTTAATCATTAACCTATCCGTTCAAACACTGGCTGCACCTCAAGCACTATAGGGTGCCATCCAAATAAAAGTACTGTATGTTGTAGTGTATTAACATGAGCCTGAGGAAAATGAGGCAGAAAGGAGAGGAGAAGAGCCATGCAGATGTAGGCAGATAAAGTTACTGATATGTATTCTCCTCCTGTTCATAATGAAATGGAGTCTATATTTTACCATCTCCTTTTACTTGCAGCTCTATCTTTCTATATGCAAGTATACGGTGCTTGCGTGCTTCAAATGGTTGCAGAACTGAATGCGGCACATACTGAACGACTTACTTGCTGACTGATGTGATATAATAATGCTATATGTACTCATGGTCATGGGAGTCTACAACTAACTGTTTATACTGAGGAATTGCACGTACCGACCTATATTATTTCTGACATTGAACGCAAACCATACAAAGATTTGTTTTCTGATCACGCAGTCTCTTACAAGATGAAAAAGGGTGACATGCAGCTCAAATTTGCACAGATCACGGTTAAGCTATTTCTTAGTTTGAACAATGACAGATATATACCAATCTATCTGATGGCATGTGTTCAACATTCTAGACATTCAAACTGCTGGTATGAAAATCCCACTTCAAATGGGAACTCCATTCAGTTGAAACCGTATACCGTAATAATAACCTTGCCAGTTTCTCTAGCAATAGCTTCCTTAGCACATCTCTTTTAATAGCAAGACAAGATGCCCCCTCCGCTAAGTTTAACGATTATCAAATAGTTGTTGCTTTATTTTGCAATGTAACACTGTATATCTTTATAATGTGAACCAAACTGAGGAGAGTAGAAAATGACAGAAAACGGAGAATGTTTCTAAATATGATGAATTATTCGAGGTGAGATACAAATCAAAGTCAGTTGTAAGTTGTAACTATCTAACTGAATGCCGCTACCGTCATCCAAATAAAGTCTGTACCGTCTTAACATGCCTGGCCAAAATGAGGGATGAATATAAACAAAGATGAGTGTGTAGTAGAGACAAATAGTAAGTTACTTGTATGCTCTTCCTGTTCATAATAAGACGGAATCCTTGCTCTTGCATCCCATTTACTTGAAGCTTTTTAAAAAAATGACACACAATATATCTGTTGCTTGCATGCTTTTCAATTTTACTGAATGAGTGTTATGCTTTTTAACGGACTCGGAACTGAATGTTCCACTGGATCAGGCAGGTAGCATTGTGAGTAGGTCTTGTCTAATCACATTTATCTTTTTATAGTATGATGCTTGCTTCCATATACAAGAGATCCAAAGTGGTCGGACCCTCCCCCGTACCCTGGCAAGCGGGAGCTACGTGCACAAGGCTGCCCTTTATAGTATGATGCTTGCTTCCATATATTTCTAATTTCAAAATAATTATTGCTTGCTGGAGTGGAGATTCAAACCATCTCCATGTTCCTTACCTATTTGGCGCTTTCCACAATGATTCCTTAGCACATATTTTGTACTGTAACCCAAGATATCCTTTTGTCGTGAACAAAATTGTGGAAAGTGTGCTTAAACAACGATCGAGCAGAAATGAGAACCTTTCTACTCTTAACATTATGGGGGAAATGACCATGAATTCTAATTTCTGCATTAAATATATGCACATATCTTGAAGTTACATTGCATATATGTGTATCATCTATCATGTACAGCTAAGTAGAACAAAATAAATTGGTTTTTGAATTTCCAACGTAAAAAATTGATCTGCAAAAATGTGTCATTTGGTATGCCATAACTTATCAAATGTATCTTCTCTACAGCATCTTGATGGAAATGTTTAGGTCATTTAGCCTACAAGTAAATCCATCTCTAATATTATTGTTAGAGAAGGGAGAATAATTCTAAATACAATGAATTATTCTAGGTGAGATACAAACCAAGTCAGCTGTAACTATTTGACTGAGTTCTGCTATTGCCATCAAAATAAAGTCTGTCCTGTCTTAACATGCCTGGCCAAAATGAGGGATGAACGGAAACAAGTGAGCATGTAGTGGAGACAGACAAATAGTAAGTTACTAACCTCTTTGCTCTTCCTCTTTGTAATAAGACGGAATCTTTAATTGAAGCTTTAAAAACTTTGATACACTATATATCTGATGCTTGCATGCTTTTCAATTTTTTGAAGATTGTTTTGCTTTATATCGGACTCAGAACTGAATGTTCTATTGGATCAGCAGGTAACATTGTGAGTAGGCCTTCTTAAATGTTTACTTTTCTGATCAGCTGCGTTCATGTAAATGGATAGCTCCAACTCTTGTTTCAAGATTGAGTTGTACGCTGAAATTGCATTCTTGTAAATATGGGTTACTTCTCAAATCTGAGAAATTTAAAAACCAATCCTCATTGCTGACTGACGGTGTGTATATTGTAATGGTATATGAAGATGAAACAATAGCTTTTACCTTTGAAATATCAAGCTCTAATCTGAAAAATTACAATTGCCAAATGCTGATCATTAACTTTGTCCTTTAAAACCAAAAACCTACTGTATGAACACACACACACAAAAAATCATACTACTGTTGTTTGTTTAGTATTCATAATTTAAACATTGACAGAGTAGAAATGATGACTTGTAGCAAGGATGGTGTGGGATTATGATGAACAACAATTTACTACTTTTAGCTCACGGCACACAGAAAATTCCAAACCTTGTAGTCATTTATTCCTCGCTTTCCACATGAGTACTGAAATCAAAATTCAATATCGAATGGATAAATCGAATGCCGGTTACGTTGTGTCATACATTGTAAATGACCTTATCAGTTGTGATAATCATGAGTTGCAACAGTGTTAGTTGTGTTTTTATAGTATGATGATTGCTTCCATATATTTCTAATTTCAAAATAATTGTTGCTTGCTGGAGTGGAGGTTGAAACCGTCCTCATGTTCCCTATCTATTTCTGCGGTCCTTGGCACATATTTTGCAATTTAACACAATACATCCTTTTTTTGTGAACATAATTGTGGAAAGTGTGCTTAAAGAACGACCGAGACAGAGACAGAAATGAGAACCTTTCTAATCTAACATTCGGCAAAAAAATTGTTAGATGTGTATAGTCCCTTTCCGGTATATCCCCGTTCTATAAGGGGTTTTCTGCACTTTGACGCACATGTATATGTAATGGCCTTTGGCCCTCAGGAAATAGCAGTTGCTCATTATCCAACATGGTATCAGATGCTAGGCTAGCTCCTTCATCTCGCACGATGCAACTCCGTGCCCCAGGTACCTAGTCTATCCGCCACCGGCCGTCTCCTCCCTAGCCCCGCCGGATCCGCAGCTCTGCTGCCTGTCTCCGCCCCCGTCACTCATCTCCGGCAGCTGCGTCTGGCTGCCGACGCCTCTGCAGCCCGTCCGGCCGCCGCTGCCTCTGGCCGGTCCGGTCGTTGCCTCCGCCTCAGGCCCGTCCGGCCGCCGCCACTGCCTCTGGCCGGTCCGGTCGTCGCCTCCGCCTCTGGCCTGTCTCCACTGCCGCCGTTCGAGCCTGGTTTGGCCGCCGTCGCTGCCTCTGGCTCATCCAGCCGCCGCTCCAGGCCCGTCCAGCTGCTGCCGTGGCCCGTCCGGCTGGATGCTGCCTCCCCATCCGGCTCTCTCCTGCTAGGAAGCTTCCTCCCCGAGTGATTCCTGCCCGCCCCCGAGCGCTCCCCTGTCCGCTCGCGTGTGCGTTTCTGATCGATCCCGATCCAGTTCGGGTCACTGCGTTGACTTCCAAAAAAAAAGGCAAGCTACAGCAGCAGAGAGACTTCCTTATGTCTTCTTCGGGCTATGTAGTGGTTCCTCGGTGCTCGGTGATCTTTGATGGCACCAACTATGCTGAGTTTGTGGGCTTCATGCGCATCCATATGCGTGGACTCCTTCTGTGGGGAGTTCTTTCTGGCGAGGTCCCCTGTCCGCCATGCCCTGTTGCGCCAGTGGCCCCAATCCCACCGGTGCCACCGGTCCTTGCTCCTGATGCTTCTCAGGCTGACCGGGATGCTGCCAAGGCTCTAGATGATGCTGCAGTTGATGCTTATGATCAGCAGGTGTCAGCATATTCTGATTCTCTTTCTGTCTACCGGGATGATCTGTCTGCTTACACTCAGTGGTGCAATGATGATGCTCGAGCTGCAGCCGTTCTCATCTGCGGCGTCCTCCCTCGCTTTGCTTGGAGTTCATGGGCCTCAAGACTGCAAAGCAATGTGGTCCTATCTTTGTCGGCGCTTATCAGCCCTCGGTGATGCTCTCTACCTTTACGTGGTGCGTCAGAGCATGCTCTTCAGCAGGGGGACTCCTCGTGGATGAGTTCTATTCACAAGGTGCTCATCATCCGGCGTCGGCTTGACTCCCTACGGACGGTGGTCCGTGGCACTTGCCGTTCTTTGTCGACCTCTGCGGTCCGACTTGGAGTTTCAGAGGCTTCATGAGTTCTTATCTCGTCTCCGCTCTGAGTTTGAGCCCGACGTGCTCACTTGCTTGCTCGTGGTCGTGTTCCTATCTCGGAGGTACTTGCCGAGCTTCGTCTTTGAGGAGACTTCGCCTTAGCTCTGCTGGGTTCTTTGGTGGTCCCGTCTGTGTTGGCTGCTCGTGCTCTGTGTGTCGCCTGCTCGGCTCGCCGCTCCACCGCCTCCTCCCACACCTTCGGGGGTGAGTCGACCTGCTTACACTGAGAGGGGCCGGTCGCGCCGTGACACCTTCTGTGGCTACTGCTCTCGGCCAGGTCACCCAGAGTCTGATTGCCGTGAGAAGAAGCGAGACCAGCGGCGATCCTCTTCCAGTGGGACTCCTGGATCTTCCTCGACTCCGTCACTCACTGACCAGGACATTGTGAGGCTCAAACGTCTCCTGGCCTCCTCAGGCTCCTCGTCGACTGGTTCAGCTGCTGCTGTGACTGCAGCCACTTCTCCACCACCGCAGGCATCCACACAGTCAGGTACATCTTTGTGGGTTTTGGATTCTGGAGCCTCCTTCCATATGTCTTCTGATTCTTCTATATTGTCTTCTCTTCGACCTCTTGATTCGCCTATTAATGTTCTTACTGCCGATGGCACGTCTCTTCCTGTTGCTAGTCGTGGTATTCTTTCCACTCCGTCCTTTTCTGTTCCGAGTGTTTCACATGTTCCTCGTCTTACCATGAATCTCTTTTCCGCTGCCCAACTTACTGATTCTGGTTGTCGTGTCATTCTTGATACCGACTCTTGTTCCATTCAGGATCGCCACACCAAGGTTTTGGTTGGAGCTGGCCCTCGGCGCCGTGAGTCAGAGGGCCTTTGGGAGGTTGATCGCTTTGTGTTCCTTCCGCTGCCACCGCTTCAGTCAGCTCCCATGCTCTTGTTGCCTCTTCGTCTGCGTCCTTCCAGCAGTGGCATCATCGCCTTGGTCACATCTGTGGCTCTCGCTTGTCTTCTTTAGTTCGTCAGGGCCTCTTAGGGTCTCAGATCCGGAGATGTCTCCTTACATTGTAATGGTTGCGCACTTGGCAAATGACTCGCCACCTTATCCTACTAGTGAGTCAGTATCTCAGCATCCGTTTGACTTAGTTCATTCTGATGTCTGGGGTCCTGCTCCCTTTGATTCGAAAGGTGGTCATCGCTACTATGTTTTGTTTATTGATGATTTCTCTCGCTACACTTGGCTCTACTTCATGAAATCTCGTAGCGAGGTTCTCCCTATATACAAACGTTTTGCTGCTATGGTTCACACTCAGTTTGCCACGTCCATTCGTACTTTTCGTGCTGACTCCGCTGGGGAGTATATCTCTCAGCTGTTGCGTGGTTTTCTAGCGGAACAGGGTACTCTTGCCCAGTTCTCATGTCCTGGGGCTCATGCTCAGAATGGTGCTGCTGAACGCAAGCATCGTCATTTGCTTGAGACGGCTCGTGCGCTCATGATTGCTGCTTCCCTTCCACCCCATTTTTGGGCTGAGGCTGTTTCCGCATCCACCTATCTCATCAACATTCAGCCATCGACTGCTCTTCAGGGTGGTATTCCTATGGAGTGTCTCACTGGTCGCTCTCCTGACTACTCAGCTCTCCGTATGTTTGGATGTGTGTGCTATGTTCTTCTTGCCCCCCGAGAACGCACCAAACTGACTGCTCAGTCGGTTGAGTGTGTCTTCCTTGGCTACAGCGATGAGCACAAGGGCTATCGATGTTCGGATCCTGTAGGTCGTCGCTTGCGCATCTCGCGTGATGTGACTTTTGACGAGTCTCGGTCTTACTACCCACGTTCTTCTTCCTCGAGTTTCTCTGTCGATGACCTTTCTTTCCTTCTCCTTCCTGATACACCCCACTACGTGCCTCCTATGTCACCTCTTCCTCCGACACCTCTCGTTCCCTCTCATTCACCACCAACCCCGTCTTCTCCATCCTCCTCCTCCACCTCTCCACCATCATCTCCCGTCCGTCGCCCTCTCTCACCATTCCCCCTCCACTACACTCGTCGTCCTCGTACTGAGGATGTCTCCCCTGATGATCCTTCCACCTCTAGTGCTCCTCCCCTCACGTCTTCCCCGGTTCATAATCTCCGTGCTCGGCCTCGCCCCCCGCCTGATCGCTACTCTCCTGATCGGTATGGTCTCTCGGCTCTTGTTGAGCCCACTTCCTATCGGACTGCAATGACTCAGCCTGCATGGCAACTTGCGATGGCCGAAGAGCTTGCTGCCCTTGAGCGCTCTGGCACATGGGATCTGGTCCCCCTTCCTTCCGGTGTTCGTCCCATCACCTGCAAGTGGGTCTACAAGATTAAGACTCGCTCTGATGGTTCTCTTGAGCGCCACAAAGCTCGTCTTGTGGCTCGTGGTTTTCAGCAGGAGCAGGGACGCGATTATGACGAGACCTTCGCTCCTGTGGCCCACATGACCACTGTCCGCACTCTCCTTGCTGTGGCTTCTGTTCGTCAGTGGTCCATCTCTCAACTAGATGTCCAGAATGCCTTTCTTAATGGTGAGTTGCGTGAGGAGGTTTATATGCAGCCACCACCGGGGTACTATGCTCCTGATGGTATGGTCTGTAGGCTTCGCCGCTCCCTCTATGGCCTTAAGCAGGCTCCTCGTGCCTGGTTTGAGCGCTTCGCCTCTGTGGTCACTGCTGCTGGTTTCTTGCCCAGTCACCACGACCCCGCGCTGTTTGTTCATCTGTCTCCTCGTGGTCGGACTCTTCTTCTTCTCTATGTTGATGACATGATCATTACTGGTGACGACTCTGAGTACATTGCCTTTGTAAAGGCTCGCCTTCGAGACCAGTTCCTCATGACTGATCTTGGTCCTCTTCGCTATTTTCTTGGGATTGAGATCTCCTCGACCTCTGATGGCTTCTACATCTCCCAAGAAAAATATATTCAGGATCTTCTTGCTCGTGCTGCTCTTGGTGATGAGCGCACAGTTGTGACTCCTATGGAGCTCAATGTTCGGCTTCGTGCCTCTGATGGTGATCCTCTCCCTAATCCCACTCGCTATCGTCACCTCGTTGGCAGCCTTGTCTATCTGGCTGTTACACGCCCTGACATCTCCTATCCTGTCCACATCCTGAGTCAGTTTGTTTCAGCCCCCACCTCTGTCCACTATAGTCACCTCCTCCGTGTTCTACGATACCTTCGTGGCACGATCTCTCAGCGCCTGTTCTTTCCTCGCTCCAGCTCTCTTGCGCTCCAGGCCTACTCCGATGCTACCTGGGCTAGTGATCCCTCTGATCGACGATCGTTGTCTGCTTACTGTGTTTTTCTTGGTGGCTCTCTTATTGCACGAAGACCAAGAAGCGATCGATTTCGCCGAGTCTGAGAGGCTGAGTTGCGGGCCATGGCTATGTTGACGGTGAGGTGATCTGTTACTGATGGTTACTTGAGGATTTTGGTGTGTCGGCTCCCACCTCGACCCCTTACTATCGACAAGATCTTGGTGCTATTAGTATTGCGCGTGACCGGTGAAGCATGAGCTCACCAAGCACATCGGTGTGGATGCCCACTTTGTGCGTCTTCTTTGCAGATCGATTCTCGCTCTTCACTATGTGCCCTCGAGTTACAGATTAGCTGACTTCTTCACGAAGGCACGACTCGAGCGCAAAGATACCTTTTTTCCTCTCCAAACTCAGTGTTGTTGACCCACCATGAGTTTGAGGGGGGGTGTTAGATGTGTATAGTCCCTTTCCGGTATATCCCCGTTCTATAAGGGGTTTTCTGCACTTTGACGCACATGTATATGTAATGGCCTTTGGCCCTCAGGAAATAGCAGTTGCTCATTATCCAACAAAAATGACCGTGAATTCTGCGGTTATCTTACTGGAAATGGACCACTGCTTTGATATGTCTTCATGTACTCTATATATGTTCACACAATTAAAGATTTTCGCATTAAATATATGCGCATATCTGGAAGTTGCATTGCATATATGTGTATCATGTATAGCTAAGTAGAACAAAATAAATTGTTTTTCAAGTTTTCAAGGTTGAAATGTTTAGATCATTTGGCATGGCATCATTTATCTGAATGTATCTTCTATACAGTATCTTGATGGGAATGTTCAGATCATTTAGCCCTATAAGTAAATCTATCACTAATCATTCTCGGATTTTTTTAAATATAATGAATTATTCGAGGTGAGATACAAACCAAGTCATTTGCAACCATCTAACTGAATACCCCTACTGCCATCCAAATTAAGTCTGCCCTGTCTTAACATGCCTAGCGAAAATGGGGAGGAGCATACAGGTTAGTGACATGCTATTTGTCTCCACTACATTCTTTGTGAACATAATTGTGGAGCGTGTGCTTAAAGAATGACCAAAACAGATATGAGAACCTTTCTACTCTTACATTCTCGGAAAAGATTTGCGAGTTTTGCGGTTATCTTACTTGAAATGGACCACTATTTTCAGATGTACACTATATGTTTACTGGTCATGTATGTGTGTGAATTCTTAAAAGTGGATGGCTGGTATAGTTATATCACCACCCCTTGTGCTCCAGCCAACCGCTGGTTTCAATTATGTAAATCCATTTCTTTCTGACTTAATCTTCTTGCCGGCCTAAATTTCACTGAGTCTCAGTCGGAACACATGGAATTTGACATAAATTTGTTCTATTCCTACTAGAATTTTGGAAAATTCCGTTGTTTTAAACAAGGATTTAATAGTCAGGGAACTAAGCTTTGATCGTCCTTCTCAGGCTTGAAGTTTTCTTTCTCCGTATATTTGACACGCTTTTCTGTACCACTGCAGCCACTACTATGTTACGATGAAGATTGGTAACCCCCCGATGCCCTACTTCCTGGACATCGACACCGGCAGCAACCTCACCTGGCTGGAGTGCAAACACCCGCAACTCGGCTGCCAGCACTGCACCCAGGTAACAACACTCAATCCTGTGATATCACATACTATCTTAGGGCATCTCCAGCCGTTGGCCCCCCCAGGGGGCGTCTAAAAGCGCCGCCTGGGGGTGAGCCGGCGAAAAAAAGGCCCCCGGGGTGAGTCGTCGCCCAGCCGTCGACCCCCAGGGCCGCTAACAGGCGAGTACAAAAAAAAATAGGGAGGGCCCGTTCGGCGAAGATATGACGAAGAACAGTTAAATTACGTCCGAACATGGCGAATTTCGGCCAAATTCGCCCATTTTCATTACATTGTTAAAAGCTAATCTAAAAAAGAAATGCGCTGAAGTCGTCGGCGCCGTCGCTGCCATCGTCGTCGTCGGCCTTCTCCTTGACGTGGACGCCCCGGCTGGACCCGACGTCGCCATGATGGACTGGCGGCGGCGCGCCGTCGTCCTCGCTGTCGCCTGAGACGACGACTCCGCCTTCGTCGCGGCAGCGTCGTCGCCGCTCCGCTGGCGGCGCAGTTCGGCGCTACTGGCGCTCCTTCGCCTTCTCCGGCGCGCCTTCTCCATCGCAATGGAGTCTGGCGCGCCCATTCCAGACCGCGTCGTCGCCGACGAAACTCCGCCGTCGCCAGCGCCGAGTTCGCTCCGTCTTCACCGGCACCAGCCCGGCCCGTCTTCACGGCGCCATTCCCGCTCCGTCTTGGCTTGACGGCGCGGAGGAACCGAGGGCAAGCGCGCGGCCGCCCTCGTGGATGACGATGCGGCGCTGCGATTGCGCCGACCGAGCGGCGACTCGACGCAGGCTCGGCCTTGACGGCGAAACAAGGCGGGGTTCCGGAGGAGTGTGAGGAGGATCGGGAGGATCGGGAGGAGGAAGAGGAGGAGGCGACCAACCGCCTTGGCGCCCATGCCCGGCGCGCGTGCGTCGCCGGGTATGCTAACGGTGGTCGTTGCCGCCCTCGAGTGCGTGAGCACGCCCTCGAGTGTCGGCGGGGCGCCCACCGCAGGTGGCGCCCTCGCTTTCGCCGCCCGGCGACCACAAAGCGCCGTTGGTGACACCTGGCGCTTCTTCTGTCGGCGCTTCAATCGCCGCCAGCGGCGTGGTTGTCGGCGGCGTCTTGGGAGGGAGCGTTGGCGTCGGTGAGGGCGCGCGACGACGTCAACCTCGTCCGGTGAAGTACTCGGCCGCCGCGCGGCCGGGCAAAGGAATGGGCACCCCGGTGCCGAGCCTCCATCCGGCGGCCCGGCGCGCATGTCCAGCCGGCGCGGGATGTTTGCTCGAACAAAGCGAGACTCGGAGGCGGCGAACGGCGGCCGGTTGTTGCCGCCGCCGCCCCCCCAGGAAGCGTTAAGCCATGGCGTCGGTGACGGTCGCGGAGAGGCAGGGAGAGAGGAGGGCTGGACTGCGCGAGAGGGCGGGGGGCTTGTGTGCACAGAAGCGGAGTGGAGGCCGCCGGCTTTATAGCCGGGCGCGCCGTGTGTACGCTGCGTCGCGGGAGGGAGGCGTCGGCGCCGCCCGTGATCGCCGCCCGTGAAGGAATCAATGGCAAGGCTGACCGCGGCAGCCTTGCCATTGATTCCCGCGAACCCGAGGCCGTTGGGGAAGACGAGGCGCCGGGGTCGCTGACGCGGCTGGCCCGTGGCTTCTTCGCGCCAAAACAACTCGCCCCGGCGCCCCCGGGCGCCCCCCAGCGCGCCGGGTTCGAGCTGGGTCCGCCGGCGCTGTTTTCGGCCCAAGCCGGCGATTTTCGGCGTCTGAAGGCGCGACCGGGCGTTTTTGCCCGCGCGAAAAATCGCTGGGAGGCCTTCTTGGGGGCGCGGCTGGAGATGCCCTTACTACTGTAATATTTGTGTTTGATGCCAAGTGTTCTGTTCTGTCCAAGGTTATTGGCAAAAAATGTACTGCAATCTTGGTATGATCTTTTGCTTTTGTGCTTGATTTTTCCAGCATCCAAAACACCCATATTACTCGCCACAACCTAACAACTTGAAGATGGAATGTCAACACAAGTACTGTGCGGCACTACAGAAAGACCTGGCAGGTGGTAACCCTCAGTGCCCACGTCATAAGCCGCATCAATGCCACTACAACATTCAGTACCTTGATGGGACGACAGACGGTGTCATCTCCATTGACACGATCTCTCTCAGGGGAAATGAAAAATCCAGTTTAATTGCCTTCGGGTAAGATACTGACCGTTCACTGTCAGTTCAATGCTTACTGGACTTGGATGTTGATGATTTTTCACCTTTCGTTTTGCGCAGATGTGGATACAACCAGCTACCACAGAAAGTAACATCGCCCGTAGATGGCATCCTTGGTCTTGGGATGGGAACGGTAGGTTTTGTCCCACAACTCATGCTGAAAAAGATGATCACCAAGAACATCATTGGGCATTGCCTTGGCAAGGATGGAGGGGGCTACCTCTCCTTTGGGGATCAGTTTCACCCGAAAGGCATAACCTGGGCACGCATGAGAAAATACGAGTAAGCACCATTTCTTATCAATTTCAAGAGCTTGTTTGTGATCATTACTTGATGAAGTTTTGGGTGCCAATTTCAGTGTTTGGTTTTTGCTCCCCATTTAGCCTTGCATAACTGTAATATCTAATATGTGTGGTGAGAAAACGATATTGTTGATGCTTGTTTTCTTTTCACCTGGTTCCAAACATTATACAAGATCATTTGTTCCAGACTTTTCTACTCACCTGGCCAAGCAACACTACACCTGAACGGACAGCAGATATACAACCATGGAGTGAATGCTGTCTTTGACAGTGGATCCACCTACACCTACATACCTGCCCGGATATACAATCCCTTTGTTCGTAAGGTATTTATCGAACCGCAGTGCATTATGGTGCCCATGCATTTGGATAGAGACATGTAACATGCAAGTCGTGGCATTTGGATCTTGTAGGTGCAAGATATGATCGGCAGTTCCCATAGGGAGGTGCATGATGATGACCTGCCACATTGCTGGAAATTCAAATCTGTTCACGAGGTTGAGAGGTTGTTCAAGCCACTTTCATTGCAGTTTCACAACAAAATTGCCATGCATATCCGTGCTATGAACTACCTCGTCCACACGGTAAACGTTTGATGGCTCAGTTGACTGCAAAGAGTGAAACGGCAAATTACAGAAGCTAACATGTCCTTACAAATTTGTGTCAGAGAAGCAATAATTGGTGCCTGGCCATCCTCAAGGGAGCGCACGTTGGTGGAGACCGACGGATCTTAATTGGAGGTCTGAACTTGACAAACATGTTCCATTTTCTGAAACTAGTGCACCAGGCATACATGTTTGTAATGATCTCCATTTTGATCTTTTGTTTTGCAGATGCTACAATGCGGGATATGCTTGTGATATACGACAATCAGAATGGTAGGCTGGGATGGGTTCACCAACAACAGTGCACCAGGCCTCCTCCTACTTCGCGTCTCTGAGTAAAGTTTGCATGGAGATACATCGCGGTAAAAGATAGAGATGGGCTTGGGAGTAGACAAGGGGTCATACCTCTTTGCAAGAATGAAGTTATGATGTTGATAGATCTTGTATGATCCTCTTGCTCATAATAAAATGGAGTTCTTTGGTTGCATTCCTGCTTGTCTATGTTTATCTGAACAATCTGAACAATCTAAAGCTGACATGCCAACCTAGTTTTCCAAGGAGGTAAAGCTGACATGCTCATAATAAAAAGCTTACATATTTTCACATTCCTGACTTTTTCTTGGACAGTTTCTTGCAACCGGAGAGCATAGCTACGTTCAGTTTTCTTACATTTTTTGCTGCCATGTGCGGTTGTACCCCCTTTGTGCCCTTGCACTCTTGTGTTTTCGGTGAAATCTCCGTTTCAGGTGGGGTGCTTCCCCACGGTTGCCGTTTAAGGAAAAAAAACAGTTATAGAATAGCTCATCGCCAGAATTACTCTCTGCAATGTAAGAAGTTAATCTAGTTGTAGTATTAGGTTTGGTCAAGTAATAGTCCAACGAGTCCTAGTACGAGTCGTTCTAGTGTTTAGGTTAGAAAACGGACAAGTGTTTGTACGTGTCCGAGTTGCGTCGTGTTGGTTGCCGAGTCGGCAACGTGTTGGACGCGGCAGCGTTGTATCCCTTTATATACGTACGAGAAAACCTGAAAAGGTGCAAGTCGACGCACCGCAAAACAAGTAGTTTTCTCTGTCTACAGTTTCGATCACAAGTATCGCCGGCTACGCACGTACGCCAGAATCCATCGAGCTGCCTGCTAGCTTGCTTGCTAGCTGGTTGTACGTGCGTGTATCTCCCGAAGGTTTATAAGGGTTCAAAACCAACAATTGGTATCTAGAGCCTCGACGATCTACGATCTACGATGATGGACAGCGACGCTGAGTCGGTCAAGTCCGGCAACGGCGGTTCCAAGGCGAACAAGAAAGGCGATAATGTGAAGAAGGGCGGCAAGTCAGCGACAAGCGGTGGCGGAACGGGCGGCGCCAACATACAGGCGCATCGTAACATCCCCATCCAGTACCCGATGCTCACCGACGCCAACTACGGCGTGTGGGCGGTGAAGATGAAGATCATTCTCCGAACCCTTCGAGTGTGGGAGGCCATCACGGACGACGACGTCGACGAGGAGTGCGACGAAGGTGCCATGGCCGCCATAGCCCAGTCTGTGCCGAATTCCGTGCTGATGACATTGGCGGAGTTCGAGACAGCAAGAGAGGCGTGGAACGCACTCAAAGAGATGAGGATCGGAGAAGATCGCGTCACCAATGCTCGGGCACAAGTGCTGAAGCGCCAATTTCACAAGTTGCAAATGGAGGAAACTGAATCGGTGAACGACTATGCCATGCGTCTGACTACATTGGTGGGAGAGATCCGCGCACTTGGTGCAAAGCTCGAGGAGACCGAGATTGTGGAGAAGTTTTTCAGTTCGGTGACTGACAAATTCACGTACATCATCGGCACGCTCGAGCAGCTTTACGACATCGACGACATGACCATAACGGAGGTGATCGGACGCTTGCGGACATGGGAAGAGAATGCTCGTGGTTGTCGGAAAGGCAAAGGAGGAGGTGGTGACCAACTCATGTACTCACGCGCAGATTGGGAGTCCCCAAGTAGCAAAGGAAGGCATAGCGTTGGCGAAGGCTCAAGCAACGCCAAGCGCCGCGGACAAACCAAAGAAGGCAAAGGAAAAGGCAAGCCACAAGATCGTGGTAAGGCGGACCGATCTAAAGAGCGGAAGCCACGGAACTTGGATATGTCCGAGGTCAAGTGCTATAACTGCAACGAGACGGGTCACTTTGCAAAGGATTGTCCGAGCCTAACAAGCGGAGATCAAGGCAAATTTGGCGAAGCGGAAGGCGAACGTCCGAGGTCTTCGATGGCCGAAGTTTGTGATCTCGTCCAAACAGCGGTTGTGAAACCAAACCGGAAGGTGCTACTTCATGAGAAAAAGGTAACACCAAAGTTATCCGGGAGCCAGAACGTGTCGTGGTATCTAGACACAGGAGCCAGTAACCACATGACGGGGTGCAAGGAGAAGTTCCTCGAGCTAGAATATGATGTTCAAGGCTCGGTCAAGTTCGGTGATGGTTCAAATGTGGAGATTTGCGGGCAAGGCTCTGTCCTCTTTGAGGGTCTCACAGGAGAACATCGCATACTCATCGGAGTGTACTACATCCCACGGCTTCGAAACAACATCATCTCTGTCGGGAAACTTGACGAGAATGGATGCAAGGTGGATATCGAGAACGGAGTGATGACGATCTTCGACAACCTCCGAAATGTGCTAGCGCGTGTGAATCGCACGCGGAACAGGCTCTATATCCTCAACCTTGATCAATCACAACCGGAGTGTTGGCTCGCCAAGAGTGATGATGATTCGTGGTTATGGCATGCTAGATTTGGACACGTTAACTTCTACGCCTTGAAGAAGATGTCGAAGATGGAGATGGTATCTGGGATGCCATTTATCGACCATGTTGATCGAGTATGTGATGGGTGCTTGGTTGGAAAACAGCACCGCAGGCCGTTCCCTGCTCAGTCTACCTATCGTGCAAGTGATGCACTCGAGCTGCTCCATGGTGATCTATGTGGCCCTATCACCCCAGCAACTCACGGAGGAAAGAAGTACTTCTTTCTTGTGGTAGATGACTACTCCAGATACATGTGGGTCGTTCTCCTACGATCCAAGGATGAGGCGTTTGAAGCGTTCAAGAAGCTAAAGGCTGCAACGGAGATGGAACACAAGCTGAAAGTTCGCGCTCTACGGACAGATCGCGGCGGAGAGTTTACGTCAAACGAGTTCAATGACTACTGCGAGAAGATTGGCATAAAGAGGTTCCTCACGGCACCTTATACGCCGCAGCAGAACGGGGTTGTTGAAAGGCGCAATCGAACCGTCGTTGACATGGCGAGAAGTTTACTCAAGAGCAAGAACTTGCCAGGGACTTTTTGGGGGAGAAGCTGTCTCGACGGCGGTCTATCTTCTCAATCGGGCTCCAACGAAGGCGGTGATCGGCAAGACTCCGTATGAAGCAATTTACGGACGTAAGCCGAATGTGTCTCATCTACGGACGTTCGGGTGCGTGGCACATGTGAAGACGGCGGAGCCGCATCTCTCAAAGCTTGCCGATCGTAGCACCAAGATGGTGTTCATCGGATACGAGAGGAGTTTCGGCACCAAGGCATACCGCTTCTACGATCCACAAACCAAGCGTCTACGGATTTCACGCGACGTTGTGTTTGAAGAAAACCAAGCGTGGAATTGGAGCACAGCAGCCAATGATGCTCCAAATGGTAACATATTCACAGTTGAATTTCCAACTGATGATGATGCAAGGGAAGACGTCCAGGTGGTTGGCAAGACACCCAACCAAGGTGACCGCAATGGCAGTGATCATCATGGTGCCGACACCGACGATGACGCGCATGGGTCGCAAGGTGATAGCGACAACGACGCGCACGACACGGGCGGAGATCTCGGCGATGACATCGACAATGAGGCGCATAGTGACGACGACAATCAAGATGATGGTCACGATCACGACGACTATGCCGACAACGAGGATGCCAAAAATCCGGCATCTACCACGCCCGAGACACAACGGTCTTCCTCAAGTGCATCGACGCCGACACAATTTGTGTCGCCCCCTTCGCAAGCCACGACGGATTCTTCCGGGCCTCGTCGCTACAAGCCCCTCAAGAAAGTCTACAAGTACGCAAAGCCAGTTAAACTCGAGTACTCCGATTTGTGTTTACTCGGAGTTGAGGAGCCAGCGAACTTCGTAGAGGCGAGCAAAAGTACAAGTTGGACGCACGCCATGGATGAGGAGATGAAGGCGATCGAGAGCAATGGCACGTGGACTTTGGTAAACCGACCTCCGAACCAAAAGGCCATAGGTTTGAAGTGGGTTTACAAGTTGAAGAAGGACACGAAGGGTGCCATTGTGAAGCACAAGGCAAGACTCGTTGCAAAGGGCTACGTACAACGTCAAGGAGTTGACTATGAGGAGGTGTTTGCACCGGTTGCTCGAATCGAGACGGTGAGAGTGCTCCTAGCTTTGGCAGCACAAGAGGATTGGAAGGTTCATCATATGGATGTCAAATCCGCTTTCCTCAACGGCGACCTCAAAGAAGAAGTGTCGTGGAACAACCCCTCGGCTACAAGAAGAAAGGCGAAGAAGGAAAAGTTTGCAAGCTCAAGAAGGCACTTTACGGGTTGAAGCAAGCGCCAAGAGCTTGGAACGCAAAGTTAGACCGAAGTTTGATCTCGCTCGGGTTCAAGAGATGTCCCCTCGAGCACGCGGTCTATACAAAGAACTCCAAAGGATCAAACCTGCTAGTTGGAGTTTATGTCGACGATCTGATTATCACCGGAGATAGCGCACAAGAAATTGAACGTTTCAAGGCGCAGATGAAGAAGAAGTTTAGCATGAGCGATCTGGGATTACTCAGCTATTACTTGGGCATCGAAGTGAAGCAAAGCTCCGGAGAGATTTCCCTATGTCAATCGGCTTACGCGGTCAAGTTATTGGACAAGTGTGGCATGACAGATTGCTACGAGACACAAGCTCCAATGGACCAACGACACAAGTTGAGCAAGCGTAGCTCAAATCCGCCGGTGGACACCACAATGTATCGAAGCGTTGTGGGCAGCCTAAGATATTTGGTGCATACCCGACCTGACTTGGCTTATTCGATCGGGATCGTGAGTCGTTTCATGGAGAATCCGACAACCGAACACATGGCGCGGTCAAGCAAATCTTGCGCTATGTGAAAGGCACCATTAATCTTGGCTGCACGCATCGAAAGGAAATGAAGGATTGATCCTTCGTGGATACTCGAGATAGCGACATGGCGGTGATGTGGATGACCGGAAAGCACAACGGGCATGATATTCTATCTTGGCCCAAATCCTATCAGCTAGAATTCTCGAAGCAAAAGGTGGTTGCACTTGTCTTCATGCGAGGCGAATACATAGCGGCAAGCACGGCGGCTTGTCAAGCGGATTCTGAGAAGACTCCTAGCTGATCTTGCAAAGCAGGAGGTGCAGAAGGTGTCACTGAAGATTGACAATCAAGCTGCAATCTCATTGTGCAAAAATCCGGTTTATCACGAAAGGAGCAAGCACATAGATACCCGGTTTCACCATATCCGGGAGTGCATTGAGGAAGGGATGATCGAAGTTCAGCACGTGAACACGAACGACCAGCTTGCTGACATTCTCACGAAGTCCCTCGGTCGACAGAAGTTCATCGAGATGAGGAAGAGAGTCGGAGTGCAAGCAATGGAGACAAAGCAACAAGATTAAGGAGGTGAATGTAAGAAGTTAATCTAGTTGTAGTATTAGGTTTGGTCAAGTAATAGTCCAACGAGTCCTAGTACGAGTCGTTCTAGTGTTTAGGTTAGAAAACGGACAAGTGTTTGTACGTGTCCGAGTTGCGTCGTGTTGGTTGCCGAGTCGGCAGCGTGTTGACGCGCAGCGTTGTATCCTTTATATACGTCACGAGAAAACCTGAAAAGGTGCAAGTCGACGCTTACGCAAAACAAGTAGTTTTCTCTGTCTACGATTTCGATCACAAGTATCGCCGGCTACGCACGTACGCCAGAATCCATCGAGCTGCCTGCTAGCTTGCTTGCTAGCTGGTTGTACGTGCGTGTATCTCCCGAAGGTTTATAAGGGTTCAAAACCAACAATGCTGAATCCACAGCAAGAGAAACTGAATAAAGAGGACATGAGTGAGACCGAACAGTTAGGTGTGAGCAATCGAACTGACTCGGAGGATGACCCGTCGATTGCATCTATCAATTGAACCACCTTCATCCCCCAGACTCCTGAAATCTCACAAAATAGATAGAGGGATGGACGAATAAATGTAGGAATAGAGATAGTGATAATGATAGATTTTCATCATATTAAATTTTATGAATTAAACAATCCATATTAAAAAATGTTAGAGGCTGGGGGATGACCTCCTTTTCAAAAAAAAAAAAAGTGGAATCCTAACCTCCAAAATTCATATGAAAATTGTTCGTAAACATGATAATATTTAAAATCGTATTATTCTAAAATCTCAAGAAGCCACTAATTAACATGGTAAGTACCAAAAGTTCAGCCATTTGAAGTCACGTGATCGGATTATTTGCCAACTGATGTAGCTTTATTTTCCTTATTTATTTTCTAGCAACCAGGCAGGCAAAACAGGCTCGCTCCATCTGTATGATGCACCTTGCGGACAAATTGAATCTCCATCACCCTTTATTATATGGAGCTAACCCAACATTAACACAGACAACCATCAGCTTGGTACGGGCGTATAGCTTTAAACCGAGAGCTCCTGCTCTACACCTGTGAGCGTCAAATTGAGGAGCTCTCGTTGAAGGCAGGCGAAGAATGGGCCTGCCAATTCTTCCTGCGAGTTGTCTTTCTTTTTTTGGGTTTTATATTGAAATTTTTGAAAAAAAAATATGATTTTTAAAATGTGAACAATTTTTAGAGTGAACAAAATTTGGAAATGTGAACAAAATTGTTCAGAAATGAGAACATTTTTTGTAATTGCGAACAAGTTTCTAATTCCCAAAAAATGTGATTGTTTCTTAAAAGGTGAGCAAAATTTGAAAGACGTGGACACTTCTTCACAATATGAACATTTATCTAAAATTGTGAACAAAGTTTAAAAATAAAGTGAAAAAAATTTTAAAAACATGAACTTCTTTGAAATTGTGAATTGTTTTGAGTTGTGAATATATTTTTTTAAATGATTTTTTGTTTGGAAAACATGTACAGTTAATGAAAATATGAAAAAGTAAATAAAATATATGAATATTTTAAAAAATTGTGAACAAAATTTTCAAACTAGAACAATTTTTAAAATTGCAAGCAATATTTAAAATTTTAGAACAATATTTAAAACTAAATAAAAAGAAGAAGAATAAAAATGAAAAAAGAAACAGAAAATAGAAAATAGAAAAAAATCAAGAGAAAAACAATGAAAAAAAAGAAATAGAAGCAACTCGTTAAGTGCGCCGGCCCAAGCGGGCAAGGCCCACAGCGTGACTAAGCCCCATGAAAGAAAGAAAAGTTTTTCTGTCACTTATAGATGGATTGCAAAATGTCTCGGGTTTTCTGTAAAATAGCATAACACTCCCTATTTTATTACTAGTAGAGAGTATAGATAGATATAGAGGTATAAATATAGATTAATTTCTAACCTGTGCTTTGTTGAAAGAGAGATGCGGTGTCAACAAGCAGAGTCTGGTGCTTTGTGGCGATCAGATGCACAAAATGATGAAACCAGCTATCCTCAAAGATCTACCTCTGTTTAACCAGTGTACCGCCTATGGTCATGAACTCATGACGCTCGGTTAATTAATTAGTGTGCGGCACATGGTCATGATCACATTTCTGAAAATTCAAGAACATTTTTAAACTTTTGCATGACTGGACTCAACATGGGCTCATGATTCCCGTCGCAAAGTACAAAAGGCATATCCTAGCAGCCGGATCCCCTGTCACGGTGCCCGAGGCGGAGGTGGTGGCGGGCCCCGCCGGCGGCACGCAGCGCCTCGTCGCCGTCGATCGTGAGCAAGCATTAAAGAAAGTGGCAAGTACATGGTCGCTACCTTGGTGAGCAAGAACCCCCGCGCGTCAACGGATTCCAGCGTTGCTAGTGCACTCTGATTCAGAGTGGAGTCTGACATGCCGGTTAATTTATATCCCTATGCCTGATGGCCTGTGCTTCTGTGATGATAGTACAGTCCTGTAATCTTTATGCCAGCTTGGTTAAAAAACACCAACGGTTCCCCGCATATCACCAAAGCATAGCATTCCGGGCATGCAAGACTGCTGTGGTGAGCTCATTATGAACGGTGGCAGGAACAGAGCAGAGCAGGGTCACATTGCTTAGTGAGGAGTACTACTACTACTAGTAGGCTGCTGCCTGATAAATTTTCCACGGGTGAACTGATGGATCATGGACTACTGATGGTCGAGCAGGTGCCGGTACGGTCCTCCGTGACAGCAGCAACAACATCGTCTTTCCGTGGCTTTTCTCATGCAGGAATGTCTTGGAATCGGAACTTTATGCTTGCATGAAAGGGTTATCGATTGCTATTCAGAGAACAGAGCTTTCTATTCTTGTGGAGATGGATTCTTTTGCAGCAGTTAATATGATCAACGATGAGAATAAGGACAGATCAATGTTTGCTTCCTTGGTGGGAGAGATCAAGCATCTGAGTGGCCTTCGTACAACTTGTGTGTTTCCATGTTACTCGTAGCCAAAATATTGTCAGTGATTTTTTGGCTAAGTATGCTAGGACTGAAGTAGAACTGTCCTTTGGTCAAACTCTGGTCTTTTAGGGTGTGCTTGGTAGCATGTATGGACCTAGCCTAATTGTTCTTCTCTCATACATGCTGAATGTAGACATGCTGAGTCCAAGCATTTGTTGTTGTTTGGCAACGTGTATGCGCTGAGACATGCTGAGTTGAGACTCTGTTTGGTAGCCTGCATGTGTTTAGACATACTGAGCAATTTCCAATTCCGAATATATTTTTTGATTGGTGAACAAAAATTTAAACATTTATTGAAAATTAAAAAAATATGAAATTCTAAATATTTTTTTGGAAATTTAAATAAAATTTAAAATTTTGAACATTTTTTGAAATTTTAAACATATTTTGAAAGTCTGGACTTTTTAGAAAATTAAAAAAATGAATTTTGATTTAAAAAAAATATTTTTTTTTTGAAATTTTGAACTTTTAAAATTTTACGAATTTTTTTAAATTCTGAACATTTTTGAAAATTTAAATGAAATTTAAAATTCAAAACATTTTTCAAAAAATTAAACAAAATTTGAACTTTTTTTGAAAATTTAAATGATTTGAAATTATGAACATTTTCGAAAATTTAAATGATTTTGAAATTCTGAACTTTTTCAAAAATTAAAACATAATTTGATATTCTGAATATTTATTGAAAATTTAAATATAATTTGACATTATGAACATCTTTTGAAAATTTAAACATATCTGGACGTGCTCTGGTGGATGGGGACGAGGGTCGAGGCCAGCATGGCTACCTCCATGCACCCTCTCTGGGGTGCATGAGATGGGTGAAGGAAATATGCCCTAGAGGCAATAATAAAGTTATTATTTATTTCCTCATATCATGATAAATGTTTATTATTCATGCTAGAATTGTATTAACCGGAAACATGATACATGTGTGGATACATAGACAAACATATAGTCACTAGTATGCCTCTACTTGACTAGCTCATTAATCAAAGATGGTTATGCTTCCTAACCATAGACATGTGTTGTCATTTGATTAATGAGATCACATCATTAGGAGAATGATGTGATTGACATGACCCATCCCGTTAGCTTAGCACTTGATCGTTTAGTATTCTGCTATTGCTTCCTTCATGACTTATACATGTTCCTGTAACTATGAGGATTGTGTAACTCCTGTTTACCGGAAGGACACTTTGGGTACTACCAAACGTCACAACGTAACTGGGTGATTATAAAGGAGTACTACAGGTGTTTCCGAAGGTACATGTTGAGTTAGCATAATTCGAGATTAGGTTTTGTCACTCCGATTGTCGGAGAGGTATCTCTGGGCCTTCTCGGTAATACTCATCACCCAAGCCTTGCAAGCATGTAACTAATGAGTTAGTTATGAGATGACGTATTACGGAACGAGTAAAGAGACTTGCCGGTAACGAGATTGAACTAGGTATTGGATACCGACGATCAAATCTCGGGCAAGTAACATACCGATGACAAAGGGAATAACGTATGTTGTTATGCGGTTTGACCGATAAAGATCTTCGTAGAATATGTAGGAACCAATATGGGCATCCGGTCCCGCTATTGGTTATTGACGAGAGACGTGTCTCGGTCATGTCTACATTGTTCTCGAACCGTAGGGTCCGCACGCTTAAGGTTTCGATGGATGTTATATTATGAGTTTATGTATTTTGATGTACCAAGTTTGTTCGAGTCCGGATGTGATCACGGACATGACGAGGAGTTTCAAATGGTCGAGACATAAAGATTGATATATTGGGCGGATATATTTGGACACCGGAAATGTTCCGGAGAAGTTTGGAGCTACCGGAGGTTCTGGAACCCCGGGAGGTATATGGGCCTTATTGGGCCCATATAGGAAGAAGGAGAAGGAACAAGGGAGGCGCGCCCCCAATCCGAATTGGGAAGGGGGCCCCCCCTCCTTTCTCTTCCCCTCTTCCTATTACTACTACTAGTACTTATTCCTAATACTAGTACTCTTTCCTTCCCCTAAATAAGATAAGGAAAGGAAACCTACTTGGAGTAGGTTTCCCCCTCCTCTATGGCGCCCCCATGGGCCGCCTCCTCCTCCCTCCCTCCTTTATATACGGGGTAAGGGGCACCCTAGAACACAAGTTGATCATTGAGATCGTTCCTTAGCCGTGTCGGTGCCCCCTCCACGATATTACACCTCGGTCATATTGTAGCGGTGCTTAGGCGAAGCCTGCGACAGAGAACATCAAGATCGTCACCACGCCGTCGTCTTGACGGAACTCCCCTCGGCGCCTCTGCTGGATCGGAGATCGAGGTGCGTCATCGAGCTGTCTGCGTGTCAAGAACTCGGAGGTGCCGAGTAACGGTGCTGGATCGGTTGAACCAGGAAGGCGTCGACTACTTCCACTCTGTTGTGTCAACGCTTCCGCTTCGGTCTACGAGGGTACGTAGACAACACTCTCGCCTCGTTGCTATATCATCACCATGATCTTGCGTGTGCGTAGAATTGTTTTTGAAATTACTGCGTTCCCCAACAGTGGCATCCGAGCCTAGGTTTTTATGGTTTGATGTTATATGCACGAGTAGAACACAAGTGAGTTGTGGACGATATAAGTCATACGCCTACCAAAGCATGTCATACTTTGGTTCAACGGTATTGTTGGATGAAGCGGCCCGGACCGACATTACGCGACGCTTACGCGAGACTGGTTTTACCGCCGTGCTTTGCACACGTGACTAGCGGGTGTCTGTTTCTCCAACTTTAGTTGAACCGAAAAGTATACGCCCGGTCCTTGTGAAGGTTAAAACGGAGTCTATTTGACAAACTATCGTTGTGGTTTTGATGCGTAGGTGAGATTGGTTCTTGCTTAAGCCCATAGCAGCCACGTAAAATTTGCAACAACAAAGTAGAGGACGTCTAACTTGTTTTTGCAGGGCATGTTGTGATGTGATATGGCCAAGATGTGATGCTATATTTTATTGTATGAGATGATCATGTTTTGTAACCGAAGTTATCGGCAATCGGCAGGAGCCATATGGTTGTCGCTTTATTGTATGAAATGCAAGCATACATAATTGCTTTACTTTATCACTAAGCGGTAGCGATAGTCATAGAAGCAATAGATGGCGTAACGACAACGATGCTACTACTGGAGATCAAGGTGTCGCGCCGGTGACGATGGTGATCACGACGGTGCTTGAAGATGGAGATCACAAGCACAAGATGATGATGGCCATATCATATCACTTATATTGATTGCATGTGATGTTTATCCTTTATGCATCTTATCTTGCTTTGATTGACGGTAGCATTTTAAGATGATCTCTCACTAATTATCAAGAAGTGTTCTCCCGAGTATGCACTTTATTGCGAAAGTTCTTCGTCTTTGAGACACCACGTGATGATCGGGTGTGATAGGCTCTACGTTCAAATATAATGGGTGCAAAACAGTTGCACACGCGAATACTCAGTTATACTTGACGAGCCTAGCATATACAGATATGGCCTCGGAACACGGAGACCGAAAGGTCGGCGTGAATCATATAGTAGATATGATCAACATAGAGATGTTCACCATTGAAACTACTCCATCTCACGTGATGATCGGACATGGTTTAGTTGATTTGGATCACGTGATCACTTAGATGACTAGAGAGATGTCTGCCTAAGTGGGAGTTCTTAAGTAATATGATTAATTGAACTTAAATTTATCATGAACTTAGTACCGATAGTATTTTGCTTGTCTATGTTTGTTTGTAGATAGATAGCTCGTCTTTGTTGTTCCGTTGAATTTTAATGCGTTCCTTGAGAAAGCAAAGTTGAAAGATGATGGTAGCAATTACACGGATTTGGGTCCGTAACTTGAGGATTATCCTCATTGCTGCACGAAAGAGTTACGTCTGGAAGCACCGCTGGGTGCCAGCTTCTGACTTAGAACCGGGTCTTCAACGACGTTTTGAGCGTCATGGAGCGTATGAGATGTTCCAGAGTTGAAGTTAATATTTCAAGAAAATGCCCGGATTGAGAGATATGAAGTCTCCAATAAGTTCTACTGGTGCAAGATGGAGGAGAACAGTTCACGGTGAGCATATACTCAAAATGTCCGGGTATAATAATCACTTGATTCAAGCGGGAGTTAATCTTCCGGATGATAGCGTCATTGATGAAATTCTCCAATCACGCCACCAAGCTACAAGAGCTTTGTGATGAACTATAATATGCAAGGGATGAACAAGACTATTCCCGAGCTCTTCGCAATGCCGAAAGCAGCGGAGGTAGAAATCAAAAAGGAGCATCAAGTGTTGATGGTCAACAAGTACACTTGGTTTCAAGAAAAGGGCCAAAGGGAAGAAGAAGGAACTTCAAAAGAACAGCAAACAAGTTGCTGCTCAAGAGAAGAAACCCAAGTCCGGACCTAAGCTGGCCGAGTGCTTCTACTACAAGCGATCGACATTTGAAGCGGAACTGCCCCAAGTATTTGGCGGATAAGAAGGATGGCAAAGTGAACAAAGGTATATGTGATATACATGTTATTGATGTGTACCTTACTAATGCTCGCAGAGCACTGGGTATTTGATACTGGTTACATTGCTAACATTTGCAACTCAAAACAGGGACTACAGATTAAGCGAAGATTAGCTAAGGACGAGGTGACGATGCGCGTGGGAAATGGTTCCAAAGTCGATGTGATCGCGGTCGGCATGCTACCTCTACATCTACCATCGGGATTAGTTTTAGACCTGAATAATTGTTATTTGGTGCCTGCTTTGAGCATGAACATTATATCTGGATCTTGTTTGATGCAAGACGATTATTCATTTAAATCAGAGAATAATGGTTGTTCTATTTATATGAGTAATATCTTTTATGGTCATGCACCCTTGAAGAGTGGTCTATTTTTATTGAATCTCGATAGTAGTGATACACATATTCATAATGTTGAAGCCAAAAGATGCAGAGTTGATAATGATAGTGCAACATATTTGTGGCACTGCCGTTTAGGTCATATCGGTATAAAACGCATGAAGAAATTCCATACTGATGGACTTCTGGAATCACTTGATTACGAATCACTTGGTACTTGCGAACCGTGCCTCATGGGCAAGATGACCAAAACACCGTTCTCCGATTCTATGGAGAGAGCAACAGATTTGTTGGAAATCATACATACAGATGCATGTGGCCCGATGAATGTTGAGGCTCGTGGCGGATATCGTTATTTTCTCATCTTCACAGATGATTTGAGCAGATATGGGTATATCTACTTGATGAAGCACAAGTCTGAAACATTTGAAAAGTTCAAAGAATTTCAGAGTGAAGTAGAAAATCATCGTAACAAGAAAATAAAATTTCTACGATCTGATCGTGGAGGAGAATATTTGAGTTACGAGTTTGGTTTACATTTGAAACAATGTGGAATAGTTTCGCAACTCACGCCACCTGGAACACCACAACGAAATGGTGTGTCCGAACGTCGTAATCGTACTTTACTTGATATGGTGCGATCTATGATGTCTCTTACCGATTTACCGCTATCGTTTTGGGGTTATGCTTTAGAGACGGCCGCATTCACGTTAAATAGGGCACCATTAAAATCTGTTGAGACGACGCCTTATGAACTATGGTTTGGCAAGAAACCAAAGTTGTCGTTTCTCAAAGTTTGGGGCTGCGATGCTTATGTGAAGAAACTTCAACCAGATAAGCTCGAACCCAAATCGGAGAAATGTGTCTTCATAGGATACCCAAAGGAGACTATTGGTTACACCTTCTATCACAGATCTGAGGGCAAGATTTTCGTTGCTAAATTCGGATCCTTTCTAGAGAAGGAGTTTCTCTCGAAAGAAGTGAGTGGGAGGAAAGTAGAACTTGATGAGATAATCAGTATCTACTCCCTTATTGGAAAGTAGTTCATCAAAAGAACCGGTTCTGTGGCGACTACACCAATTAGTGAGGAAGCTAATGATATTGATCATGAAACTTCAGATCAAGTTTCTCTCAACCTCGTGGGTCTACGAGTAAGATCCGCACTGAGTGGTACGGAAATCCTATTCTGGAAGTCATGTTGCTGGACCATGATGAACCTATGAACTATGAGGAAGCGATGATAAGCCCAGATTCCGCAAAATGGCTAGAGGCCATGAAATCTGAGATAGGATCCATGTATGAAAACAAAGTATGGACTTTGGTTGACTTGCCCGATGATCGGGAAGCCATTGAGAATAAATGGATCTTTAAGAAGAAGACCGACGCGATGGTAATGTTCTCGTCTACAAAGCTCGACTTGTTGCAAAAGGTTTTCGACAAGTTCAAGGGTTGACTATGATGAGACTTTCTCACCCGTAGCGATGCTTAAGTCTGTCCGAATCATGTTGGCTATTGCTGCATTTCATGATTATGAAATTTGGCAAATGGATGTCAAGACTGCATTCTTGAATGGATTTCTAGAAGAAGAGTTGTATATGATGCAGCCTGAAGGTTTTGTTGATCCAAAAGGTCTTGACAAAGTGTGCAAACTCCAGCGCTCCATTTATGGACTGGTGCAAGCATCTCGGAGTTGGAATAAACGCTTTGACAAAGGTGATCAAAGATATGGTTTTATACATTGTTGGAGAAGCCTCAGATTTACAAGAAAGTGAGTGGGAGCTCTGTAGCATTTCTAGTTTTATATGTTGATGACATATTATTAATTGGAAATGATATAGAATTTCTGGATAGCATAAAGGGATACTTGAATAAAAGTTTTTCGATGAAAGACCTCGGTGAAGCTGCTTACATATTGGGCATCAAGATCTATAGAGATAGATCAAGACGCTTAATAGGACTTTCACAAAGCACATACCTTGACAAAATTTTGAAAAGTTCAAAATGGATCGAGCAAAGAAAGGATTCTTGCTGTCTTGCTGCAAGGTGTGAAGTTGAGTCGAACTCAATGCCCGACCACAATGAGAAGATAGAGAGAAATGAAAGATGTTCCTATGCTTCAGCCATAGGCTCTATCATGTATGCAATGTCGTGTACCGGACTGACGTATGCTTAGCAATAAGCTTGGCGGTAGGTACCAAAGTAATCCAGAGTGGATCATCGGACAGCGGTCAAGAACATCTGAAATACCTGAAAAGGACTAAGGATATGTTTCTCGTATATGGAGGTGACAAAGAGCTAGTCGTAAATGGTTACGTCGATGCAAGCTTTGACGCTGATCCGGACGATTCTAAATCGCAAACCGGATACGTGTTTATATTAAACGGTGGAGCTGTAAGTTGGTGCAGTTCAAAACAAAGCGTCGTAGCAGGATCTACATGTGAAGCGGAGTACATAGCTGCTTACAAGCGGCGAATGAAGGAGTCTGGATGAAGGAGTTCATTTCCGATCTAGGTGTCATACCTAGTGCATCGGGACCAATGAAGATCTTCTGTGACAATACTGGTGCAATTGCCTTGGCAAAGGAATCCAGATTTCACAAGAGGACCAAGCACATCAAGAGACGCTTCAATTCCATTCGGGACCAAGTCCAAGTGGGAGACATAGAAATTTGCAAGATACACACGGATCTGAATGTTGCAGACCCATTGACTAAGCCTCTCTCACGAGCAAAACATGATCAGCACCAAGACTCCATGGGTGTTAGAATCATTACTATGTAATCTAGATTATTGACTCTAGTGCAAGTGGGAGACTGAAGGAAATATGCCCTAGAGGCAATAATAAAGTTATTATTTATTTCTTCATATCATGATAAATGTTTATATTCATGCTAGAATTGTATTAACCGGAAACATGATACATGTGTGGATACATAGACAAACATATAGTCACTAGTATGCCTCTACTTGACTAGCTCATTAATCAAAGATGGTTATGTTTCCTAACCATAGACATGTGTTGTCATTTGATTAATAAGATCACATCATTAGGAGAATGATGTGATTGACATGACCCATCCCGTTAGCTTAGCACTTGATCGTTTAGTATTCTGCTATTGCTTCCTTCATGACTTATACATGTTCCTGTAACTATGAGGATTGTGTAACTCCCGTTTACCGGAAGGACACTTTGGGTACTACCAAACGTCACAATGTAACTGGGTGATTATAAAGGAGTACTACAGGTGTTTCCGAAGGTACATGTTGAGTTAGCATAATTCGAGATTAGGTTTTGTCACTCCGATTGTCGGAGAGGTATCTCTGGGCCCTCTCGGTAATACTCATCACCCAAGCCTTGCAAGCATGTAACTAATGAGTTAGTTATGAGATGACGTATTACGGAACGAGTAAAGAGACTTGCCGGTAACGAGATTGAACTAGGTATTGGATACCGACGATCAAATCTCGGGCAAGTAACATACCGATGACAAAGGGAATAATGTACGTTGTTATGCGTTTTGACCAATAAAGATCTTCGTAGAATATGTAGGAACCAATATGGGCATCCAGGTACCGCTATTGGTTATTGACCAGAGACGTGTCTCGGTCATGTCTACATTGTTCTCGAACCGTAGGGTCCGCACGCTTAAGGTTTCGATGACAGTTATATTATGAGTTTATGTATTTTGATGTACCGAAGTTTGTTCGGAGTCCCGGATGTGATCACGGACATGACGAGGAGTCTCGAAATGGTCGAGACATAAAGATTGATATATTGGATGGATATATTTGGACACCGGAAATGTTCCGGAGAAGTTTGGAGCTACCGGGAGGTTACCGGAACCCCCCGGGAGGTATATGGGCCTTATTGGGCCCATATAGGAAGAAGGGAGAAGGAACAAGGGAGGGGCACGCCCCCAGCCTATCTGAATTGGGAGGGGGCCCCCTTTCCTTTCTCCTTCCCCCCTCTTCCTATTACTACTACTAGTACTTATTCCTAATACTAGTACTCTTTCCTTCCCCCTCCAAATAAGATAAGGAAAAGGGGGGGAAACCTACTTGGAGTAGGTTTCCCCCTCCTCTATGGCGCGCCCCCCATGGGCCGGCCTCCTCCTCCCTTCCTCCTTTTTATACGGGGGTAAGGGGGCACCCTAGAACACAAGTTGATCATTGAGATCGTTCCTTAGCCGTGTGCGGTGCCCCCCTCCACGATATTACACCTCGGTCATATTGTAGCGGTGCTTAGGCGAAGCCCTGCGACAGGAGAACATCAAGATCGTCACCACGCCGTCGGTCTTGACGGAACTCCCCTCGGCGCCTCTGCTGGATCGGAGATCGAGGGTGCGTCATCGAGCTGTGGCGTGTCAAGAACTCGGAGGTGCCGGAGTAACGGTGCCTGGATCGGTTGAACCGGGATGACGTACGACTACTTCCACTATGCTGTGTCAACGCTTCCGCTTCGGTCTACGAGGGTACGTAGACAACACTATCCCCTCGTTGCTATATCATCACCATGATCTTGCGTGTGCGTAGAATTTTTTTTGAAATTACTGCGTTCCCCAACAATGGGCATAACCGAGGGCCCTTTTTTGCATCAGTTGAGCCATCAGATATATCTCCTCCTCCTCCTCTAAGAAAGAAAGTTAGGTTTCGTGCCTCTCGCCGGCGCCAGCGCAGGTTCGCCTCGTCTCCGGTGGCCCTAGGTCCATGGAGGCGCAGTGGATCCTGGCAACGGCCGGTGGGATGACTCCGTTTTTAGTCGTTTTTTCAATCTTGTTAGGGTTTGTGTCCTGCTCAGTAAGACGAGACGGCGGCGGCTCCCTGAAGATGGAATAGAGGTCTCCCCGCCTAGCCCCCGTTCCGGCGGTGCGTCTAGCATCATTGCTGGGCGCGTGGAGGTGTGTCTCCGGCAGATCTATCTTTGGTGGATTTGCTCGGATCTCGTCGCTGTTCGTCTGCGTTCATGTGTCTTCGGTTTGGATCCTTCCGATCTGCGCTATTTTTTATCGGCGGCGGTTGCTGTTCTGGGGTGCTGATCCTATGGGGCCTTAGCACGACGACTTTCCGATTGTCTACTACAACAAGGTGTGCACGACACCGGCGATGGAGGGGCGATGACGGCTGCGCGCCTTCGGCTCGCTTCAGTGCTTGTAGTCGTCGCTATGTGGTCTACGGATTTGGATGTAATTTTTATTTCTGGTGTTTGTTGTACTATCATGATTGAAAATGAATAGATTGAAAATTTTGCCGCAAAAAAAAGCCCAGGTGAGCCCATGCATCCTGCCAAACAAGCAAAAGTGGGTCAGATTAAAAACTTTTATCATCATGCACCCTACCAAACACGACCAAAGTACGCGGGTGGGTCTAGAGTCCTCCGTACGACGTCAACGGCGAGTTGCATGCTCCTGCCCGGTGGGGCCGACCATCTATGACAATGTCCTGCGTACAGTCCGGACTTTTTCCGGCTAAAACTTGTATTACTCAAGTACTCCCTCCGTTCCTATTAACTCGTCGTGGTTTGTTTGAACTAAAACCACAACGAGTAAATCGAAATGGAGGAAGTAGCAGCATCGCTAGAATCTGAAATACAAAGATCAACTAGTAGTACCTCGCGATGGTGTCGCCGCATAGTATATCCATCATCTAATTTTCCTTTCATTAGCTTCTTCTCGGTTTCTGCACTTGGCTCTTTACTTCTCGAGTAGCTACTAGCACTAGCAACAGCTCATGAAAAGAAAGGGCAAAAGGAAAGGGAGAAGGACTAGCGGCCGGACGCAGCTTGCTGTTGGCACCAACTTTCCAAATGTGTCAACTGGTGCCACCATTCCTAGTGCAATCTGATTCATGTTATTTAGTGGATTTCTCAAACTCCATGGTCTCGAGTCTCGACTAACTGGTGTGCCAATGCATTTGATTGTTTAATTACACTTGTAGTACCTTTGTGCCAACTCGGGTGAGGCAGCAGCGGACCAACAACCTACATAGAAATATATACTACTCTCCCTGTTTTCGAAATATTTGAACTTTTAGGTTTATTCGAAGTCAACCAACTTCAAGTTTTGCCAAGTTTATAGATAAATATATCAGCATCTACAATATCAACAATATGTGGTACTATGCAAGTATATACTTTATGATGAATCTAACGAGACTAGTTCTATGTTGTACTCCTTCCGGTCCTTTTTACTCCGCATATTAGATTAGTGTCTAAGTCAAACTTTACAAAGTTTGACTAAATTTATATTGAAAAGTATCAACATCTACAATATCAAATATGTATACTATGAAACCACATTTCATAATGAATCTAACAATGTTGATTCGACATTGTGAATGTTAATATTTTTTCTATAAGTTTGGTCAAAGTAGAGATACTTTGACTACAGGCAAAACTTATATACGGACTAAAAATGACAGGACGGAATAGATGTTAGTATACTTTTCAATAAACTTGGTCAAAGTTAAAAGTGTTTGACTTAACACAAATCTAATACTTCAAACGTTTTGAAATGAAGGGAGTAGTAAGAGAAATGAAAGAAACTAAAAATACTCGAGCTGTTCACGTCACATTGCCTCACAAAAATGAATTTTGGGAAATAAACACTACAATCCCATTGGAAATGAGATGTGTATAAATCCAGAGTTGACCACCAAGTGACTGGTGGAATACTTATAGATATATTTTCTTTGAGGGGAAGAATACTAATAGAAACTGTCTTTACAATTTGTACATAAAATATTGGGCGAAAGATCATACTTTGGAAAGTGAGGGGGGGCACAAACAATGGAAAATCAGTTTTAGAATTTCATTACTTATGTTTTAGATTAATTACATTACTTCTAGTATCATTTTCTTGTTGTGAAGATGATATCTTGAAATACCAAATTGCCAATACCTGGTGAATATCAGATCTGTTGGTTACCGTAAGCAAACGATTCGTTCACTAGGGGAGGACGGACAAACGATTTCGTTCATTGAGAGAACAACCCCCCCCCCCCAGCGCGACCAAGGAGCCCGACAGGCCTTGGCCACTCCCCTCCCCAGCATCATCCTTAAGCAAAAACATACAGTTTCCTGCTACTACTAGAAAACCTAAAATTGGTACTTGGACCTGAATAGCAAAAAAGAAAACAAATCGAACTACCATCTTGTTCAAATCGATTAGACAAAAAAAATGCCTTGTAAAAAATTGAAATTTGCAGTGCCTTCATAATACAATACAACCAGGTGGTGGGTTTGAGGGGGGGGGGTTATGTTTGTACAAAGGTTTGCCATATCTAAATTTAATATTATCTTACACACACAAAAAGTAGTTGTGATGTTTGTAGGCAAAATGTTATACATGAAACTTTACAATTGCCATGCATGAGAAACTAAAAAGTTGACAATGCTAAGGTATTTGTCGTCTGGGACGCTGATGGCTTGCTCGGGCGACCTCGACGCCCCGCGGGGCGATTCGCCCGCCGCGCCTGCCTCGCCGTTGTGCCCTCTGTTGTCTCCGCCGCCCCCCCCCTGCCCCGCCGTCCCCTGACCCCCCGGCCGGGTGGTCTGGGCGGACTTGGCGGAGGATGATGACCGCGCCGCAGGCCGGCCGATGGAGTGTCGTGACCGCGTCCCCTCGCCCTCCCCGGCTCGCCCACCGCTCCGCCGGCAGCCTTACTCCCGGGGGTGGGAGTTCGACTGCCCGGGCGCGAGCTCGGCCTCCCCGCCGGTTGGCGCATTCCTCGCCGGTGACCGTGGGGAAAGGCGCGGCCTTCGGGGCAGGGGGCGGCCGTCGCTGCCGGCGCTACACCGGCTGGGGTGTGGCCGGCCGGGCAGAACTCGGCCTGCTGAGGCGTCTGAAGGTGCTCGGTTGGCCCGCCTGCTCGTCCGGCTGCCCGCCCGCCGCCGTCGGTCGCCAGCGTCTTCTGCTCTCCCAGCGTGCCCCCTTTCGGCCTTTCATTGCGTTCTTCGGCTCGTCCCAGATCTGTTGCGCCCCTTTCCCCCGCCGTCTCGCCGCGCCTCGCCCACCGAGCCGGCCGCCCGCCACGCTCGGCTCGCCGGTGGCGGCCGAAGGAAACCTAGCCGGTTGTGGGGATCCTGCCCCTGGGCTGGGCTTGGCCGTTTCGGGCCCTGGGCGGCTCTTGGGCCTGCTCCCCGCCCTCCAAGTGGACGGCCCATCTGGGCGGCCTGGGCTGTGTGGGCCAGCCCAGCCCCATGGCTGCAGCCCCGCGGCCTCGGCCCAGCTGCCCCCCGCTCGGGGTGGGATCTGGCTACCGCGATGGTTTCCTCTCCAGCCGCCATTCCCACCCGCCCCCACCTGGTCGCCCGCCCCTGCGCCCTCCTCCTCCCTTCCCCGTCGCTGCCGGTTCCTGATGTCTACTACACAACCTTCTTCTTGTAGACGTTGTTGGGCCTGCAAGTGCACAGGTTTGTAGGACAGTAGCAAATTTCCCTCAAGTGGATGACCTAAGGTTTATCAATCCGTGGAGGCGTGGGATGAAGATGGTCTCTCTCAAACAACCCCGCAACCAAATAACAAAGAGTCTCTTGTGTCCCCAACACACCCAATACAATGGCAAATTGTATAGGTGCACTAGTTCGGCGAAGAGATGGTGATACAAGTGCAATATGGATGGTAGATAAAGGTATTTGTAATAAGAAAATATAAAAACAGCAAGGTAACTAATGATAAAAGTGAGTGTAAACGGTAATGCAATGATAGGAAACAAGGCCTAGGGTTCATACTTTCACTAGTGCAAGTTCTCTCAACAATAATAACATAGATAGATACTATAACAATCCCTCAACATGCAACAAAGAGTCACCCCAAAGCCACTAATAGCGGAGAACAAACGAAGAGATTATGGTAGGGTACGAAACCACCTCAAAGTTATCCTTTATGTTCTATTTATTCAAGAGTTCATAGTAAAATAACATGAAGCTATTCTTTCCGCTCAATCTATCATAGAGGTCATACTAGAATAACACCTTAAGACACAAATCAACCAAAACCCTAATGTCACCTAGATACTCCATTGTCACCTCAAGTATCCGTGGGCATGATTATACGATATGCATCACACAATCTCAGATTCATCCAACCAACACAAAGTACTTCAAAGAGTGCCCCAAAGTTTCTACCAGAGAGTCGAGATGCAAACCTGTGCCAACCCCTATGCATAGGTTCATGGGCGGAACTCGCAAGTTGGTCACCAAAACATACATCAAGTGGCACGTGAAATCCCATTGTCACCACAGATAAACATGACAAGACATACATCAAGTGTTCTCAAATCCTTAAAGACTCAATCCGATAAGATAACTTCAAGAGGAAAACTTAATTCATCACAAGAGAGTAGCGGGGGAGAAACATCATAAGATCCAACTATAATAGCAAAGCTCGCGATACATCAAGATCGTGCCATAGAGAGAACACGAGAGAGAGAGAGAGAGAGATCAAACACATAGCTACTCGTACATACCCTCAGCCCCGAGGGTGAACTACTCCCTCCTCGTCATGGAGAGCGTCGGGATGATGAAGATGGCTACCGGTGATGGGTTCCCCCTCCGGCAGGGTGCCGGAACGGGCTCCCGAGAGGTTTTTGGTGGCTACAGAGGCTTGCAGCGGCGGAACTCCTGATCTATCTCTTCGTGGATGTTTTTAGGGTACGTGGGACTATATAGGCGAAAGAAGTCGGTCGGGAGGTGCTCGAGGGGCCCACGAGACAGGGGGCGCGCCCAGTAGGGGGGACGAGCCCCCCTATCTCCTGGTCTCCTCGAGGATCTTCTGACATGAAATCCAAGCCTCCAGGATGATATTCTTCCAAAAAATCACGCTGCCGAAGGTTTCATTCCGTTTGGACTCCATTTGATATTCCTTTTCTTCGAAATACTGAAATAGGCAATAAAACAGCAATATGGGCTGGGCCTCCGGTTAATAGGTTAGTCCCAAAAATGATATAAATGTGTAAAATAAAGCCCATAAACATTCAAAAGGGGTAATATAATAGCATGGAACAATCAAAAATTATAGATACGTTAGAGACGTATCAAGCATCCCCAAGCTTAATTCCTGCTCGTCCTCGAGTAGGTAAATGATAAGAACAGAATTTTTGATGTGGAATGCTACCTAGCATAATTTTCAATGTAATTTTCTTTATTGGGGCATGAATGTTCAGATGCAAATGATTCAAGATAGCAGCTTATAAAACATAAAAATAATAATGCTTCAAAGCATACTAACAAATAATCATGTCCTATCAAAATAGCATAGCCAAAGAAAGCTTATCCCTACAAAATCATATAGTTAGGTTATGCTTCATTTTCATTACACAAAATAATCCCATCATGCACAACCCCAATGACGAGCCAAGCAATTGTTTCATACTTTTTAACGCGCTTCAGCTTTTTCAACTCTTACTCAATACATGAGCGCAAGCCATGGACATAGCACTATGGTGGTATATGGTGGTGGTTGTGAGGACAAAAAGGGAGAAGATAGTCTCACATCAACTAGGCATATTAACGGGCTATGGAGATGCCCATCAATAGATATCAATGTGAGTGAGTTGGGATTGCCATGCAACGGATGCACTAGAGCTATAAATATATGAAAGCTCAACAAAAGAAACTAAGTGGGTATGCATCCAACTCGCTTGCTCATGAAGACCTAGGGCATTTTGAGGAAGCCCATCATTGGAATATACAAGCCAAGTTCTATAATGAAAAATTCCCAATAGTATATGAAAGTGACAACATAGGAGACTCTCTATCATGAAGATCATGGTGCTACTTTGAAGCACAAGTGTGGAAAAAGAGATAGTAGCATTGTCCCTTCTCTCTTTTTCTCCCATTTTATTATTATTATTTCTTTTTTCTTTTTTTCTTCCTTTTTTTTCTTTGGCCTTTCTCTCTTTTTTTTGTAAAGTCCGAAGTCTCATCCCGACTTGTGGGGGAATCATAGTCTTCATCATCCTTTCCTCACTGAGACAATGCTCTAATAATGAAGATCATCACACGCTTATTGATTTACAACTCAAGAATTACAACTCAAAGCTAGAACAATATATGACTCTATATGAATGCCTCCGGCGGTGTACCGGGATATGCAATGAATCAAGAGCGACATGTATGAAAATTATGAAGGTGGCTTTGCCACAAATACGATATCAACTACATGATCATGCAAAGAGCAATATGACAATGATGAAACGTGTCATAACAAACGGAACGGTGGAAAGTTGCATGGCAATATATCTCGAAACGGCTATGAAAATGCCATAATAGGTAGGTATGGTGGCTGCTTTGAGGAAGGTAAATAATGGGTTCAATACCGGCGAAAGTTGCGCGGTAATAAGAGAGGCTAGCAAAGTGGAAGGATGAGTCTGCGTATATCCATGGACTCACATTAGTCATAAAGAACTCATATACTTATTGCAAAAGTCTACTTAGCCCTCAAAGCAAAGTACTACTATGCATGCCCCAAGAGTGATTGATTGGTAGGAAAAGACCATCGCTCATCCCCGACTGCCACTCATAAGGAAGACAATCAAAAGAGCACCTCATGAGACAAATTTGTCACACAACTTTTACCATACGTGCATGCTACGGGACTTGCCAACTTCAACAAAAGTATTTCTCAATTTCATAATTATCCACTAGCATGACCCTAACATTACTACCCTTATATCTCAAAACAATTATCAAGCAACAAATTGATCATAGCATCCAATTCACTTTCTATGATAGTTTTTATTATACCCAACTTGGATGCTCATCATTCTAGGACCAACTTTGTAACCATAGCAAATACCATGATGTTCTAAAAGACTCTCAAGATAATATAAGTGAAGCATGAGAGACTAGCAATTTCTACAAAATATAACCACCGCCGTGCTCTAAAAGACATAAGTGATGCACTAGAGCAAATGACAAACTACTCCGAACGATATAAGCGAAGATCAATGAGTAGTCGAATAATTGTGCAACTATGTGAAGACTCTCTAACATTTAGAATTTAAGATTTTGGTATTGTATTCAAACAGCAAGCAAAACAAAATAAAATGACATTGCAAGGATAGCACAACTCATGTGAAGAAGCAAAAACTTAGGTTCAACCGATATTAACCAATAGTTGTTGAAGAAGAAAGGTGGGATGCCTAACGGGGCATCCCAAGCTTAGATGCTTGAGACTTCTTGAAATATTATATTGGGGTGCCTTGGGCACCCCAAGCTTGAGCTTTTATGTCTCCTTAATTCCTCTCATATCATGGTTTATCTTTTTATCAAAAGTTTCATCCACACCAAACTCAACAAGAACTCGTGAGATAGGTTAGTATAAATCAATGCAAAACCTTATCATTTTCTACTGTAACAAATCAGTAAATTATTATTCAACATTGCATACTAAATGCCTCTGCATATTTAATACTCCTATCCTCAAGTAGAATCATTAAACAAGCAAACATATGCAAACAATGCAACCATAACAGCAATCTGTCAAAATAGTATAGTCTGTAAAGAATGCAAGATTCATCAAACTTCCCCAACTCCAAAAATTATGAGAGAAATACTAAGCTGTAGAAGATTTATCAGAGCTCAATATGCAAAAAGTTTCAACATTATACCATTCTCTAACTTTTCTAGGGAATTTTTTGCAATAGCGGTAAACTTTCTGTTTTCAAACAGCAACATGTATACTAGCAAAATAAGCATGGTAAAGGCTATCCTTGACTTCTTTATTGAAAATATAGATGCAAAACATTATTATAAATAACAGAAAGCAAATACTAACAAAAGAAAATGACGCTCCAAGCAAAACACGTATCATGTGGTGACTAAAAATATAGCTTCAAATAAAGTTACCGATGAACGAAGACGAAAGAGGGGATGCCTTCCGGGGCATCCCCAAGCTTAGGCTCTTCGTTGTCCTCGAATATTACCTTGGGGTGACTTGGGAATCCCCAAGCTTAGGCTCTTTACACTCCTTATTCCATAGTCCATCGAATCTTTACCCAAAACTTGAAAACTTCACAACACAAAACTCAACAGAAAACTCGTAAGCTCCGTTAGTATAGGAAAATAAAAGCACCACTTAGGTGCTGTAATGAACTCATTATAAATTCATATTTGTGTAATATCTACTGTACTGCAACTTATCTATGGTTCATACACTCCGATACTACTCATAGATTCATCAAAATAAGCAAACAACACATAGAAAACAGAATCTGTCAAAAACAGAAAAGTCTGTAGTAATCTGTATCAAACGTATACTTCTGGAATTCCAAAAATCCTACCAAATTAGGAAGTCCTAATAAATTTGTGTACCAATCCAGAGGAAAAATAATCAGATCAAGATCATGTTTATGTGAATTAACAAAACTAATTTACTGGGAGCAAAAGTTTCTGATTTTCAGCAGGATCAACACAACTATCACCGTAAGTTATCCTAAATGTCTTACTTGGCACTTTATTGAAACAAAAGCTATAAAACATGATTACTACAGTAGAATAATCATGTGAACACACAAAAACAGTAAGGATAAGTATTGGATTGTCTCCCAACAAGCGCTTTTCTTTAATGCCTTTCTAGCTAGGCATGATGATGACAATGATGCTCACATAAAAGATAAGAATTGAAACATAACGGGAGCATCATGAAGCATATGACTAGCACATTTAAGTCTAACCCACTTCCTATGCATAGGGATTTTGTGAGAAAACAACTTATGGGAACAATAATCAACTAGCATAGGAAGGTAAAATAAGCATAGCTTCAAGATTTTAAGCACATAGAGAGGAAACTTGATATTATTGCAATTCCTACAAGCATATATTCCTCCCTCATAATAATTATCAGTAGCATCATGAATGAATTCAACAATATAACCAGCACCTAAAGCATTCCTTTCATGATCTACAAGCATAGAAAATTTACTACTCTCCACATAAGCAAAATTCTTCTCATTCGGAATAGTGGGAGTATCATAAGAGACTTGAACACTAAAAATTGTTTCCAAATTAAAAGAGTAACGTTCAGAAAAAGGGTAATCATAATCATGACAAGTTTTATTAATATAATCATCACTACTTTTTATAGAATAAGTTTCATCACAATAATCATCATAAGTAGCAACTTCGTTCTCATCATAGTCGATTGAAACCTCTCCCAAGATAGTGGAATCACTAAATAAAGTTGACACTCTTCCAAATGAAATTTCGTATTCATCACAATAAAATTCAACATCCTCCAAAATAGTGGGATCACTACTTCCTAAAGTTGACACTCTTCCAAACCCACTTTCATCAATATAATCATCATAGGTAAGAAGCATGCTATCATCATAACAACTTTGCATATCAAAACTTGGGATGCTAAAAATATCATCTTCATTAAACATGGCATCCCCAAGCTTGGGACAAACATTAATTTCAGCAAATATATTCTCAAATATTTCATCCTCATCAAACATAGCTTCCCCAAGCTTGGGCCTTTTCATATCATAAGCATAATCACTCTCATCATTAATAGTATGGACAGCACCAATAGTATAGCAATTATCATCATCACAATGAGTAGTAGGAGCAACATCATTTGGAAGGGATACCTTTTTACCTTTGTTGCCCCTTCTTTTCCTTTTCTTTTTCACATTATGTGTGGGTTCAACCTTCCTCTTTGAGCTTCTTATTGACGAGATTGGTTGAATAGAAAGCTCCCCCTCATTACCTGATTCATCATAAGAAATAATAGGAGGATATTTGGAAGTATCTTCCCTTTCATTAGTATTCTAATCATCTTCTATTTGCTTTCTTTTCTTTATGTAATTGGCAATATAAGGATTTTCAATGCAATTCACCGCACAATACAAATAAATCTTCTCTAGATCAATATCAAGGAATTTCTTATGGGCAAATTCTGGAAGTTCCTTAATTAAACATTTCAATTCTTCATAACCCAAAAGTAAACTAAGTTCATTGTAATATGCAAGGGAAATCAAATCATCACAATTTTTGGACACGATTCGTTCATGAAACAATTTGCATAGGAGATGTAGATGACCACGTTCATTGCATAGTTCACAAGTATGGCAAAGGAGGTGTAAATTTTCAGCACTCCCATTTAACTTTTCTTGCAACAATTTAGTTTCTAAATGCTTATGCCTCTTGCTATATATATCTTCTCTATTTGGTGTGTTCATGCAAACATGCACTCCACAAAAGTTGACATGCTTATAAGAGATATTTTCATCATGACTAGAGCAATCATCATTAGTACTATGGATATTCAAGGAGTTCATACTAACAACATTGCAATCATGCTCATAATTCAAAGATTTAGTACCAATCATTTTAGGGTTAATTATCCTTTTGCCCTTAGTGGTGTCCATCTGCTCAGTTTTGCCCTCAGATGCAAATTGTGCTCAGTTTTGCCCCTAGTCCGTGCGCACCGACTCGTTCCGTGAACTCTGCCGTCTCCGTCAGGTCAACCTTTTGACTCGGCCCTTACAGGTGGGACCAGCGGCGAAGAGCCGTTGAGCCGTTGAGCCGTTGAGCCGTTACGCGTGGCTTGTGGGACCCAACAAAGAGCCGTTGAGCGAGAGCCGTTGGCGGGTGTGCTATATAAGCGGCGACAGCGATGGTGACCACGGCGACAGAGAGCACGGGTGACCACGGTGAGAGAGAGAGAGCACGGCGGCGGAAGCTATCTGTGGAGGGCGCGCGGTGGGAAGCTAGCGATGGAGGCGGCGGCGTTGAGATTCCTTTCGCTCCGAGCTCCATGTCTTCCTCAAGCTCCGCGCCACCTCGCGGATCTGAGCCGGCGCGTGTGGACATGCTCGTCTTCGTCTGTCATGGTGCGGCGGGGCGTTGATCGAAGGTTTCTCATACACCGAGGAACCGAATCGTCCGTTCTCGTGTGCAACGAGAATGGGGTAAGAATTGGGGCAATTGCACCATTTTCGCTCGTCGGGATGTTTGAGCAATGGGTTGATCTGTTTGGTGTTCATGCAGTGACATGTTTCTTTCTTTGGGTCGATGCTCGCCCAAGACTCGATGAATGAACTGCAAGAAGAGCATGAAGAATGGTTAAGATGCTGCCACGAACGGCATTAGCCACACCACGAGCTCCGGAAGAAGAGATGGATGGCGAAGCACGACCGACAGAGAGCTAGCTATTGAGCTTAGGATGTTGCGAAAGAAGGTTAGGAAGCTTGAAGATCAAGCACTACCAATACCCATTTGCAAATACTTTTGGGCATTTGTAGGTATGGTAATCGACCGGTTGTAATGTTGAAAATGTATGGAAAGGCATGAATTATGAAGGAATTTGTAATCTTGAAGTTGTTTGAGAAATTCACCTAGTTTAAATGTTGGTTAGAGTTGTTTAAATGTTGAAACAAAAGAGAAGAAGTGACCAACATTTAAATATGTTGGAAAAAAGAGAAGAAATTAGGAATTCATAAACTTTTGATCAATGAAATGCAGCTCTCTTCGCCTTTCTGTCCAAAAAAAGGTTGCTCTTGGGCCAAATTCAGAGCGTAGAGCCAAGTGCGAGGCTAGACTAATGGGCCAATGCATCCAATTAGGCCCATTCAGGGTTTTCTTGCGTATTTTTCTGTTTTCTTTTCGATTTAATTTAGGCAGTAAATCATAATGTGAAACTTTTGTGGAAGCTAATTGAATTATTCGAGCCAAACAATTAAGGTTAGAAATTTTTGGAGCTGTTAATTAATCCAATTCAAATACACCGTGATTTAAATCAAAGACCAAAATGTCATGGAAAATGTGCCTCAGCTCTGTAGAGGTTTACGCCAGTGCCAAAATAAATGAACATTTTTAAGGGCATTACATTGAGAAAAATATAATATGTCTAAAAAATGAAGGGTGGAAAATGCACAAAAATTGGTGCGGTGGGGACTCGAACCCGGGACCGCATGGGTTTGTGATGTTTAGGGCTCTTGTTGGTAACCGCTAGGATAGATGGCAAGACTTTGACATGGGTAGGGAAGGAAGTTATACATAGTGAGACTGTGAATTTTTTAAAAAAATAGTGAGACCGTGAATGTTTGCACACAGCGTGAGAGTGGTTTTCCTTTGTTTTGCACTTAAATTTTGGAGGGTTGGAAGGTTGAAAATGTATGTTGCACTACCACATGATTTTGGTCAGAGTGACACTTGGTTTAGGGTTAGAGTGGCACTTGGTTTAGGATTTAAAGGGAATAAATTTGCATGTTAGTTCATGACTTTTTGTTTGAATGAAACAGAGGGCTTCTCACCCCCTCCAAAAACCACAATTCTCGAACTTCATGACTTGTTTAGGGAAGAAATGATAAGTTTGGGCACGGACATTTTTTAACACACATAATAAGATGGAAATAACTTAGATAAGTTCACGGACAGTTCACGGACACATGACGAAACATGACACGACACGACACGACATAGAAAAGCAACAAAATAAAAAACCAAACATGACGAGCTTGACTCCGGGCTTGAACATCTTCATCTTGACCTCCTTCTTCCACCTTGGCCGCGCGCGCCCCTTCAACACCGTCTTCATCTTCACGCCTCCTCCTCGTCATCGTAGGGAAGGGAGTGCATCTGGCCTGGAGCGGGGAAGATGCGCTCGTAGTTGGTGTAGATGTTGTAGATGGTGAAGAAGATGGCCTCGCAGCCGCACCAAAAGACTTGGCCGAGGAGCTCGCGCGCATCAAATGGGTTGGTGAAGGTGACCGTGAGCAGTAGGAGGATGCCGCCGCGGTCACGAACCTCATTGAGGGTGAACATCCTCGGCGAGCCCCGTGGGAGGTGGGCATAGCCGGCTCGGAGGAAGGCGCGGTGAGTTCGACGGACCCTCCACCTTGACATAGCCCACACACGGAGCTCCCTCTCCACGAGCACGCCCGGTGGGTAGCGCAGCTCCGGCACCACAGGCGGACGGCTAAAGGTCGGCCCGTTGAACTGCATCTTCTTCACTTGGTCTCGCTTGGGGAGGGCTCGGTCGCTTGGGTGTTTGAAGTTGGAGAGGATCGGATCTGGCTTGTGGGTGGGAGAGGAAGGGAGGCACCGCATTTATAGGCCTCTGGGTGGCAGAGGAAGAGAGAAAGGGTGAGAACGGTGCTTGTGTGAATCCGAACGCGTGTGTGTATCCATTACGCTTTGCACTCTTAAATTTTTGCACAAAAACATTGCATGCATGGGGCGCGTGCGTGCATTTGAATCACTGCATAGCTCTTTGACCGGACGGTACATCTGACTCGTTGAACCACCTAGCTGGCCTCGCGAGCCTAGCGCGCCTAGCACGCCTCGCTCGCCTCGCTCACATGCATGCATGTCGCCGCCTCCCATGCATGCATGCAAGGCCTGGAAAGGCTGAGACGGGCTATTTACTGCGGTCTCAGGCCCAGACAACGAGACGGCCCAATGGTCCATCCAGCGCGCCCGATATTTGTTTTAAAAAAAGAATCTCCCAGCCAATCGGATTGCATCTCGCGGATCGCCTCCTCCTCCACAGATTCCTTCTAGAAGGGTAGATCGACGGCCCTTGTTCAGCTAGGGTTAGATGAGCGGTCTGGTTCAGCTAGGGTTAGCGGGGTTTGGGAGGGTTTGGAGCAGTCAAAGCTATGTTTGACCAGATTTCAAATGAGCATAATAAATTAAATAAAAATCATAAAAATAAAAACCAGCGCACATAGTCTTCTTATGTCATATACTAACGATTTAAGTTGATAAACAAGGTTTACATACATTTAAATGATAAGTTCATGTGTATTGTATGATATCTCGAGTATCTCAAACTCTTTTGTATCAAGTGAAGAGAAGTGTTTTGGGAAATAAACATGAAAATTTCAAAAAACTCACCACAGCTTCATTTTAGAGTGACTAAGAAGGATCCAGCTTAGTTTTTCATTTTGATGTTTTACACTTATTTAAATCCTAGTCAAAGTTAAGTTTGACCAGAATTCAAATGAGCATAATAAATTAAATAAATATCAGAAAATAAAAACCAGCGCATAGTCTTCTTATGTCATATACTAACGATTTAAGTTGATAAACAAGATTTACATACATTTAAACGATAAGTTCATGTGTATTGTATGATATCTCGAGTATCTCAAACTCTTTTGTATGAAGTGAAGATAAGTGTTTTGGGGAAATAAACATGAAAATTTCAAAAACTCACCGCAACTTCATTTTAGAGTGACTAAGAAGGATCGAGCTTAGTTTTTCATTTTGATGTTTTACACTTATTTAAATCTTGGTCAAAGTTAAGTTTGACCAGAATTCAAATGAGCAAAACAAATTTAAAAAATCAAAATTGGAATACCATCGCACATAGTCCGTATGTATAGAATATATAGAATATATGTGTAGGAAAGTTATTTGGCTGATTTAGATAAGGTCGAAAAAACCTTGCTTAGAAATGAGGCCGTTTACCCTACCTTTGGACCCTCTTTTTAGCACATTTTTGATGAAAATTTCAAAACCTCACCACAACTTCATTTTGGATTGACTAAGAAGTATCCAGGCTTAGTTTTTCATTTTGATGTTTTAGACTTATTTAAATCTTGGTCAAAGTTAGGTTTGACCAGAATTTAAATGAGCAAAATCAAAAAAGGAAAAACAATGTGCTCATTCAAACATCATCCAATAGATATTTAAACATCATGTCAAACATACTTCTAACATAGGTCCAACATCATCCAACAGAAATACAACATGTCAAGTGATAAATGTTTCATAATACAACATCATTCCTTATTCATAATGTTTCATAATTGTTCATACATAGCGTTGGGGCTTACATGCATTCCTTGAGCTTCTTGCCATCACTTTGCTCCTCGTGCACCTTGTGCTCATTGTTTCTTCTCTTCTTCTCTTGGTTGTCGATTTTGCGCGTCTTCTTCAAACCTACCATAGAGCTGTGCAAAACATAAGCGGTAATGAGATCGTGTCAAGTGATAGATGTACCGTAGTATTTGACCCTTGCAAAATTTACATACCTAGCGTAACTCACAACAATGTAAGGTTGGTCACCATTTGGAGCCTCACTTGGATCATCATTTGGAGCCTCACTTGGATCACCATGATCACCATTTAGAGCCTCACTTGGATCATCATTTGGAGCCTCACTTGGATCACCATGATCACCATTTAGAGCCTCACTTGGATCACCATTTGGAGCCTCACTTGAATCATTATTTGGAGGATATTTTGGATCATCGTCAAAATCATGCGGCTGTTGACCATCATCATTTGGAACCTCGTCAAAATCCTCATCCGATGCAACCGGTTGTTGACCATCATTTTCATCATCTGTTGAGGCAACAGTGTCGACCAACATTTTCATCGAAGCCTTCATCGAACTCTCTCCGAACGCTGGATCTCTTGTGTTATCACAATACTTACCAAAATGACCGGACCCACCACACCTTGTGCACCTCGCTTCCTCGCTCCAAGTCCAGCTCCTTCACTGCAGGTCTGATTCGACTCTTCCTTGGTCTACCTGCTGCTCTTCTTGAGCTGAGCGCAAAGCTTGAATCCGTGGTCCACCATGTCCCATTGTTGTTTTCCCTCCATAGTAGGCAAGGCATAAGCATATGTGGCTTTGAACCTTGCAACAGAGTAGTAATCATGCACATCTTCTTGTATGTTCCTCTTTGGACACAGGAGAGAAGTGATGAAAAACAACGCATGAATGCATGGCAACCCGCTTATCGCCATTGCCTACAACTGCAAGTTCTAGCTTCTAAATCCACCGGATATCTCCATTCCCTCTTCTCTTTATCCAAATATGATATCTCTGTTTGTGGTACCCGAGCAAAGCGTCATGTTCATTTCAAGCTCGTTGTCTTCGCTTCAGTTCATTCATCACGGCGGGGATGATAATGTAGCCCATGAATTTTGCCTCGGCTATTCCTCGCATGATAATGAAATTTCTGCATGTATTCTATCCTTATCTGTCAAGCAAATCCACCACATAATGACCCTTTAGTTTCCTGATAGTTGAGTTGAAAGACTCGCTAGATTATTATGCACATAGTCAACTTTGCTCACTTCACTTGAATTGGCTTCGGCCCATAACTTGGAGTGGTGTGTTTCCAAGTATTCTTTCACTTTGGGATTCATGTATAACTGCCTCAAGTGGTAGTTGTGCTTCTTCACACTGCATGTCAAAGATGTGGCCATAAATTGTCGGTATACACCTTTCCTTTGCATTTCTTCATGAAATTTGCAGCAAGGTGGCGATGCATTCCCTATGCTCTACTCCGGGAACACATTGTCCACAGCCACTTCTAAACCTTTGCAGCATCTGTATGAATGACCAACCCATTGGGATGTGCAATAGCCAGCGGAGATTATGCAAAACCAAGTCCAGCTCTCCTCGGACTGCTCAAAGACACCATAGGCAATCGAAAATACAAAACTATGTGCATCAAGTGCACAAGCTGCTACTAACTGTCCTTTAAACCTCCCCGTGAGAAAAGTGGCATCAATAGCTAAATAAGGCCTGCAGCCTGCCAAAAACCCCGCGACAAGCCTCAAAGGCATAAAACCCTTCTAAAGCATTCCTTGGTCTTTGTCACTCCCACGAATGTGTACTCCACGGTGTGGTGATCAATATCTACAATACTACCGGCTTGTCCTCTCCACTTCACCTTTGAATGAATACAACAATTGAAAACTTTCCGCCAGCTACCATAAATAGAATCCATAGCATGTTGTTTACCATTGAATAACCTCATGTATGGTAAATCAATCTTGAACTTATCTTTGATGTTCTTCTGCAATTCCTTTGGACCCACTTGCTGGTTTTCTTTCACCCACTTTTTTACTTCTTCTACCACCCATCTTGACTTGGCTCTCACTGATTGTATCCTTCCTAAGGGTTGATTCTGGCATGTGTGCTTAAAAGGGTTCACTTTGACCTGAACATTAGTGCTATTCCGCATTTTAGATGCAAGCAGCCTCCATGGACAACCCTCGGTCGGACAAAGGCACTCAGAACGTGCTTGATCGCTCTTGTCAACTTTGAAAGTACGTTCTACCTTGATGCAGATGTCACAAGTGCATTTCTACACTCATTCATGGATGCAAAAACTGTACCTTCTTCCATTTGAGGGTTCAAAGGGTCCCATTCAACAGCTGCAAGGTCTTCGTCCTCACCCATCGCGTCATCATCCACACGGACTGCATTGTGAGCCTCATCTTGGTTTTCAGTCCGAGGTGCCCGTCGTAAATTCCGAATAACATCAGAATATAGCTTCTTTTCATCAACCCCATAATTGTAGCCATCAGGCTCCACTTCAAGGGGGACCCTACTGCTGTTGCCCACACTTGTCGAGCCACCACGTCATTGTGCACCAACTGAACTGTTACGCTAGATGCCATTACGACGACTTGGTTCTCCCGAGATGTTGCACCGCCATCCTAGGTCCTAATGCTGCTCAAGCACATCAACTTGCAGCCTCACATGAAAATTATCTTTCTCTTTATGCCTAACAAACATGGTAGCTAGCTCTTCATCATTACTAACTGTCACCCAATTCTTTTCCCCATCATAGTATTTGTATACCACTTCATCAAGCAAACCCCAAGGATATTGGCTACAAATTACCTCCCCAAATTGTCTCGAAACTCCAATTACTAGCCATTGGCAACCGATAATCAAAACCTCCTTGATATTTCTTCTTATCCTTTGCATCGAACATGTACCGTCCCTTCTAATGTGCACCATGAAAGCAAACCGCAACTCCATCCTAACCGCGAAAAACAGAGACGCAATCAGCACACTAATTGGGCAAACCTACTCGAATCGAGTGTTCAAATGCACAACTAAGCTCAATCTAAACAAGAGGCGAGACTTACCCTCGGGAACCCGATCGTGGGCGCGGCGGATCTCCGCCCGATGCCTGCCTCGCCAAATACTCCGGTCGCCGCTGCTCACCATTTCGCCTAGGGTTCTTCCTCCTAGTTCAAATAGCTCCAGCAGCCCCCACCTTGAGCGTCCCGGCGGCGCGACGGAATGAGGCCGCGCCATGATCGAGCAGTGGCGGGCGCCCCACCCGTGGCGTCGCAGAAGGTGGTGGGCGTCACAGTAGCCGTGGAGAGAAGGCGCAGGAGGTAGCGGCGGAGCAGGCCGTCAGCTGGTGGCGGGCAGGTCTTGCTTCATGGCGCAGGGATGGCGGCGGCGCAGAGACAGCCGGCGGGCGGATGGGTGTGAGCTACAAATGATTTGGGGATTTAGTTGCACGGGCCTACATGTCGCTCCGACCCACGTCCACGCGGTCCCACGTAAGCTCCGACCCACAACTACTAACGCCGACGGACGGAATGGACTCAAATATGGCCGTTTGGCCTCGTCGTAATTGTTGTGCTCGGACTAGGGGCAAAACTGAGGACAATTCGCATGTAAGGGCAAAACTGAGCACATGGACACCACTAAGGGCAAAAGGATAATTAACCCATCATTTTAATGCATTCTTCTTCTAGCACTTGAGCACAATTTTCCTTTCCATCATACTCACGAAAGATATTAAAAAGACGAAGCGTATGAGACAAACTTAACTCCATTTTTTGTAGTTTTCTTTTATAAACTAAACTAGTGATAAAACAGGAAACAAAAAGATTCGATGCAAGATCTAAAGATATACCTTCAAGCACTCACCTCCCCGGCAACGACGCTAGAAAAGAGCTTGATGTCTACTACACAACCTTCTTCTTGTAGACGTTGTTGGGCCTGCAAGTGCACAGGTTTGTAGGACAGTAGCAAATTTCCCTCAAGTGGATGACCTAAGGTTTATCAATCCGTGGGAGGCGTAGGATGAAGATGGTCTCTCTCAAACAACCCTGCAACCAAATAACAAAGAGTCTCTTGTGTCCCCAACACACCCAATACAATGGCAAATTGTATAGGTGCACTAGTTCGGCGAAGAGATGGTGATACAAGTGCAATATGGATGGTAGATAAAGGTATTTGTAATCTGAAAATATAAAACAGCAGGGTAACTAATGATAAAAGTGAGTGTAAACGGTATTGCAATGATAGGAAACAAGGCCCAGGGTTCATACTTTCACTAGTGCAAGTTCTCTCAATAATAATAACATAGATAGATCATATAACAATCCCTCAACATGCAACAAAGAGTCACCCCAAAGCCACTAATAGCGGAGAACAAACGAAGAGATTATGGAAGGGTACGAAACCACCTCAAAGTTATCCTTTCTGTTCTATCTATTCAAGAGTTCGTAGTAAAATAACATGAAGCTATTCTTTCCGCTCAATCTATCATAGAGGTCATACTAGAATAACACCTTAAGACACAAATCAACTAAAACCCTAATGTCACCTAGATACTCTATTGTCACCTCAGGTATCCGTGGGCATGATTATATGATATGCATCACACAATCTCAGATTCATCCAACCAACACAAAGTACTTCAAAGAGTGCCCCAAAGTTTCTACCGGAGACTCAAGATGAAAACGTGTGCCAACCCCTATGCATAGGTTCATCGGCGGAACCCGCAAGTTGGTCACCAAAACATACATCAAGTGGCACGTGAAATCCCATTGTCACCACAAATAAACACGGCAAGACATACATCAAGTGTTCTCAAATCCTTAAAGAGTCAATCCGATAAGATAACTTCAAGAGGAAAACTCAATTCATCACAAGAGAGTAGAGGGGGAGAACCATCATAAGATCCAACTATAATAGCAAAGCTCGCGATACATCAAGATCGTGCCATAGAGAGAACACAAGAAAGAGAGAGAGAGATCAAACACATAGCTACTCGTACATACCCTCAGCCCCGAGGGTGAACTACTCCCTCCTCGTCATGGAGAGCGCCGGGATGATGAAGATGGCCACCGGTGATGGGTTCCCCCTCCGGCAGGGTGCCGGAACGGGCTCCCGAGAGGTTTTTGGTGGCTACAGAGGCTTGTGGCGGCGGAACTCCCGATCTATCTTCTTCGTGGATGTTTTTAGGGTACGTGGGACTATATAGGCAAGAGAAGTCGGTCGGGAGGTGTTCGAGGGGCCCACGAGACAGGGGGGCGCGCCCAGTAGGGGGGCGCGCCCCCTATCTCCTGGCATCCTCGAGGATCTTCTGACGTGAACTCCAAGTCTCCAGGATGATATTCTTCCAAAAAATCACGCTGCCGAAGGTTTCATTCCGTTTGGACTCCGTTTGATATTCCTTTTCTTGAAATCTCAAACAGGCAATAAAACAAAGAATATGGGTTGGGCCTCCGGTTAATAGGTTAGTCCCAAAATGATATAAATGTGTAAAATAAAGCCCATAAACATCCAAAAGGGCAATATAATAGCATGGAACAATCAAAATTATAGATACGTTGGAGACGACGCCCCCCTCTCCCCGACGCCGCCCTCCCCATGGCCCGCAATCGGGCGACGGTCTGGGCGTCCCAAGCGCCTTTGGAGGATCCCGGTCACTGGTCGTGCCTCGCCGAGGGCTGCATGCATGAGCCGACCTCCGCCGCCACTGGCCACCGCGACGCCGCCGCTCTCCTGTCGCGATGCCGCCGCCCCGATGCCGCCGGTCACGCCGTGGGACTCGCGGTGCTCGTCGCCCGCTCGATCGGCCTTCGCCGGTCCGCGCGGATGGCCGCTCCCCGGTGCGGGCTGGCAGCCGACGCTTCCCCGCTCGGGATAGCCGCCGCGACCGCCCCCGCTCCCCTCCCCCGCGCGTCAGCGTGGTCGGTCGTCGTCGCCCCTTGGGCCTTGCCCTCCGACGTCGTCGCCACTTGCCGGTACCAGCCTCCCAAGAACCAACTGAGCCTTCCTCCGGGCAATGCTGGCCCTGGGGCTCGCGGGCGCCAAGGCGCCAGAAAGAAGAAGAAGAAGAGGGGTGCCACCCGAACCCCCTCTGCCACGGCTCAGGCTCCCGCATCCTCGGTCGCGCCCAACTCCGGTGCTCCCCGCGATCCACCTCCGCGCTTCAACTGTGGAGTTGTCGGTCACTATCAGGTTGAGTGCCCCAACCTGCCGATGTGCTACCTCTGCAAGGAGTCGGGCCATCCTACGGCCCTCTACCCGGACCGCCCGATGACGAAGGAGCTCATAATGTACGACCATGGCATCGAGGCTCTAGGATTCTTCCACATAGAGGTGGAGGATGTCCCCCCCTCCCCCCGCGTCTCCGTCGCTCCTTGCGGTCGTGACCATTGTGGGGGCCGGGGCCGCTTCACCGGAGATGATCGAGGTGGAGCTTAACCACCTCTGCCGTCGCATCTGGTATTGGCAGGTAACCCCGACCTCGGATAGCTCCTTCACCGTGGTCTTCCCCGACGCTCTCAGCCTGGGCCTCTGCACCCGTAGCGACGACATCACCCTCGCCCTCAACAAGCTCGTCGTCAACATCTCTGAGCCCCTGATGGATCCTAAGGCTATTGCCGTGATGGACACTGCCTGGATCCTCGTAGCTGGCCTCCCCGACATCGCCCGCTCTGAGAAAGTGATATGTAGTATTCCAAGCTCCTGGGCAAGGTGGTGGTGGTGGACGAGCTCTCCCTCCGCAAGGAGGAGGAGGTCCATGTCAAGGTCAAGTGCCTGGACTCCTCCACCCTCCGTGCCACCGTCCGAGTTTTCTTCAACAACCAGGGATTCGACCTCAAGATCTACCCCGAGCCTCCCAACCACATCGGCCGCCCTCGACACCTCGCTGATGGCCACTTTGGTGGGGGCGGCGCGGACCACCGCGATGACTCCCACTACCGCCGTCCGCGCCCCTCCCGCCACGAGGACCCGAAGGATGACGACGAGCGCTCTGGCCGCAGCCGCACCCCCTCGCGAGACCCCTCCCCACCTCCGGGGCGTGGGGATGCGGGTGCCCGCCGGTCGCGTAGGTTGGCCTCCTCCACCGAGGCCGCCCTGCCAAGCTGCATGTCTCCTCTCCCTCCTCTTTGCCCGAGCTCAAAGACATCTCCAGTGTCATCCTCCTCGTCCTTTCGGCATCTTCACCGCGTTCGCCCTGCGCCCCCCTCCTTCCTGTGGCTGCCACGCCCCCTGTCCCCGTTGGTGCCGTCTCCGCTGCCGCCGGCCTCACCGACGTCGACGCCACCCTCCTCGGGTCTCCCCTGGTGGACCCCCCTAGGTTGGACGCGCCGCCGTCCCCCGCCTCCTTCCCCTGTCCCGGACGACGACGCGCCGGCCCCGGACCCGCCCTCCACTCCTTAGGCAGAGTCTGGTGCCCGGCTGGAGCCTCCAGTGCCTGCGTCCTCGACCCGTCTGCTGCTGGTGGCCTCCGACGAGGTGGTCACCCCCGTCGCCTCCCACCCGTCTCGGTCGGTGTCCTACGTCCGTCGGGCTCGAGCCTCGTCGACCCCGGTGACGGCCTCCCGCCGCAGCGCCCGGCTCGACGCGAATCGCCCGGCTAGCTTCCCGGCGCCGTCCATCTCCGAGCGGGCTGGGATCCGGGCAGCAGCCCGAAACCTCGAGACAGGTGCGACCGACATCCCCTCGAGTTCTTCCAACTGCTCTTTTTCTGCGCTCGAAGCCATCCCGCTCGGCCGCCTTGCCAAGGTGGCCCTAGACTCATCTGTAGTTTTCAGGGGGGAAGCTGGTCCTCCCTTGGAGCAGATTGCGGCTATCCAGGCTTGCGAGATCCTCGACGGGAAACTCGCCGAGACCCGGGCCCGTCTCCTCCGCACTTCGGCGCCCCAGCCCTCTGGGACGCCAGTCGAGGAAATACATGGCCGCACTCGCTCCCACACTGCCGCTCTCAGAGCCCACAGCACTTCCACCGTCCTAGGGTCAAGCAGCCCCTCAATGGTGGTTTGGATGCGCGCCCTCTTCTGGAACATCCGCGGCTTCGGCCATGACGGCCGCCGCCGCCAGCTAGTTGAGTACATCCGAGACGAACACATCGACATCATTGCCATTCAAGAAACCATGTGCACGGAGTTCTGTCTCCCCAAATTCGACAGCATTAGCACTCACCTGTTTGCCTGGCATTGGCTCCCTTCTAGTGGGAACAATGGCCACTCGGGTGGCATCCTGTTAGGTGTGAAGGATGCCACCTTGAGGTGGGAGGTATGGACCGGGGCGAGTTCTTCGTTAGTATGGAGATCTTCGAGCGTGCGCTCAATTTTAATGGGAGGTCATCATTGTCTACGGACCGGCGGACCACCGCCGCTCCCCGACCTTCCTTGCTGAGCTACAGCAGAAGATCTCCGCTTCCTCCCTCCCAGTAGTCGTGGGAGGTGACTTTAACCTCATCCGCTCCCCGGATGAGAAGAACAATGATCGGGTTAACCACCCCCGGATGCAGATGTTTAACGACTACATCACGGAGCTTGGCCTCCGTGAGCTCGAGCGAACGGGGGCTCGGTTCACCTGGACTAACCGCCAGGCGAACCCGACGCAGTCCGTTCTGGATCGCGTCTTAGTCTCTCCGGATTGGGAACTCAGATGTCCCCTGGCCTCCGTGCAGGCTATCACCCGGGTCGGTTCTGACCATGTCCCTCTCCTCCTCTCCTCTGCTGACGAACGCCCCCCATCCCGCCTCGGTTTCGGTTTGAGCTCTTCTAGCTCAACCAGGCCGGTTTCCGCGAGGCTGTTGCGGCTAAGTTGACCGCCGCGCGCGAATCTCCTCACTGTGCCATGTCCACTGTAGACTCCTGGCAGCTTTGCGCCAAGCTGGCCCGCCAATTTATGAAGGGATGGGGCGCAAACCTCGGCCGTGATCTCCGTGACCGCAAGAAGGCCCTCCTGAGCGCCATCCAAATCCTGGATGCCCGTGCTGACTCGTCTGGGATCTCTTCAGACGAGTGGATGTTGAGATATGATCTCGAGGACCAGCTCTCGGTCATCTACGCTGACGAGGAGGCCTACTGGCGGCTGCGCGGCACCCAACGGTGGGTGCTCTAGGGTGACGCTAACATGGCCTACTTTCAGGCGATCGCCAACGGCCGCCGTCGCCGCAACTCCATCCACTCGCTGTGGGACGGTGATACTCAGCTTGTTCGCCCCTCAGACATCTGAGCCCACGTAGACGGCTTCTATAAAGCCCTTTTCACCCCAACCCCTCGGGGTGGGGCTGTGATGGCCCCCGATACCTGGTCGGGTGCCCAGCTTGTCTCCGCTGAGGCCAACGCCGCCTTGGTGGCGCCTTTCTTGGAGGAGGAGGTCCTTGCAGCGATCAAAGGAATGAACCCCTCCTCGGCTCCGGGCCCGGATGGATTGCCAGTCTCATTTTTCAAAACGTTCTGACAAACCATCAAACCGGAGGTCATGGCCCTCTTCGACGAGTTCTTCTCTAGGACCATGGACCTTGGGCGCCTGAACTATGGGATCATTACACTCATCCCAAAGGTCCTGGGGGCCTCGGACATTCGGCAGTTCCACCCGATCACGGCGATTAACGTGATCTTCAGGATCCTGGCTAAAGGGTACACCAATAGGGTGACCCTTCTAGCGGACTCCGTCACCCACCCCAACCAATCCGCCTTCATCCAAGGCCGATTTATTTTGGATGGGGTGTTGGTCTTTCACGAAGTCCTCCATGAAGTCCGATCCAAACACCACCGCGCGGTTTTCCTTAAGCTCGACTTTCACAAGGCCTACGACACTGTCCACTGGCCCTTCCTTCGGGAAGTTTTGCTTCGAAAGGGTTCGACGACTGCTGGGTGACCCGCGTTATGCAACTCGTCACCTGCGGTCGGACGGCGGTCAACATCAACAGCGAGATCGGTCCCTACTTCCCCACCTTATGTGGGGTACGCCAGGGTGACCCGTTCTCCCCATTTCTTTTCAACATGGTTGTCGATGCCCTCGCGGTCATCCTCGATAAGGCCAAAGCTTGCGGCCATATCCGAGGCGTTGTCCCCCACCTAGTGGGCGGGGGAGGGGTTTCCCTCCTCCAATATGCGGACGACACCATAGTTATGGCGGAAGGCTCCACGTCCGACATCGCCAACCTGAAGTTTCTCCTCATGTGCTTTCAACAGATGTCGGGGCTCACCATCAAATTCGACAAGAGCGAAGTGATGATCCTCAGCTACCCCCCGGACGAAGCTTTGTCCATTGCGGACCGACTGAACTTCCACCTGGGCTCCTTCCCCACGACTTACTTGGGGGTGCCCATTAGTGATTCCAGACTCACCGTTGCGGATCTCCGCCCGACGGTGACTAGGATGCAGCACAAGGTTGAACCCTGGAGGGGGCGCGGGTTGTCGAAAGCTGCCAGGGTGATCCTAATCAACTCTTCGCTTGCCAACCTTCTCTGGTTTCTCATGAGCTTCTACGGTCTCCATGAGACCCTCCATTAGGAGGTGGCCAAATACCAGTCGAGGTTTTTTTGGGCTGGCGATGGCGACAAGCAGAAGTGCCATATGGTGAGCTGGCCCGACATCTGCGAACCCAAAGATCAGGGCGGCCTGTGGATCCTGTCATCCCGTCGCATGAACATTGCTCTCCTGACCCACTGGCTGTGGCGTATTGCCAATGGGGAGGGAGGCCTCTGGCTCACCATCATCCGTAATAAATACCTTCGTGGCTAACCTCTTGCCTTTTGCCAATGTACGGGTGGATCCCAGTTCTGGCAGTCCGTGATTCTGCTTCTGCCTGTACTCTGCATCGGCACGTCCATCTCAGTTGGCTCCAAGGCCTCGACCATGTTCTGGTTTGACTGTTGGCTAGGGGACTCCCCCCCTGGCTGCGCGATTCCCAGAACTCTTTGCCATTGCGGCCGACCCTCGGGTCTCTGTCAAGACGGCCCTTATTGACTTAGGGTGTCCCGCCTTCCGGCGCCCATTTGGCCCCCTCGAGGTGGCTGCTTGGGACTCCCTCCTCCAAGACATCGCCCTTATGCCGATGAATGTCGAGGAGGACCGGGATGCTCTTTCCTAGCACGTTGAGCCCTCTGGCCGTTTCTCCACGAAGTCCCTGTATGCCGCCATTGCACCCTCGGTGGCCCCGGAACCCTTTAGCCTGATCTGGGACATCCGCCTACCTCTGAAGATCAGGATTTTCCTGTGGCAATGGATCTGTGGATGCCTCCCTTCTGGGGTTGAATTCCTCAAGCGTAACGGCCCGGGCGATGGGATTTGCTCCATCTGTGGCACGGTAGAGGATGCTAACCACATCTTTTTCTCGTGCTACACTACCCAGTTCTTATGGGCTTGCTTCCGCGAAACGGTTGGCGGACAGTGGTGCAATACCAACTTCCCCGACTTGCTTGCCGAGCTCAACGCTTCCCCTACTCGCTACCGCCATATTAGATGACTGTGCGTGGGGATTCTAGCCTGGACGCTTTGGAACATTCGCAATAAGCTTATTATTCAGAAGGTGCCCCTCCGACGTGCGACTGACGCAATCTTCAAAATGTGTGGTTACTTGCAGCTTTGGCGGCCGCTTAGCCGTCCCCAGGACAGGGACGTCATCACCACCCTCCTCTCCGACCTCCGCTCGATGGCGCCCGCGTGCTCCCCGCTGTTCCAGAGCTGATTAGATCTCCTGGCGGCTCTGTGGCGTGTGTGTTTTGTGTTTAGGGCTTGTTGTGATGTGCCCTCAGCATTGACCCTTCTGACTGCTTTATTTTCTAGTGGACCTCCGAGTGTGTGTGAGTGTGTACTGTGTTGGTCCTTGTTGGATGCTTGATTTGGGCGGTTGGCTTTATAATATAAAGTGGACTGAAAGCCTTTTTCGGTAAAAGTTGACAATTATGTTTGAACCTAAGTTGCCATTGTTTCAAATAAGATGATGGCAAAATATATCGAAAATAAAAATTGTGAAAAAGTCTCATGAAAAGAAGTTTACCAGGTGTTGGGGATATAACTATTTGTGTAAGCCGCCCAGAAGGGGTCGGGTTACACAAAGAAGACTCATCGGAGAGAAGCCCAAGACCAAGCATGAAGATGGTGATTCAATAAAGGGCTTAAGGCCCACAGGCGATTTAAGGCCCGTTGTAGTAAACTGTCATGATGACATGACTTGTATCATAAGGTAGATTTAACTAGTCACCGAGCCGACCTTTGCTTATGAGCCGGCGGACTCTGAGAGGCCTGTATGCCAACCCGTATATAAGGGGATGACCTGCTGGCGGCTTAGGGCAAGAAACAACTCATCGAGAGTCGGGCATAGCGTATCTCGCTCCCTGGTCATCGAAACATCAATACCAAACCCAACTAGACGTAGGCCTTACCTTCACCGTAAGGGGCCGAACTAGTATAAACTCTCTCGTGTCCTTTGTCCCGATTTAACCCCTTCAAGCTTCCTAGTTGCGATGGCTCCACAACTAAGTCCTTTCACAAGGACATCTGACGTGACTATTCCACGATAGTTGGCACCCACCGTGGGGCCAGCGCACGGTGGATTTGAGTTCTTGAAGGGCAACTTCGAAGGGCTCAAGGGATACGTAGTGGGCCGGATGACCAAGAGTCGTCGCGGCAAGATCTACATCGACGACGAAGGCTGGGGTCCCGACGCCGGCTCAATTGAGTACGGATACCGGGTCCCCTTCGACGGAATCCACGTCTCCATCGGCCGGATCGGTGAGCCGGGCCCTGAGCCAGACAACTGCACCAACCTCGTCGAGACGGCTCAGCGTGCGAGGAAGACCCGGACTCAACCGGTCATGAGGCATGCCTTCGTGGGCTGCATCCGCGGAGAGGAACTTTCTGAAGGATCTGAAGATATGGGTGAGATGGCCGTCCTCTCAGATGGTGATTCATCCGCCGGTTCAACAGATTCATTGTACCAAGTGCAAGACGGTGTACTCGGGGGCTGTTCCGATGGCATCAGTATTCCGGACCCCTGTGAGCCGCCGAGATGGGCCGGAGTCTTCATGGCTGGGACTCAGCCCGGCTCAAACTCTATAGCTGCTGCGGTGGTAACATCTGGGTTAGGAGCAGCCGGGGCAGGCGGCCCCATATGCCCACCGGCTCAGGTGCTGATAGACCTCATGGACAAGCTTATGGCCCTGTTGACCGTGACGGTTATTCCTGCAGACAAAGATGAGCATGACGCAGCGATAGCACAAGTGCGTGAGGAGATAGCTCAGGCCAAGGAGGCCTTGGCAGATGTGGATACTAGAATAGGTACGGAGCGGGCGGCTCTCGACGCCCGGGCACATCGCTTGCAGTCAGAAGCTTACCAGCTCACAATGAGCCTAAACGCATCCAATGAGGTAATGAGGAGGAGACATCGAAAACTCAGTCCGCTTACCTCCAATTCGACCCTCGTGTTCTTTTTGCTACACCCGAGCCGCCCAAGTAACCCGCCAGAGGCCAATCAGCTTATGACAGCCGGAACAGGAGGGCTGGCTCAGCCTCGGGAGATGGCACCACCTCATGTGAGCATGCCACCACCGAGTTATGTGCCGATCCCACCGGGTCACTTTTCCAACCCCATGGAGAACTTAATCGCAGCTTCAACACGTTTGGCCGCTCTTCCTATGGACGGTGATGACCCGGCGGCAGTACAGACCTGGAGAGTCAGAGAACTCCTCCATACGGCCTTAGCTCAGCAGGAGACCTATTCCTACAGCCGGGACAGAATTCACTCAACTCCCCCACCTTGGTTAGCACCGCCTCGTCAGAACCGGAGCTCGAGTTACAACAGGCACATGGAGTCCGAGGATTTGTCAAGCAATGCCCAACGCCATAACCAGCCCGGTGGCTATCACCCGGTGCAAGACCGAATACGACAGGAGAACGAACGGGCGGCTCAGGCAGCGGCTCAACAGGCGGCTTATCAGGACATCCCGAAGTATCCAACGAATTCTGTTGAGGCGGGAGTAGACACTAGAATTGGTGGTGTTCCTTGTTTGGTACTGGCTCTACGCAATGTGCGTCTGCCCAAGGACTTCAAGGGACCTTAAAAGATACCAAATTACACGGCCGACTTGCAGCCCGGGGCATGGATCGAGAGTTATGAGATGACCATGGAGCTGTTGGAAGTCAGTGACGTGGCGATGGCTAAGTAGTTCACCATGATTCTAAATGGAACAGCCTGGTCTTGGTTAAAGGGTTTGCCACCCAATTCCATTAGCTCATGGGAAGAGTTAAAGGCCCGGTTCATCCAGAACTTCAAGGACACCTGTAAGCAATCTATGTCGATTGTGGACTTAACGAATTGTAAGCAGGGGGAGGGCGAATCCACCACCCATTGGGTGCACCGGGTCAAGGAGATAATTCATTCATCTGATAATATGGATGCCGGCTCTGCAGTCCTTATGTTGGAGAAGAATTGTAGCTTTGAGCCGCTGAGGCAGAAGCTGGGGCGCCTTAAACGTGACTGCAAGGATATGGGCACGCTGATGGTGGCTTTAGTTAAATATGCCGATTCTGATAGTACCAAGGATCCCGCATCTGACGATGAGAAGACAGGGAAGGGAAAAAGGAACGGCAATGGAAAGGGTCAACAGCATAACCCGGGGAATCAAAACGGCAATAAGCGTAAGGCGGACGGTAACCCGGAGTTTGTGGCCAATGCCAATGCACAAGGTAACAATCAGAGACGTAAGGGCAAACCACCTCGATCCGGCGGGTCAGGCCCATCTCTTGAACAGCTACTCAATGAGCCCTGCCCGAGACATGGCACCAGGGAGCGGCCTGCCACACACCTGTGGAAAGATTGCGCGATCATGAAGGCGTTTAAGAATTCCAACACCTATGATGGCCATAATGGGTCTGGTGGTGGTTCAGGAGCTGGCGGTTTCCATGGCCCAGGTGGCGGCTCAGGTTCCGGCTTTCAGGGACATCAAGGAGGAGGCTATAACCAACAGCAATCTGGCCAAGGAGAGCAGCAGCAGCAGCAGTCGGGTTATCAAAGCAACCCGAAGCAGTTGAATGGTGGGCAGTATCATGTATTTACCACTAGCTTATGCAAACGTGACCAGAAGGTTCATAAGAGGGCCGTCAATTCTGTTGAGCTGGTAGTCCCTCGTTATTTGAGGTGGTCAGAGCAGCCCATCATATGGAGCAGAGAAGATCATCCTCCGCGGGTCGATAACCCGGGTCAGTTGGCCTTGGTGGTGGCACCCCAGGTTGGTGGGTATAAGTTTACTGAGGTGCTCATGGACGGGGGTAGTACCATCAATATCCTCTATTATGAGACCTTTCGACGCATGGGATTAACTGATAAAAATCTGAGAACATCCAACACTGTTTTCCATGGAGTGGTCCCTGGTAAGTCGGCTTACCCAGTTGGCAAGATTGAGCTAGAGGTGGACTTTGGAGACGAATATGACTCCAGAGCTGAGAAATTGACGTTTGAGGTGGTCAAAATCAAGAGCCCATACCACGCCCTGTTCGGGCGGCCAGCTTATGCTAAGTTTATGGCCTGGCCGTGTTATGTTTATTTGCAGCACAAGATGCGGGGTCACCAGGGCACCATCACTGTACATGGCAGTCGGAAGGTAGCGCTGGAGTATGAAGAAGGCGACGCGGCTTATGCCGAGTCGGCCTGCACAGCGGAAGAGCTCAAATTTTATCAATATAACGTTGACCCGGCGGATATGACATCCCTGAAGAAGCCAACTACAGAGCACGACCCGGCGTTAAAGTTTAAGTCGGCTGCTGAGACAAAGCTCAATGACTTTACCCCGGGTGACCCTTCTAAGCAGTTCAGCATCAGCAGCAATTTGGATCCCAAATAGGAAAGCACGCTCATCGAGTTCATCCATGAGAACCGGGACATCTTTGCATGGAAACCTTCTGACATGCCGGGTGTACTGAGGGAACTCGCTGAGCATACTCTCAACATTGATCCGAAGTATAAGCCAGTCATGCAGTTTCTTCGGCATTTTAACGAAGAGCGACGGAAAGCTATTGGAGAGGAAGTCGCCCGGCTCTTGGCGGCCGGGTTCATCATTGAAGTTTTTCACCCGGAGTGGTTGGCTAACCCGGTGCTTGTCCTCAAGAAGAACGGCACCTGGCGGATGTGTGTGGACTACACGGACTTAAACAAAGCTTGTTCGGCCGATCCCTTTGCTCTTCCCCATATTGATCAAATCATTGATGCTACGGCGGGTTGTGAGCATTTGAGCTTTTTGGATGCTTACTCCGGTTATCATCAGATCAAAATGGCAGTTAAGGACCAGGAGAAGATGGCTTTCATCACTCCGTTTGGAGCCTTCTGCTATGTATCTATGCCATTTGGACTCAAAAGTTCCCAGGCGACTTATCAGCGGTGTGTGCAGAACTGTTTGCACTATCAAATTGGGCGTAATGTTCATGCTTACGTAGATGACATTGTGGTAAAGTCCAGAGAAAAGGAAACCTTGATATCTGACTTGAAGGAGACCTTTGATAATCTCCGGGTTTACAAGATGATGCTTAACCCGGCCAAGTATGTATTTGGCGTACCTGCGGGCAAGCTTTTGGGTTTCCTGGTGTCAAACAGAGGCATCAAAGCTAACCCGGAGAAGATTAAGGCAATCACATCTCTGGCTAAACCGGCGTGCATTAATGATGTTCAGCGACTGGCGGGTCGTGTTGCCGCCTTAAGCCGGTTCATAAGCCGGTTAGGTGAGAAGGCCCTTCCATTGTATCTGATGATGAAGAAAACTGACACTTTTGTCTAGAGCGAGGCCGCAGATGTTGGTTTTGAAGACTTGAAGAGACAATTGTCTGAACCGCCAGTTCTCGCGGCTCCAATTGATAAAGAGCCTTTGCTGTTATATGTGGCTGCCAATTCACGAGCCGTCAGTGTTGCCATCGTGGTGGAGCGTAAGGAAGCTGGCAAGGAGCATCCGGTTCAACGGCCAGTTTATTACATCAGTGAAGTGCTCATTGAATCTAAGCAAAGGTATCCACATTGGCAGAAGCTTGTTTACGGGGTGTTTATTGCCAACCGGAAGTTGAAGCAGTACTTTCAAAGCCACCCTATAACTGTGGTAAGTTCTGCCCCTTTGGGAGACATCATTCAGAACAGGGAGGCCACAGGACGAGTCGCCAAGTGGGCCATTGAGCTTGGGCCTCACGATTTGAAGTATGTGCCACGTACTGCTATTAAGTCTCAGGCCTTGGTGGACTTTATCAATGATTGGACAGAGTTACAAGCCCCTGAGGAGAAGCCGGATCACACATATTGGACGATTCACTTTGATGGGTCCAGGCAGCTAGAAGGCTCGGGGGCTGGAGTGGTGTTAACTTCCCCTCAAGGTGAAAATTTTTGTTATGTACTCCGGCTTATGTTTCCATGTACTAACAATGTAGCTGAGTACGAGGCCTTACTCCATGGTCTCCGGATGGCTAAGGAGATGAACTTAAGCCGGGTAAGATGCTTGGGTGACTCAGATCTTGTGGCTCAACAAGTGTCAGGCAAGTGGGATTCCAAGGACCCCCTTATGGCGGCTTATCGTCTTGAAGTAGATGTTGTGGCTGGTCACTTCACGTTATCAAGGGGAGCACATCGATCGAAGGAAGAATGAGGCGGCTGATGCTTTAAGCCGGTTGGGATCCCAACGTAAGCCGGTGCCGCCCAACACCTTTCTCGATGTTTTGCATAATCCTTCTGTCAAGGTGCCTATCGAGGAAGAGCTAGCAGTGCCAGACCCGGAGGCATAGCTGGTGGCGGCTCTTCACGTTATCCTGGATTGGACAGTGCCATACTTGGCTTATATGACCCGGGGTGAGTTGCCCGAGGATGAGACCTTGGCGAGACAAATCATCAGGCGTTCCAAATCTATGACGATTGTTAACGGTGAGTTACATCGCCTAAGTGTCACGGGGGCATTCCAACGCTGTGTGTCCCCTACAGAAGGCCAAGAAATACTTCATGAGATCCATGATGGGGATTGTGGCCATCATGCCGGGTCAAAATCTCTCGTAGCCAAAGCTTTTCATCATGGTTTCTATTGGCTGACGGCTCATGCTGATGCGGAGGATCTAGTCAGCAAATGTGATAGTTGTTAGAAGTTCTCACGACGAGCTCATGTGTCGGCTCAAGAATTAAGGATGATCCCAATTACTTGGCCGTTTGCAGTCTGGGGGCTTGACATGGTTGGACCTTTCAAAAGGTCTAAAGATAAAAAGACACATCTACTGGTGGCAGTGGACAAGTTTGCCAAGTGGGTTGAGGCAGAGCCGGTCAGTAAGTGTCATGCAGCCACGGCGGTTCAATTCATGAAAAAGGTGATCTTTCGTTTTGGTTTCCCACATAGCATCATAACTGATAATGGCATTAATCTCTCCAAGGGTGCCATGGAAGAGTTCTGCCAAAGAGAACATATCCGGCTTGATGTTTTGGCTGTTGCTCATCCTCAATTCAATGGTGAAGCAAAAAGAGCTAATCAAGAGATCCTGAAAGATATCAAACCCCGGCTCTTAGTCCCCTTACATCGGACTCCGGGTTGTTGGGTGGAGGAGTTACCTTCCGTGTTATGGAGCATCAACACTACGCCTAACAGATCTACAGGTTACACGCCTTTCTTTATGGTGTATGGTGCAGAGGCGGTCCTGCCAAGTGACATCCGGCACGATTCACCCCACGTGGCGGCTTACGTTGAGGCTGACAACGAAGAAGCTCGTCAGAATGCACTTGACTTGCTGGATGAGGAGCGAGACTTGGCAATAGCCCGCTCGGCGATTTATGAATAAGACCTGCATCGCTATCACAGCCGTTGGGTTAGGAGCAGAACCTTTCAGGAAGGTGACTTGGTACTCCGGCTCATCCAAGATCAGTCTAATATGCACAAGCTATCCCCGCCTTGGGAAGGGCCCTTTGTGGTCAGCAAGAATCTGCACAATGGGTCATACTACCTCATCAATATTCGAGAGCACAAAGACTCACTTAAGTCGGAGGAGGAAACCCGCCGGCCGTGGAACATTGCTCATCTCCGGCCTTACTATACTTAAGCAATCGGCTTTCAAGATGTATATATTTTTTGACGTTGTACATATTATATAAAGAAATAAAGCAGTACCTCCGTCCTTTTTATGCTCCAAATTCTATGTGTCTTTTCATCAGGTAGTGGAGACAATCAACAGGGAGCGGATCACATCTGAATCCGGCTTTCCCTTTGGACTGGCTTATGATCATATCTGAATCTAGCCATGGTCACTTGGGGGCTTCCTGTTCAAACATAGGTCGTATTCGAACCAAAGAGAACATAGCTGTCAATACCCACTTGATCGGCATACTGCCAAACCTACTTGGGGGCTTCTTAATCATATTTGAATCATAGCTTAACCCCTTTGGGTCTGATGTGGATCGTATTCGAATCAGCGTCATTAAACAACTCTTATGTTCACTTGGGGCTTCTGCTCAAACATAGGTCGATTCAACCAAAGAGAACATAGCTGTCGATACCCACTTGATCGGCATCACCAAAGCCACTGGGGGCTATATGATCGTATCTGAATCTTAGCTTAACCCCTTTGGGACGGTTCTCTGATCGTATTCGAATCAGGAGCCTGTGAACATTGCTTATAAATATAATTACTTTAACTATCATTGAAACCTTCTTGAGGAGATGATTCTTGATTCTTCCGGTTTAATATTGATTACCCCAGGTCCTAAAAGTGCCAGGTAAAGCATCAAATGAGCCGGGAAGACTATCAAAAGGGTCACAGGTATGTTGTTGTGATTATATGTTAAATAATCATGAACCGGCCTATATATGATGTCTTTTGGTCATGTTCCGGGTTATCAATACTCTATAACCCCTGGCGTAGTAACCCGCCCATAAAATTTTGCTTATTTCATGTGCAGGATAAGGCAAAGCAAGTTAAACATCAAGGAAATATATGGTTAACATGAGCCAGCAAAATATAGTGATGGCGGCTTACAAAAGTAATAAGCACCATAAGCATGCGCAAGGGCATGACCAGCATTAAGAAGTTTTTCTATCCTATTACAAGACTCCCCGAGTCTGAATAAGTGAAGCATTGTTTTGGCGAAGTTATAAAACGCCTGGCGGCTAATTCCTTCGGCGGGCTTGACGACTCCGGGTTATCCTTCTCCGCCTCTCTGTCGGGTGCTTTGTCCTGGAAGGTGGACGAGGCCCAGTCAATGCCGCTCAAGGCTTCAAATTCAGCCTCATCATCTGTTAAACCGGCCTGGTCCACTTCAGGGGCAAAGGTATGCTTACGCGTTGGACGGATCTGGCTGACTTGGTCGTATGAGACGTTTGGGATTCTCCGGTTCTCGCTATCATAGCCTGGCGAATACTTAGCAAGATCAGTATCATTCCCAATGAGAGTCGCCAAGGGACGTACGACTTTGACACAGGCAGTGAAGTCTTGATCATCAAATGCTGTGCCGTCCTCCTTCAGGCTTGGATATCCAAGAGAGAGATCAACCAAGTCAAGTTCTGGCACCCATGCCCTTGCCCGGCTTAATGCGGCCACGGCTCCGGCTCTCGCAGATGGCCGCCTTAAATCCTGAATTCGTTGGGGTAGCACTGAGAGATGCCTCAACACATCTTGTAGGAGGAGAGGAGTGGTATTTGATAAGGCCACAACGGCGAAAGCACGTTGTGACCCGGAGTACAGCTGTTCCACTAAGGTGTAAACCACCTTAAGTTTGATCAACATATTTTGCTTCAGGTTGGTACTCCTGGGGCCTGTATGTTCACAGGCATAACAATAAGCCGGAGATAGCTATTACAATAATCCTTGGAAGATTACAATATTTAAGGTTTTTTCAGAGTGACTTACCGAAGATGGCTGAGACCATTTGGGATATCTGCCGTTTTAAGTCGGACAGTTCGGTTGTTGCCTCTGTAAGAGATGCTTCTGCCGCCTCGGCCAGGGTCACCAGTGAAGCCCTTTCATCAGTCCAAACCTTCTTTTCTGACTCAAAATTTTTCCTCAGCTTCTCTTGTTCAGAGACACTGAATTCAAACTTGGAGTTGGCTTTCTGAGTCTCAAGCTCTTGGGTTTTTAGCTGGCTCTTCAGATCAGCAATCTCCGACTCAAATTGACTTATGGTGGCCTATATTGACATCAGGTTATGGTAAGAATCGTGGTAAGGTAACATTTAAGTCCCAAACACTTTACAAGTAAAGATATTTGGCACTTGGGGGCTAATGTATGCTTAAAGAATTTTTAACCTATCCTACTGAGTCATACATATTAAGTCTCAAGCATTTTACAAGTAAAGATACTTGACACTTGGGGGCTAATGTGTAACACAAATTCAAAGTCTCATGCTCTCACCAGGTTAAATGTATTTACTTTAAACCGGACAACTTAACAGTAAGTAGATTTCTAAGTCTACAACATATTCATTCATAAGCAATAGACTTGGGGATTGGTACAGTAAGTAAGGTTCATGAAAAAAGCATAAGTTATACCTCAGATTTGTGCTGTATTTGCTTCACCATGTCAATTTCCAGGTCACGACTATTGTGCACTTGGTTCAGATAGCCTGAGACTATATCACAATGCTTAGGTGAGTATAATCAGTGATGTCCTATTTGGCTTTCCGACGTTGGGCAAACTCCTCCTTGGCAGTGCATTGGGCAAGAACAGTAGGCCGGCCCGGTTCAACATATTGACTTTTCAGAATTTCAACTTCCGGGTCAGTCGTCTTGACCGGGCTAGGAATTTCCGGGTTGTCAAAGTTGTGGATAACGTCTTCAGCTGGCGGGTCAGAGGTTGGTACCGGAATATCCGAAGCCGGTTCAGGCGGTGGCTGATGAGTGGAGCCGTCAGGAATGGATGAGTCAAGCGTAGGTTCAGTGACCACCGGGTCTCGGGACGGCTTATTCTTCTTTGCCCTCTTGCCGGGCTTCACTTGCAGGCTGTCAATCAAAGTGGAAGGATGAGTATCAAAGTATAAGTATGGAAAAACTTAAAGAAAGAAAGGTTACATTACTCGGGAGCCGTTTTAAAAGCTGGCATGTTTGATTGCATCGACTCGTCAGAAGAAGGAGAAGTATCCTAATAATTGGAGTCAGATGAATTGAGAGGTTGACGAATCAAACCCGCCAAAAGTAAAGCAGAACGTAAATCGGAGATAACCTCGGTCTGACGCTTCCTGGTTGCATCGGGTAAGCCGGAGGAGAGTTCTGCGTCTTGGTTGGCCCGAGTCTGCCGCCGGTTCTCAAGCTGTTGTTGCTTCAAAAGAAATTGAGGATCTTGGTAAGCTAGAGGATGTGAAAATCTTACTTTCCGGGTCACCCTTCGGATCTTTTGCGTTGGCAAAGGCTCTGAGTCAGAGGAGATTATAGTTACTTCTTCGTCAATTGCTTGACTGTTCCCTGTATCCTCCTGAAAGGATAAAATGTTAGTAAAATAACGACAAGGGAGTTAAGAAAATCCAAAGATTACCTCTTCCTCATCTGAAGAAGAGTCATCCAATTTAAGCATATCAGAGGCGCTGGGTTTCTTCTTCTTTGAGGTGCCCATCTTGGCGGCTTTCCTTTCAGTTTCCTTGGCTGCCCTGGCCTGTTTGGCAGCCTCATGGTCATACTTGACCTTCCAGAAATTATCACCGGCCTGTGGAAAAAGATAAAGAATCATAAGTACAAGAAGGTATAGCATGTTAAAGAGTATTTATGAAGATTGGTAACTTACCGCAGGGGCCGGGTTCTTCTTGCAGAAGGGAAGTAAGCCGAAGGCACTACTGGTTACAGTGCCCTCCTTCAGCAGTGACTAGGTTGTAGCATCTACCACATCATCCGGTAAATCGTCAGGGCTATGACACATTGGGTCGTCCTTCTCGCCTGTGTAAGTACACATTAAGCCGGAGTGACGGCTTAATGGTAGTATTCGCCAGGTGACCCAGACCCGGACCAGGTCGATGCCGTTTAACCCGTTCCCCAACAGAGCTTTGATTTTCCTGATGGTGGGGTTGAGAGGCAGGCGCTCAACAGCGGTCAACTTATCCGCTAACTGATGGTTGGACTCAAGACGCAGGGCAATAAAGCCGGGCATAGGCTTTTCATTAGCCGGAGAAGTGTCTTGACAGTAGAACCACGTCTGGTTCCAGTCTTTTGGGTGACTCGGCAGCTCAGCATAAGGAAAAAGGCAATCTCTCCGCCGCTGGATTGAGATGCCGCCAAGCTCAAGACTAGGCCCGTTGGCACGTTCATTCTGCCGATTCAAATAAAAAAGTTCTCTGAACAAAAGCAGACTTGGCTCCACCCCCAGGTACACCTCGCAGAAGACTTGAAAATTGCAAAGATTTGACACGGAATTGGGTCCAATGTCTTGAGGTCTAAGGTCAAAGAAATTCAGAACTTCCCTGAAGAATTTTGAGCCGGGAGGGGAAAATCCCCGGTTCATGTGATCCGTGAACACTATTACCTCCCCATCTTTGGGTTGAGGTATCTCCTCAGACGGGTTAGGGGCACGATAAGACATGACCTCCTTCTTTGGCAGATGGCCAGACTTCACAAACTCGGCAAGTTTGCTTTTGGTCACTGTGGATGGAACCCAATTGCAAGTCATAGGGGCTTTGGCCGCCTTAGGAGCCATGACAACAGTTGGCCTACGATAAAATAAGAAAGTTCCAGTTCAACTTTAACCTGGGAGAAGTATCTAAATTATTTAAAGTGATGGCTTAAGAAAGGGGCCTAATGATATAAGGGTGATTGTGCAACAATATTTAAGCCGCTACAAGTGTCAAGAGCAATTCAAGAATTCTTAAGATCATGAGAAGAAGGCAAGGTTTACGATCAAGATCACTTATTTAAACCGACACCGGACAAAGGTGTTTAAAGGGCATTTTTAGAAGAAGCTTTCCGGTGATAGAAACAAGTTTCACGATTTACGCCTATTATTCTCGATCAAATTATTGCTCGAAAGGAAAACTTTCTAGACCTAAAACAGGCGCAGAAGTTCATGCACTCAAGAGGGTTTCTAAACAAGGGAAATGAGATCTGTTTCTACGCAAGATCAACACAAACACTTACCGCAACAGTTCTATATAGTTTCTACGATCTAAACAGGGCATTGGAGGTGCAAACTAGCGAGGGTTTGCGTCGGGCGGTGATGAACACCGATGAACTCAACAGGGTTCCAATGCAGATCTATAGAAAGGGAAGGAGAGGAACTCACAGATGTGGACGAGCTGTGGAGGTTCGCCGTTGATTTCTGGTCAGAGTCAGGTTGATGCAGTGGCCTGAGTCGATGAAGACGAGGGTTCGACGACGGCGGCGGCGGAGCTCGAGTGGCAGAGAGGAGAGGAAGAAGATGACTGGAAGGAGGAAAATGAAAGACCTAAGTCGCGTCTATTTATAGGGAGAGGGTAACTGAGACGGCGCGGGAAACGAGGAGATAAGAATTACTATCCATCGGCCCCGACGCCTCAATTTTCGGAACAATCAATAAAAAAAGAGATCCATTGAAGGATACGATGGAATAGAAAATGAATTAAAGGAAGGATGACGTCACGCCGGGTTAAGACGGATCCAGAAGATGACGTCATGGCGGGTTAACGAAAACCCTCTGTATAGTCAGAAGACTAAAGACTTAATTCTTTAAAAATATTTTTAAGATTGACATGAACAGGTTCAAATCAATTTGGGGCCTAATGTTGGGGATATAACTATTTGTGTAAGCCGTCCAGGAGGGGCCGGGTTACACAAAGAAGACTCATCGGAGAGAAGTCCAAGACCAAGCATGAAGATGGTGATTCAATAAAGGGCTTAAGGCCCACAGGCGACTTAAGGCCCGTTGTAGTAAGCCGCCATGATGACATGACTTGTATCATAAGGTAGATTTAACTAGTCACCGAGCCGGACACTGTTTATGAGCCGGCCGGGACTCTGAGGCTGCCTGTATGCCAACCCGTATATAAGGGGCGACTGCTTTGGCGGCTTAGGGCAAGAAACAACTCATCGAGAGCCGGGCATAGCGTATCTCGCTCCCTGGTCATCGAAACATCGATACCAAACCCAACTAGACGTAGGCCTTACCTTCACCGAAGGGGCTGAACTAGTATAAACTCTCTCGTGTCATTTGTCCCGATTTAACCCCTTCAAGCTTCCTAGTTGCGATGGCTCCACAACTAAGTCCTTTCACGAGGACATCTGACGTAACTATTCCACGACACCAGGGGATACAAATAGAATTAACCACGAATGCAGTGTCAAAGGTAGCCCAATGTGCCACCTCGTCAAAGGCGGCCCAATGAGCTGCATCGGCATCCTGCTCCCGCTCCTCGTGCTGCTTGGTGGGTAGCAGGGCTTGCTTTATACCGGTGGCATCGAGTTAGCGTTGCACCATTGAGAAAAATAGAGTAGTGGATGGGGAGGAGGGAGAGAGGGGGGGAATTGATAAAGCTAGGACGAGGCGCCATCCTTTTATAGCCACAATCGGCGGGCGGGCAGTGGGAATGGGCGCGGGCTAGGGCACTGGCACGGGCCGCCATTAATGGGCTATTGGTGAGGTGGAAATCAACAGGTGGCCATTAAGTGACACATTTCCCTATAAAAAAACATGGCCGCGACATTGCTACATGTTTGGTGGAGGGGAAAATAGAGGAAGAACATACTGAAATTTCTCTGTCGCGCGGACGGTTGGGTTTGTAGCGCGCTTCATATGAGCACTCTGCAACCACTGTTTGGGAGCGACGTACAAAAATCATGAAGACCGATGTCGACACGCAGAATTCGTTAGACCCATTTTTGGGGTTGGGAATGATGTGTGTAGGCGATTACATGGCGATGATGTGCTGCTAGAGTTGCTCTGAGTGCATCTTCATTTTCGGCTGCTGCCCGCACTACCCTCTCAAGCACGTGTGCGCTTGTTTAATTTTTACTGCTAGTACTCCGCCACCAATATAGAATGAGAGGAACGCTAGGGTGTCCCATCACAAGAATGCACCTCCACCAATCCTCCTAAAGCTTATTTTGGATGAGGCCAACCTCTGGGTTACTGCAGGGGCGAAGAAATTAGGGAAACTTGTATTACGCGAGTAATTGTCATGCCGTTCTCTCGGCCTTTTGTAACTCTTTGTAACTCTATTCTCCTCCCATTTAATCGATGAGGCAAATCTTTTGCCTCCGTTTCGAAGAAAAAAATTACTTCCAGTCTAAAAAACAAGATAGAGTAAGATACAGAAGTGTGAAAGAAAGTGGATTCATCAGATGATACATGAGTCCCTAATTCCAAATCAAGAGATTTGTTGTGGAATTTGTCAATTAAGTAAAGTAATAATATTAAGAAGTAGATCATCTAACCCCTGCTCGCATCTGGCGCGCCGGCCGGGCTGGCTCGATCGACCAGGTGGAGTTGGTGGTGTCCGAGCGTCTCGTCATTCAGAAGCGGCCATTGGCAGCCGCGAGGCGCTGCAGCCACCAGTCGCCCCACATGATCTCTCGTCGCCTCCGCTGGACTACATGATGAGCGGCGGGGCCCGGCCGCCGATGCTCGCGGGATATCCGGGCTCAGGTATCCGTACGTCGCAGTTGACCGGCCTGTGGGCTGCCGCCTACATGCGCCGTCACATGCCTCCAGTGTATTTCTCCGAGAAAGATGCCCGATCACATGACACTGAATCTATAGTTGCAGGGTGGAGCATCGCACGTACAATTAGTTTATGTGCTGCCCATGTGCGACCGGAACGTGCATGCATGGCCTTGCATGGAAACATGGAATGGGTTGTGCTAACAACCTCGTTCTAACCACATTGCATGCATTGCGGACAGTAAATCCGACCTCTTAAACGCGAACATGACCGGTGGAGCCTGAAATTTGCTTCTCTGCATCCGAGTTTTTCACATTTCATCCCTTAGATCCGTAAAAGAAATACTACAGGCCCGTTCTAAAACTATCCAGCTCCAAACTTCTCAAAATCTGAGACTGGCTCCAGCCCGAACGCTTTTGCTCCAGGAAGCTAAATCCACGAAGCGATCCTGGGCCGTAGTGTAATTTCGTGAAGTGAGGGAATCCCAGCTCCACGTTTTCTCAAATCTGGAGTTGCTCTTATTTACCAGCAGTATGCCATCGCAACAGAAGACGGTTTGCACCTGGTCTTCCTCGCTCAAACAGGTATGGTCCACGAGGCTGGATTTTCAGATTTTGAGAAGCTTGGAGAGGTTCAGAACAGGCCCTACGTACTACCCTAAGTAAGCTTCATCATCGGAGATGTCCACAATGTCAGCCCGGGTGTTTGAGGCTTGTTTGAGGAGCTTTCCTGGGTCGCATTTTCGTGACCGGTCACTGACCGGGCCGTCCGCCCAGGCTTTTGTGGCGGGTTTGGGGAGCTCGGCTGTAGATGCTCCAACAACCTTGTTGTATCCGCATTGCGGGCACCGATTATGCACGACATTCGTGATTATTCTATAGATTATCCATTATGCATCTCGAATATTTGATCATGAGTTTCTGGATGAAAACCATAAATCAGACTCTTGTAGTGACTATTAAAGGAATTGCTTGAAGTTTGTTTGGACTTGATGTTTGGATGAAAACCCACTAACTGACCTTCGACGGTTGGATTCGGCGATGACGGCACTTATATGTTGTTTCCTTCGTGGAGGCGTTGTCGTTGGAGAACGTTCCTCGTAGTCCTTGTGTTGTCAAAAGATAATTGGTGCCGTTGATCGCTGTCGTGTCGCTTTGAGGTCTTTTCTTTTCCTCCATCTAAGCATAGTTATGGTCCGGTATGGTAGACATGTGATTATTTTTGTGTGTGTGTGTTAGTGTTGATTGTGTACATCCTAATGGTGTGGAGGTTGTGTGTATGCACATTATGTTTGTATCCTTGATGCAACAATATTACTCAATAAAAAGCGATCTTTACCGTAAAAGAAATCTTTATTGTAACATAACATGTTTAGCTAGCTTCTTGAACCGCCCGCAAAAAACAATAGCTTCTTGAACCACATTATCTTTTTGCAACTATTGTTATGTGTGAGTGCCCTGCCATAGATACAACGATTGCTAAAAAATGGATGTCCCTCCGTTGGTAGAGTAAATGTACCTTTGGATGCATGAGTTTTTCCTGAATACAGCAATAGTTCCAAGGTGCTTAATCAAGACAATATATAATCACAAACCGCGCACTTTAGTCATCCCCTCCATTACAACCTATCCGCTTTCCGAAACTTGAACTTAGGAGCACCCACGGTAGAATATTGGTAGACTGAGAATCATGGTGGAGTTCATACCAAGAAATTTGGTTTCGGAGACAGAGGAGGCGGCATACTCGCCTAGGGTAGTAAAATGAGTGCTGTGATGGGTCTTGTCCAGCTCGCCTGAAGTAAAATGAGTGCTCTGAAAGCTCTACCAAAGATTTGTATAATCTATCTAATTTGTGTAGATATTTTGTGCTTGGAAATGGTGGATCATCAACATCAAAAAGAGTGCCCATTAAACTAGGTTATGTTATACCTAAAACTCTGCTTCGAAGCATGAAAATTGTCAGGATCATATTTTCTGAAACTTGTACGATTTATTTGAAACTATTTCCGGAAACTTAAAACATAAAACCTGCTTAAAACTTGGTATATGCAGATAATTCTGAAAGTGTTCCTACCTACGTGCACTTCAGCAGGGCATACAGCCATGACTCGAGATGCCCCTCAACAACAGCCAAAAGAGAAGGCATCACACTTTGAGTACATGATGATGCCCCTTTATTGTTCAAAAGTTGCATGAATGCATGACGTCTCTCCATGTAGTTGCATGACTAGATTCAGAACCAACATACACAATTCACAAAGAACAGAGCAGCAGCCTCTCTCTCATTCAGGTGTGAGTGCTTTTCACTTTCAGTGAGATTTTGATTTCACTGAATTTCAATAGATACTGAAAGAATTACGTTTTAGCCAAAAACATTTCACCTATTTTAGTATTGTAATGGAATTCAAATATTTTTCAAAATATTTTCTAAAAAGTTCAAATATTTAATTGAATTCAAGAGAATATTTCGGTGATTTGGCTGAAGTGCAAACCGAAATCATTGAATTTCGGTGATTTCGGTTGGTGCTGAAATTTTTCTGAAACTGAAATTGAAAACCTTGTGTGACCGTGCAAGCAAAGATCAGCCGGCGCAGGAGAGAAGCAGAATGAGGCCATAGATAACTACAATTGACATCACTGTTTAATTATTACGATAATTGCATTACAAAATTGGCGTTCCAGGTCACCCGAGAGACCACCACCGAAAGCGACTCTTATCACATCATCTTCGCAATTACAATTACACATGACACAACAAAACCTAAAAGAGTCAGCCAGCTGCCGCGACACTGAACCAAGTCCTTCGAGAAGAAAATAATAACCCGAACCAACTCTACACTAGCTACACAACACAATCCACAGCTCCTGAACCCAAAACTTCAGTTTCATCTTCTTGTTCGACCTCTACTTCTAATTTGGAATGTACTACTGCCACAACAAAAGTCGAAATATTACCCGACGGCTACCTGACCATGCATGCTTGCCATGTCCAAGCGGCGGCCAAAGAGCAGGGGCGGCAGGGCACATGGTACAACGATCCTAGCTTGTACCAAGTCGCCCAAATGCCATTCCAAAACCTGACGAGGCTAACACCTGGTATGTACGTGCGCTTGGGGAAAACTCTGCATCCGTACCCCGATCGATCGATCGATCTAGGAGTATCAGATTTGCGCGGGTTAATCCTCACTAAGTTTTCTCTAATCTGCATTGGTTTCGGAAGCTTGCAAACCGAATTACACGAGACCTGACGAACATGTTAGTGGGGGGGCTGCTAAGGAGGAGGGGTCTGACGGATGCCGCGTTCATTCAGAACGGTTTCTGCAGGTACGTGAGCATGTCCCCGAACGCGGCGGCGTCGCGGGCAAAGGCGCCCGGCGAGGGCGGGTCGAAGATCAGCGAGCCGTCGATGACGAACCCGTCGTCGTCTATGACGCCGCCCCAGTCGTCGCCCGGCCACCCCCGGCAAGGCCGGCGGCGTGCTGGCTCTCCGCGTAGTCCATGTCGCTGGGGAAGTCGGGCGAGGGCGAGGACAGCGCGCGCTCCGAGGAGCTGGAGTCCGTGTGCAGGCGCGGCATGGAGTGGTTCGAGTTCGAGTCCCGGTCCGCCGACCCGGACCGGTCGAAGCAGAGCATCTCCGTGGCCGGCGGCGACGGCTGCTGGTAGAACCCGTAGTCGGACAGCTCGACCTTCATCGCCGGCCCAGCAGCGTAGTACTGGCCCGGCCGCGGGTTCTTGGCAGACGGCGCCGGCGCCGGCGCCGGCGCCGGCTTGACGTCGGCGACGTCGGAGTCCGCCGTGTCGTACCGCTCGATGACGCCCTTCTTGTTGTAGATTCGGCAGAGCACCCAGTCATCCAGCTGCAGAGATCAGGAGGAGAAAAGAAAAGTCTCAGCGACGGCGACCGATCGAACGATCGAGCAAGATTTTTTATTTGAAAAGCAACTAAAGCTATTGTACGTGTACGTGTACGTGGACGTGGACGGGAGATGGGGAGGGCGGGCGATGAGGCGGGCGCCGTTGTCTCCATCCCGCGGTGCGTGAGCCATGACGCCATGCGGCCGCCGCAATTGCTTTCCGCGCGCACGTCGCTGGCAAACTACAGGCTGGGACGAAAGGGACAACTTGAGCGTGCTGCAACTTGACCCTTTTCCCCTGTTCTTTTTCGCATGGCCACGACGCACCTAACCTGCCAATTGACTTTTCTAATTGCTATTTCAAGAAAGATCTCCCGGTCGATTTCTTTACTAAATGCACGGTAAATCTCTCGCTAATGCTAAAAGAGGAAGGGATTAGATGAGACGGGGGCGGTGGGCAGGCAGGCAGGCAGGCAAGGTGGTTACCCGGAGCGCGTTGTTGGACTTCTTGCGGGCGGCGGCGGAGCGGTCGACGTCGGCGAGGCGGTACTCGTGCATGATCCAGTTGGTCTTGACGCCCTTGGGGGGCTTGCCGGCGTAGAAGACGAGGGCCTTCTTGATGGCCACGGGGCGCGGCGACCCCACGGGCTTGTCGGCGCCCGTGGCCTTCCAGTACCCGGTCCCGGCGGCGCGGTTCGGCCGCGACCCGTTGGGGTACTTGCGGTCGCGCGGCGAGAAGAAGTACCACTCCTTGGAGTCCGGCCCACCCCCTCCCGCCGCCTTCTCCGGCAGCCGCCACGGCTCGAACTTGTACAGGTCGACCTCAGCGATCACCGGCGCGGCGATGGGCAGGCCGCCGCACTTGCGGCACAGGTAGTACATCACCAGCTCCTCGTCCGTGGGGTGGAACCTGAACCCCGGGGGCAGCTGGAGAGCGCCGTCGAAGCCGTGGTCCATTCGCGTCCGGCGAACGGGGGGGTTGAGCTCGGAGGGCGCGCGCTCGGGAGATTGGTTATCAGTGAGGCGGCGGCTGGTTCGGCTGATCGGCGGCGGCGGCGGCGGCTCGAGCTTTGGGGGAAGATTTGGAATGGAACATAAGCTCGCCGTACCTGCCCGTATATATAGGCGGGGGTGCCGACGCGTGTCGACGGGCGGACGGGGAGGGCGCGATGTGACGCACGTGCAAGTTGGGGGACGAGGGGGCTGGTTGACCGTAGGATCACAGGCCACGTGTCGATCATCGGACGGGCGACGAGAAGTGTGAGCCGTCGGATGAAGGCGTGGGGCCAGCGGCGGGAGCTCAATTGTCATGGATGACGTCAGCAGTTATGTCGCCGTCTGGGATGGCGAGGGAGCATCCGAGCCCGTGAGATATGACGAGGGGCGGTCCGTAGTAGTACCTGCCTGTGCGGTGGGGCCCGGGTTAGGACGGGAGGCATGTTGCGCGGGGCCCACCGGGTGCTTGCGGCCCTTGGGATAATTGTACGGGTCGTCGAGATTCCCATCGTCCACTTGGTCGATCTGGTCGCTCGTAGGGTAAAAATAAAAATAGTGTTTCGTTGCGGATTCCGCGGATTTCAAGTTTAAAACTTGCATCGATCGCCACCGTCGATGATATCTAGGCGCCTTGTGGTCAGCTTTTAGGGTAGGTTAAAATCGTCTTCTGTTGAACTTGCATTGAAATCTGTATTGTGTCACGTACTCCGAGGCGACTAAGTGCCCGGTAGGTGTAGGTCCCTAGGATAACTTTTTGGGCAAGTTTAATCTTTCTCCTTTTTTTTTCTGCAATGGTAAATCTAATCTTTGGAAAAAGATTTCAACCTCAGCGACAAGATCGAAATATATAAAAAACAATTACCAGTGTACAGATGCAGACACTTAAAAATACTCCCTTTTGTATTAGATTTTTATCAAGTTAAAATGTACAAAGTTTGATCAAATTCATATGGAAAAATATCAACATCTACAATACAAAATATACACTATGAAACAAACATTTCACAATGAATATAACAATATTGATCTGGCATTGTGAATCTTGATATTTTTTTTATATAAGTTTGGTCAAAGTAGATATACTTTGACATCAGATAAAATTTATGTGCAAACTAAAAAGAACCGGAGGGAGTACACACATACGCCCATTCCTATAAACACTACACAGTATAATTGGTGTAGGCCCCTAGGAGTAGTTTGCATTTGCGCTACAGAATTGTAGGAGCATACTTATATGAAAAAAAATGGTTAAACCAGCATCGTTGATTAAAAAAACTTTTGCTTTTAAAAATATTTCTGAAGATAATCGAAAGTACTCCACAAAACATGTCAATCATAATAAAAATCAAATGTGTTTTCTCCCCTAACCTTAGGCAGTTAAGGTAAACTCACGCCTCTAAGCTTCACCGACGAGTCCCTGGATTCGCCTCTACCCTGCACACCGCTCTGGCTGCCGTTGGCGGAGAGTAGAATTCCGGCGCCTCTGCTCAGACAGATGGTGGCGCTTCTCCTTTCTTCTGGGCTCCTCCTCGAGCTCGTCTGTCTAGACGTAGTCGACGAAAATCTGGCATAAATTCCTGTCGTATCCTTGGGGCAGCGAGGTTAAGATTTCTCGTCATGTCGCGAGATTTGGTGTCATGTGATTCAGATCTATTTAAGGGTTCAACGACGACAACTGTGGCTCCATGGCACTGCACACGAAGACTTCCTGGCTGTCGTCGTTCGGTAATATTGGAATCTCGATGTATTTTTTATTACGTTTGTGATGTTTTGTACTTTCGTTGAACTTTTATAATAGATCTAGATATTTCGAGGAAAAAAGGAAAATATAATAAAAATCACATCGAGATCCGTAGATCGTCGAACGACCAATATCGTCACTAAAATGAGCCCCTCACGAACCACTATTACCGCTCCACTTTACCGATGTTGGTTTGACCTTCTCGATAACAGCTAGGAAGTCTTCAAGTATGTGTCCCTAAGGATCAACACTCCAGAGTTGTTGCCATTGCCATTGAACACTTGACTTATCTAAAGCGCCTAACATTAAATAGACAAAAACTTGGTGGACATAATAATGAGTGCGGCATTTTGGTGCCCGGACTCAGATGAGCCACAAAAAAATAAAAGAAAATAAAAAAAAATCTAATTTCTTTTGTGATGCAAGATGCTCAAATGCATGATGTTCATGCCAAAATTATGAAGTTTGGACATTTGAGGAGCTCGCGGCAAAAAAATTTGTTTCTATGAGAAACCTTTGAAAACATTATTGTTCACGCAAGATCTTTTTCTCTTTTGCCGCATTCCTAGAATTTCCAAACTTCATGAAATTTTCCACTAACATCACGCACATGCTCATGTTGCTTGTAAAAGAATTTGGATTCTTTTTCTATTTTTAATAATGTTACTGTTCACAGGCTCATATGAGCAAGGGCGTGGATTATCGCATAATAATCCACTACAGTATCAAAATAGCCAAAGCAAACGACCCAACCAAAATTCCAGAAAACAGAGGACGTGGGCTTTGTGCAATGTTCTGTTTGTCGTCAGCTCGTGGTCAGCTTTTAGCATATTTGAAGAATTTATTTCAACCAATGATTATTGAGGTGCATATTTAATTGTTTGGCCTAGAGGATGTAGGCTAGTATGTGCCATGTTCTGTTCTGCATCTGTGATTCACATTTCAATGGAGAAACTCTTGGCCTAGAGGATGTAGGCTCGTTTGGTCACCTGGATTTATCATAACCCCTCCTCCCTCATAGTGTAAATTGCACTAGTCATAGGGTTGCTTTAAATTTCATGCCGGCCGGTTTTTTTTTTTTTTGAGCATCAGTACAGACACAAGCGCTCATATATACGCGCATACACTCACCCCTATGAATGCACACACGCATACCCTACTCCTATGAGCACCTCCGAGAGACTGAGCCGGCATATCGTCTTGAGATTTACGAAGTCACCGTAGACGCCTCGTCGTCGACGGGAACATCTCCTCCCACTGAGCGCATCGCCGGAAATCTTAAAATAAATTCAGAAATAATGCGAGCACCAGGATTTGAACCCTGGTGGGTTGGGGATACCACTGTCCACCTAACCAACTCAACCATAGGTTGATTCGCATGCCGGCAGGTTTTTCCATGCGAGCCATGCAGTCAAACAAATCGAACTTGCTTGATGGAACTTAATGCAGCCTAGCAAACAGGTCCCATTGTTTTCATAGTACCGTGCGTCAAGTTTGACATGTTTTTTTTTTCTTAAATACTCCCTCCGTTCCTAAATATTTGTCTTTCTAGAGATTTCAACAAATGACTACATACGGAGCAAAATGAGTGAATCTACACTCTAAAATATGTCTATATATATATATATATATCCGTATATGATAGTTTATTTGAAATCTTAAAAAAACAAATATATAGAAACAGAGGGAGTACTAATGGAAGCGCTATGAACCAAGGAGGTCTTGAGCGGTGCGTGCATGCATGGTCCATGCCCGAGTCCTCCGGAAGCTTAGCCAGCGGCACAGAGCAACGGCGTGTGCGACCGTGCGAGGTCGCATGCACGCACGGCCAGTCGGCCATGCATGTTCGCGTGTGCGACACGTAAACTGTTGCGATGCGATGGTGCGGCTAGATTGACCCATGTGACCATGTACTTCGTCCTAGAGACATCCATGTGACGCTCATGCATGTGGCCAGCGCCGCACCAGCGCCCAACTGTACGGTCAGCGACGGCGACGGCGACCTGACCAGAGGCATCCCCGCGACGAGTCGCGAATATCCATCCCGCGAGCAACCGCTGTAGGTAGGTCCCCGGGCGAGACCGCCGGGGGGAGCTGCACGCCCGCGGCCGGCGACGTGGACTCGCCCGCCGCTTTTGGCTCAGCACGGACGGGCCTCGTGGAGTCCCGGTGGCCGAAAGGCAGCTTGCACATGACGTGGCTCACGCTACGTCACCGTGCGCCGGACCGGAGGCCAGCTGTCTCCCGTCGAGCTAGCCCGGGCAGTCGGCAATTCCGCACGCGGCGCTGTGCTTTTGCACTGCGGCGAGTCGCCGGCGCGAGGTGCGAGTCAGCGACGCATCGTTGCGTGGCGTCGTCCCACGCGTCCGGTGGCCAAGCGCCTGCGCTGGTGGGCGACGGAACCTCCGCCGCGCCTGTGCATATCACCCCTGTCGCTCTTGGTACAGCACTCCCTGTGCACCGTCTACTTGTTTAAACTCTTATTAAACGGCCTGCGCATATCACTTGTGTGACGCCGTTCGCTTTACGCGAGTAAATTATTACTGCGACGCGAACCATACGCGGCGATCCAAAGCTTCCCAACGTCCCTGACCCGATCGACACAGGCCTCGCGACGGTTGCCCCGCTGACTGAAACATGTATGTGGGGCCGCGGGTGATTTGGGCCTACCTGGCATAAACGGCATGCTCCTCGGTAAGGTGTGAGTGATCAGGTGAGATGGAAAACAAAGGCACTTGGCTGTTTGTTTGACGCGGCGGGCATGAGCCGCCATGCTGCCTTTGTGGTTTCACGTCCACGTCGATCTTAATTTTGTATGCGCGCCCTGTCGGGCGAGATGGACCTTCGTGGCGTTCTTTAACTTTAACCATGTGCAGTGTATCTGCCTCTCCACACAGTAAAAAGTACGGCCCCCAAACCCTAAAAACCCTCTGGCGGCGCCCGAGGCGATCTAGGGTTTTGGACGTGGAACAAGCTTCTGCTCATGGATCTTCGCCGGGCGGATAGAACGGGGATCGGGGTCGGCGATGGCCACGCCGCGCGCAGTATGGGAGGGGGCGGCGGACGACCACCACTTGCGCCGACGGAAACCGGAGCCGGAGGCTCGGGCAAATTGGACATCTCCCAAGAAGAAGCAACTCCTCCGTGATCGACGATCGGGTTGAGAGCGGTCCGCGAAGTGGTTGGTGGCGAGCAAAATTCTCCATCGCAATCACTCCACATCAAGACAATCACTAACGCCGACCGGCGCGGGAAACCCACGAGGTCTGCAGCTTCGATCGGCAGAACCAACACATTTGTCGCCGAGTTTGAGAACCGAGAGACGAGGATCGGGTGTGGAACGGGTCTCCATGGCATATCAACAAGAATGTTTGTGGTGCTCGCGGATTTCGACGAGTGCATGAAACCCGATGAGGTCAAGTTCGATAAGTTACATATCCGGGCGAGGGTTATGAACTTGCCCTATAATCTGAGAGATGAAGCCCGTGGAATCCTATAGCAAAGCAGATGGACCGTAACGCATACGCTTTGTTAAGTTTGATCATGATGGAGGTTTTCATGGGCAAGGATTGCCATTGATGTTGAGAAGCCCTCGAAGGTGGATTCTCATTGACTCGCTAGGAGAAAGAAGGTGGACATGTATGATATCCAAGACGAGCAGCTACCATACTTTTGCTTCTCCCCGGCAGATTGGGTCATTCTCAACTTTATTGCGGACACCGGATCCCGTGATGAGCAAGGGGTTCTTCCCTTTGGTCCTAAGCTTCGCGCTCCTGACGAGTACAGGAAACCGGCGCCTAGCGAGAATTCCTCTCGAGATACCAAGCAGGATGCAAGTAACAAGCCGACCACTAGAAATTCGAGCACCAACAAGGATCCAGGCGAGGAGGTGGTTTCACCCATGAAACACAAACAGCCACCAAAACGGAAAGAAGCGCCATCTCAAGTTTACCGTCCGGTAGCCAAAACTCTGATGCTTACAGATGGAGGCACGGCTGCTTCGTTTGGCGAGGCTACTACCCAAAAGGAGGATTCAACCTCGCCAAAGAACGATGGCGAAGGAAGCGAGTTTGATCGTGTGCCAAAGAAAAGAAACCTACCCAGTAAAATTCGGCAGAGATCATGGACGGTCCTGCCTGTCTCAATGAGCGTTTTAAATTTGAACTGCCGGGGCTTGGGAACCCCGAGGCAGTTCGTGAGCTTCGCAAACATTGTGAAGCAGAAGGACCCACTCGCTCTTTGTAATGGAAACGAAAATCGAGCGAAAAGAGTAGAGGATCTAAAGCACTCTCTAGGGTTTGGAGGATGCTATGTTGTGACAAAGGCCGGGCTTAGTGGCGGCATTGGTCTTTTCTCGTCCCGTGATGTTATTGTTGATCTGAAAAATTTTAGTCAAAAACATATTGATGTTGTTGTTCGAACAACGATCAAAATAATTCATGTGGCGCTTCACGTGCTTCTATGGAGCACCGCAGGCGGAAGATCGTCACCACAGTTGGCGGTTTTTGCGCAATCTCTCTCACTACCACACTCGGCTTGGATGTGCGTGGGTGATTTTAACGAGACCTGTTTGCATGTGAGCACTTCAAGAGAACTGCTGCGTTACGAGAGCCAAATGCGAGCATTCAGGAAGTTGTGGATGATGTTTCCTTCCAGGACCTAGGCTGGTCAGGCACGCCTTATACATGGGATAACAATCAATCTGGAGAGGCAAACGTGAAGGCAAGGCTGGACCGAGCCTTTGCCAATGAGGAGTTCGCATAATTGTTCCAATACACAAGGGTTAGACATCCGCCTTGATCGAGTCCGATCATTGTTTTGTTGTGATTGAGTTTCGCCACGATGCGCCAGAGAGAACCGTAAGCAAGAAACAGTTTCGTTATGAAAATGTCCGCAAACACATACCGATTATGATCGCTTGGTGGCTGATACGTGGCGAGGTATCCATCGTGTTCCGGCTCCGAGGTATTTCCAATGCATCGCGACACTTCGTGCCACCTTGGAACCTTGGGGTGCAAAGGAGTTTGGCTCCTCGACTCGGACCGCTCGCAATCTTCGTAAAAGCTCGAACGACTCAGGCCCGATCTATGGGCGGGGACCGTCGGATGAAGAGAGGCGGATAGTTCAGCGACTAAAAGACGCGCTCCTCCAGGAGGAAGTGTGGCTACGACAACGCTCTCGTGTCCCTTGGCTCAGAGAAGGGGATCGAAACACGTCATATTTCCAAGCACAGGCTGCTCAGAGGAAACGAATGAATAAAATCCAGGGGCTCACGAGGGCCGACGGATCGGTGTGCGCGGACGAAGACGCTGACAAGGCTGAAGTGTTGGGCTTCTATCAGAACCTATACCAATCACAAGGCTACTCGGATGCGGGGACCCTGTTATCATATGTGCCAGTAAAAGTAACTGAGGACATGAACTTGGAGTTAACAAAGCCCTACACCACTGAAGAGGTTAGAATGGCGTTGTTTCAAATGGCTCCATCTAAAGCTCCCGGGGTGGACGGGTTTACGGCTGGATTCTATCAGCGACATTGGGAGCTGCTAGGGGGGGAAGTGACCCAGGCAGTGTTGGATTTTCTAAACGGGGGGGAACTACCATCGGGCCTGAATGATACATCAATTACCCTCATACCAAAGGTCAGGTACCCCCAAATGATATCCCAATACCGTCCCATTGCTCTCTGCTCGGTCTTGTATAAGATAGCAGCCAAGGCTATCACTAATCGCATGAGAGGTATCATGGATTATGTTATCGGCGAGGAGCAAAGCGCGTTTGTGCTGGCCGCCTCATCACAGATAACGCCTTAGTTGCATACGGCGTGCACACAATGAAGAGAAGGAAGAAAGGCAAAATTATTCTTGCGCGGTCAAGCTCGATATGATGAAGGCGCATTTACCGTGTCGAGTGGTATTTTATTGAAGCAATTTTGCTCAAGTTGGGTTTCAACATGGCCTTCGTGAGGCTTATTATGAAATGTGTCTCTTCCGCTCGGTTCTCGGTCTTGGTCAATGGTGAGCTGCTACCTTACTTCACACCCTCCGAGGGCTCCGGCAAGGGATCCAGTTTATTGCCTCTTTCTCCTCTGCTTAAGGGTTTTCCTCATTGTTGAAGTACTACAACGGGGAGTTATCGACGAGGGTTGAGGGTGAGCTACGATCACCTTGGGTGACCCATCTTCTTTTGTCGATGACAGCTTGATCTTCATCAATGCAAGCAACCCAAGTGCAATGCGCCTCAATGAAATTCATCAACTTACGGTGAGGCCTCGGTCAAGTGTAAATCGTGAAAAAAGTTCAATCTACTTCAGCACTAACACACCAGATTCATTGCGGCAAGTTTTGAAGTCAACTTTGAACATTCAAGTTGAAGCTTTCAGCGCGAAGTATCTTGGCCTTCCCACTGCTGTCGGGCGCATTTCCAGTGGCACTTTTGAACATATCAGTGAGAGAGCTCGTGGAAAAATTCAAGGATGGTCAGAAAAATTACTAGCCTGTGCTGGTCGCGAAGTGTTATTGAAGTCGGTGGTTCAGGCTATTCCAACCTATCCTATGAGCACTTTCTTACTCACAAAGAAAGTCTGCAAGAGCATAACTACTCCTATGGCGAAATATTTCTGGAGCAGTTCTTTGGACAAAAACTCCATGCATTGGGTGTCCTGGAAAGAGCTGGCAACACCTAAATGCAAGGGAGGGATGGGGTTTCGAGACCAAGATCGCTTTAATCTTGCCATGTTAGGCAAGCAGGGTGGCGATTAATGACAAATCCTACATCGCTGTGTGCTAGAGTTCTCAAGGGACGTTATTTCCTGACAAAGGATTTCATGCATGCTTCGCCCCAAAATCGGCCTCGCCACTTGGAAGGCGATCTTGGCGGGCGAGAAGCCCTAGGGTCGGGCTTATAGCTCGAGTGGGAGATGGCAGCACTATATCGCCTTGGAACGATAAAGGGATTGCTGGAACCATATCAATGAAACCAATCTTCAGACCGCCAAATACCACAATTGAATCAAGGATCGAGCTTATTGACATGACCAACTGGACGTGGCGGCAAGATTTGGTCAGGGAAACGTTCATTGCCCTAGATGCCGAAGCCATCTTAAATATTCCTATCAGGCAAGGTGGAGGGGGCGGGGATTCCTTTGCTTGGGCTTTTGAGAAATCGAGCAACTACACAAGGAAGTCAGCGCATCGCGTTTTATGAATCGAACGAGCGCTTGGCTCTAGAGGAAGGGACGGTTACCGTACCTCAAGAGATTCGATCAACAGCTGTGGAAGGCCTTGTGGAAACCGCAAGTCATACCGAAAGTGAGGGTCTTTTGGTGGAGAGTTCTTCGCGGGATTCTTCCCGATGAAGCTACCTCAACTATCGCCATATTGCACCAATCGATCGGTGCAAAGTTTGCTTAGCAATGAGAGAAGATCTGCAGATGCTCTAATTCATTGCTCTCATGCACAACGATTCGGGATGAGGCCTGCATGGTTCGATATACCGCCACGCCCATCCGCACTCATGGGCTCGTGACATCACATGTGATACCGTGTTCTCGATGATGACCGATCCAAGATCACCACCGTTATGTGGTCAATATGGCACTCTCGAACCGAATCAAACACGGCGATGAGGGGAGGGATCCTACATCAACGATCGAGCTATCAAGGAGGCCCTTGCTTTATCGCAACTTCCACGGTGCAGCCACTATTCTTCCCGCCATGGTGGCGGCCACCAAGATGCTACAATAAAAATCACGACGGACGGTGCAATCAACTTTGCCGAGGGACGGGCGGCGCCGAGGCGTTGCACGCTCAGCTTCAGCCTTGATAGGTGCTTGGTGCAAGCCATACACCGATTTCGACACTTTGATCATGGAGGCTTTCTCTCGCGAGATGGAGTTCTATTTGCCAACCTTCGAGGCATCTCGCATGTGATAATGGAAGTTGATCGCGGGTTAGTGACACTGAACACTCGCCACGATTCTCGCCAATTGTGGCTCCCATTCTACTAGAAATAGGAGAGCTTAGTACCCATTTTGTTTCTTTTGATATTCAGATATTAGTAGATCAAGAAACTTACGGCGATCTCTGCAAAGCATGCTTGTACTCAATGTGACCGATCACTGGATGGATGTAACTCCTAGCTTCCTAGTGACCAGCCTCATGGCTGACTGTCCTAGGAATGCTTTTATCTAAATAAAGCTCTCTGAATTGCCCGCAAAAAAAAAGTGTATCTGCCTCTTGGCAATCGACAACAGATTCCTAGTAGTTCCTGCGAGGCTACCAAGAGACGTGGCGATCGAAGTCTTCTGGTTTCTCTACACTTGTCAAATCAGTATGGGCGTGTTTGGTGTTGGAAATATGAGCTATTTACCGAATGATTTTATTAAAAAAAATACTAGATAAAGCACGACTAATATAACAGTGATAAAACAAGTCGAGTGATTTGACAGAGAGAAGGTAAATAGCATCTGCATATATGAACTAGAACCGAACACATCTAGAACAGACACTAGAGCAAGAAGTTGTGACAGAACCTCTATCAGGAAGAGTATTAGAACATACGGAACGGGAGCAGATGCACCGGTCTTAGGGTCGGTGTCCTCGCCAGCCATGTCATCGAGGAGGTTATCGACGTCGGGGAAGAAGTCGTCGTCGGGGAAGTAGTCGTCGGAGTCTGGGGCGTCCGTGACTAAGAAGTCAGTAGTCGCGCTGAGCGCTCCCCAAAAACCTTATCACCCTTCTCCCGTACAGGACTCAAAAGGTGCAGTTTCGGAGGCCTACTGTCCCGACCTGTGATGCACGCCGCAAGCCGGGATGGGAAAGATTGTAGCAGCAGCGCAGTACTCAGGAACTTTGTGGCGAGAGGAAGAGGACCTTCTGATGTGTCTCTCTGGAGAGGAGCGACCTCTCTTATATAGGCACATGAGAGGAACGTGAACAAGCAGCGACGGGAGGTGAATCAACGGAGGGAGACGAAGTGACTATAGCAAAACGTTTCAGCTCCCGTGTGACCGTTCGCATACCCGTCGTGCGTGCAAAAATTTAGACATCGACTCATTCCCGCAAGCCGCGGCGCGGTGCGTCGTGACGAGGCGTGGCGAGGCGGGTGGCGGAGGAGGAGCGCGCGTGGATGTTCCTCTTGTTCTCATGCTCATACATGTGGGGAAAGAACCTCCCTTATAAAGAGGTCCAACTCCCTCTAAACTAGCAATGTGGGACTAAACTTTAGTTCCAGCTCTTGCCTTGCACGAATGGGCTACGTGGGCCTCTAGGATTTATTAGGAATTTCTAAAACTGCTATTGGGCTGGCCCATAATAGACAAAATTCCAGCAATCACCCACCAGATCCCAGAGGCACACAAATTTGCCATTGGTTCCAAAACACTGTTTTATATACCGGTACTACAATGGAGACTGTTAAGTTGAACTTCCACCTAGAACTCTATGCTACACTAGTAATCAATTTGGACAGTGGACTGGGCCCTGAAATGCAAGTGTTCTGCGAATCTAGTTTCACATAAAGCCTTGACCGACACGTGGCTACCGTGGGTCTTCCCCGCGGGTGGAGCTTATGCGTCATACTCTGAGACCTTTCATGAGTTTACTAGAGAGAACCCTACTCTCATAGATTGTGACATTTGACAATCAGACTCATATAGGTGTGTTCTTCAAAAGATGTTCTGCAGGACAACATCTCTGCTTAAATGAGCCACTTAGAACACATTAAGATATACATCAACCTGCCATGCAGATTTAGGAGAGTATTACATCTTCATGGAGTGGTATTTTTAATAATAAGGGTACTCTCCTCCCAGTTGACCAACAACTTGTCTTCCACATCTAATTCACGGGATCTCTGATCACAAAGAATAGGTTACACTGTGAACAACTCATATTGTGGGTCTCATACCCATCTCCCTCGATGCATTATCTATCACATTACGTGATAGACCCTTAGTAAAAGGATCTACCAGATTTTTAGACGTTTGGATATAATCCAATGCAATAACTCCGGAGTTTCTCATTTTTCTGACAGACTTTAACCTTCTCTGAACGTGTCTTGATGACTTTATGTTATCCTTTGAGCTGTTCACTTTCGTGATCACAGTTTGATTGTCGCAGTTCATAAGGATACTCGGTACAGGTTTCTCAACACCCCGCAAGTCATTCAAGAGCCGGCGAAGCCAATCTACATCGAGCGTAGCTGTATCTAGTGATGTGAGTTCTGCTTCCATTGTTGATCTCGTTAAGATGGTCTGCTTGCAAGACTTCCAAGAAACAGCGCCACCTCCATGAGTGAATACATATCCGGTCGTGGCCTTTATCTCATCAGCATCTGAGATCCAGTTTGAGTCACTATACCCTTCAAGCACCTTTGGGTGCCCAGTGTAGTGAATTCCATAATTCGCAGTGCCTTTAAAATAACGCAAAACTCTCTCTAGAGCTTTCCAATGCACATCTCCTGGTTTTGAGACAAACCGGCTTAGCTTGCTAACAACAAAAGAGATGTCAGGTCTTGTAGCACTGACCAAGTACATAAGCGAGCCAATAATCTGAGAATATTTCAATTGGTCTCTAGCAATTCTTCGATTCTTTTGAAGCAACACACTAGCATCATATGGTGTTGGAGAGGGCTTGCAGTCAATGTAGCCAAAGCGACTCAAGATCTTTTCCACATAGTGAGATTGAAGCAATGTAATCCCACCATCATCGTCTCTCAACAACTTGATGCTCAGAATGACATCAGCCACTCCTAAATCCTTCATCTCAAAGCAGCGAGATAGGAAATCCTTGACCTCCTTGATAACATTCAGATTTGTTCCGAAAATTAGCATGTCATCAACATACAAGCAAAGCATAACTCCCTCGCCCCCACCATGGCGATAGTACACACATTTGTCACCGTCTGCTCACAACAAAGCTGCAGTATGTTAAAGTTCTTTCGAACTTCTCATGCCACTGTTTGGGTGCTTGCTTGAGTCCATACAAAGACTTCAACAACTTGCACACTTTTCCTTCCTGACCATCTATTACAAACCCATCCGGTGTTCCATACAAATTTCCTGGTCCAACTCTCCATTTAGGAAAGCAGCCTTAACATCCATTTGATGAACGAGAAGACCATGTGAGGCAGCTAGTGAAAGTAGAACTCGAATAGTGGCCAGTCGAGCCACAGGTGAGTAAGTATCAAAGAAGTCTTCACCTTCCTTTTGGGTATAACCCATAGCCACAAGTCGAGCCTTGTACTTTTCAATAGTTCCATCAGGCCTAAGCTTCTTCTTGAATACTCATTTGCATCCTATAGGTTTGCACCCATAAGGGCGATCAGTTATCTCCCAAGTTTCATTCGCCAAGATGGAATCCATCTCGCTACGAACTGCTTCCTTCCAGTAGTCAGCATCTTCAGATGCATAGGCCTCTAAAATAGAACTAGGAGTGTCATCTATGAGATACACAAGAAAATCATCACCAAAGGACTTTGCAGTCCTCTATCTCTTGCTCCTAGTAGGAGCTTCATTGTTTTCCTCCACATGACTTTCAAAGTGTTCCATCGAAATGGCAAGTTCAGTAATTATAACTGGTTCCTGATTTGATGAACTAGGCATCTCCTGATTAGATGAGGTAGCCATATCCTTCGTGGGAAAGATATCTTCAAAGAAAGTCGCATCATTCGACTCCATGATCATACCGACATGCATGTCAGGTACCTTAGATTTTATAACCAAGAATCTATAACCAATGCTATGAAAATCATATCTCAGGAAAACACAATCCACAGTTTTTGGTCCCAGCTTCCGCTTCTGTGGAATTGTCACATTGACTTTCGCCAAACAACCCGAGGTTCATAGATAAGAGAGCTTTAATCTTTTCTTCTCCCATTCCTTGAATGGAGTTATCTCTTTGTTCTTTGTGGGAACTCAGTTTAGGACATGACATGCAGTAAATATCGCCTCCCCACCATGCCTTGGAGAGACCCAATGTGTCTAACATGGCGTTAACCAAATCAGTTAGAGTACGGTTCTTTCGTTCGGCCACCCCATTTGACTGAGGTGAATCGTCCTCTCATGGATTATGCCATGTTCCGCACAAAAGGAATCAAATTCATTTGAGAAATACTCTCCACCACGATCGGACCTAAGCCTCTTGATCTTTCGATCAAGTTGGTTTTCCGCTTCAGCTTTATAGATCTTGAAGTAGTTCAAAGCCTCATCCTTAGATTTCAGAAGATACACATGGCAGTATCTAGTGGAGTCATCAATCAACGTCATAAAATACTTCTTTCCACCTTTTGTCAAAACACCATTCATTTCACATAAATCTGAATGTATGAGCTCTAGTGGTGCAAGATTTCTCGTTTCCGCAGTCACATGAGACTTACGAGGTTGCTTAGCTTGCACACACACTTGACACTTAGATCCCTTGATAGTGGTGAAACTAGGGTTTAAGTTTAACTTTGCTAGTCGCGACATGCAACCAAAGTTAACATGACAGAGACGTGAATGCCACACATTTGATTCACTATTGTTGCAAACATGATTAACAACTTTATTGCAAACGTCTGATAAGGATAAACGAAACAGGCCGCCTGACTCATAGCCTTTACCAACAAAGGTTCCATACTTGGAAATTACAAATTTATTCGACTCAAAGACAAGCTTGTAGCCATCTCTACACAGAAGAGATCCGCTAACAAGATTTTTATTGACGGAGGGGACATAATGCACGTTCTTCAGCCGCACGATCTTCCCCGAAGTAAACTTCAGATCGACCGTGCCAACACCATGAACAGAAGCACTTGAACCGTTGCCCATCAACACGGTTGAAGTCCCTACGGTCTGATAAGACGAAAACATGGAAATATCACCGCATACATGCACATTAGCACCCGTGTCAATCAACCAATCAGGAGAATGACATACTAAAAGAATAGTGGGAAATATACCATACCCAGCATCCTTCATGTCAGTGTCTCCAATGACAACATTAGCGGTCTTGCCGCCTTTCCCAGGATGACGCTTGTCATAGCGATTAGGGCAACTAGGAGCCCAATGATCAGGATCCCTACACACATGACAAACACCTTTCTTCTTGTCATTCTTCTTCTTGAAGTTTGTGTGCTGCACAACTTTGTTCTTCCCATCAAACTTTGCTTTACCATCAAACTTGACCTTGTTCTTGAACTTGTGGGGCTGGAAGTTCTTCTTCTGTTGGCACTAGAACCTCCCTCAATACCTCGAGCACGCTGTCCTTTGCTCTCGCCTTTTCTTCCACATCAAGAGTACCAATGAGATCCGGAACGGAAAACTCCTGCCTCTTATGCTTCAAAGAGGTAGCAAAGTTCCTCCACGTGGGAGGAAGCTTAGTGATGATACCTCCGGCAATAAACTTGTCCGGTAGGATACAATTGAAGTGCTCAAGTTCTCTAGCAAATGACTGTATCTCATGAGCTTGCTCAACCACGGAGCGCTTTGGTCCATCTTGTAGTCATAGAATTGCTCCATGATGTACAGCTCGATGCCAAAGATCCAAGACCCCAAACTTGGCCTCGAAAAGGCCCCACATATCGCTTTCCATTATCAATTGACGCATTGGCATCAACTATGTTCTCACCAAGAACACTCAAGAGAGCAGCCTTAAACAAGGTATCCATTTTTTGAAAAGCTTGTGCCTATTGAGCATCTTGCTCTCCTTCAGGTTTGCCAAGAGTGGCCTCATAGCAACTCATGGTTTCAAACCATAAGACTGCTCTCACGCGCCACCTCTTATGGTGGATACCCTCAAACATAGGAGGTCTCATGGAAGCAGCAAAACCACTCGGGGTAAATTGCCTATAATAAGGTTTTTGGATTGTTGGAAATATGAGCAATTTACCGAATGATTTTATTAATAGAAATACTAGATAAAGCATGACTAATATAGCAGTGATAAAACAAGTCGAGTGATTTGACAGAGAGAAGGTAAATATCATCTACATATAAGAACTAGAACCGAACACATGTAGAACAGACACTAGAGCAAGAAGTTGTGACAGAACCTCTAACAGGAAGAGTATTAGAACATACGGAACGGGAGCAGATGCACCGGTCTTAGGGTCGGTGTCCTCGCCAGCCATGTCGTCGAGGAGGTTGTCGACGTCGGGGAAGAAGTCGTCGGAGTCCGGGGCGTCCGTGACTAAGAAGTCAGTAGTCGCGCTGAGCGCTCCCCAAAAACCTTATCACCCTTCTCCCGTACATGACTCAAAAGGTGCGGTTTCGGAGGCCTACTGTCCCGACCTGTGGTGCATGCCGCAAGCCGGGATGGGGAAGATTGTAGCAGCAGCGCAGTGCTCAGGAACTTTGTGGCGAGAGGAAGAGGACCTTCTGATGTGTCTCTTTGAAGAGGAGCGACCTCTCTTATATAGGCACAGGAGAGGGACGTGAACAGGCTGCGATGGGAGGTGAAGCAACGGAGGGAGACGAAGTGAACAGGCAACACACGAAGAGGTGCGCCGTTCGTATTCATTTTCCACTATAGCAAAACGTTTCATCTCGGCTCGGCTCATTCCCGCAACCCGCGGCACGGCGCGGCGCGGCGCGTCGTGACGAGGCGTGGCGTGGCGGGCGGCGGAGGAGGAGCGCGCGTGGATGTCTCTCTTGTTCTCATGCTCATACATGTGGGGAAAGAACATCCCTTATAAAGAGGTCCAACTCCCTCTAAACTAGCAATGTGGGACTAAACTTTAGTTCCACCTTTTGCCTTGCACGAATGGGCTGCGTGGGCCTCTAGGATTTATTAGGAATTTCTAAAACTGCTATTGGGCTGGCCCATAATAGACAAAATTCCAGCATTTGGCAGCCGTAGCAGTCGGGTCTGGCTAGCTCAACCTTGGCTCACATGAGGCTGGTTAAACAAGTGCAACCTCTATTGCAATGTATGCATATTGTTTGGTTGCCCGCATCTAGTTCTCTCGCATTAGGGGATAGCTTAGCGCATAGTGTTTGGCTGTCTGCATTGTCTGAACTCACACATAAGCACGTTATTTAGTCGCACACGCGGTGCTAGGTGTGCTAACCTTCTACCTTATATGATGAGTTTACCTTACACATGATCACATCTAGCACACCAACGCCACACCACTGCAATGACGATGAACTGCACAATGATGATGAAGTTCTTCACGGCAAGGCGTGGTGCCGCCTTGACAACTGCAACGTTGCCAACTTCAACCATGCCAGTTGTGTGCCTTTGCACGTAGTTGGCGTCAGCTTCTTCTGCCACCTGCCTAGTCTTAAACCCTCTATGGCCATTGTTGTTGTAAGATGCCACTTGTTCACTTCAAGCTTTCCATGAACTATAAACCCCTAGTGCCTTTCCGACGAACACCGCATACCATTTGTCCAGCAGTGCACAAGAGCAACATTTGAAGCAGCAAGCAAAAGAACAATCAAGAAGCAAGCAATGGAGTAGAAGTAGTAAGCATGCATGATCATATGGCATAGCAAGTTCCAACCTAGCACTATATGGTGTCATCCTACTACCACATCCAAAAGAGGGTGTCATCCTACCACTTCAAGTTCACGATCATCATGAGGGGTTAGTATATACCACCTCAATAAAATATACAAACTATCAAACAGTTTTCAAGCCTTACTCGAGGACGAGCAGGAATTAAACTTGGGGATGCTTGATACGTCTCCAGCGTATCTATAATTTTTGATTGTTCCATGCTATTATATTATCTGTTTTGAATATTTTATATGCATTAATATGACCATTTATATTATTTTTGGGACTAACCTATTAACCTAGAGCCCAGTGCCAGTTTATGTGTTTTCCTTGTTTTTGAGTTTTGTAGAAAAATAATATCAAATGGAGTCCAAATGGAATAAAACTTTTGCGATGATTTTTCTTGGACCAGAAGACATCCATGGAAATTGGAGTCCAAGTCAGAAGAGTCCCAAGGAGGCGACAAGCCTCCAGTGCTGCTGGGGGAGGCACCTCCTGGCTTGTACCCCCCAGAGTCCACCGACCTCCCTCTCAGCTCTATAAATCCTAAAATATTCCCAAACCATCAGATGAGTCCACAGAAATACTTTTCCGCCGCCGCAAGCATCTGTTCCCATGAGAACCCATCTTGGGGCCTTTTCCGGCGATCTGCCGGAGAGGGAATCGATCACGGAGGGCATCTACTGAAGGAAATATGCCCTAGAGGCAATAATAAAGTTGTTGTTTCATTTTTCCTTATTGCATGATAAATGCTTATTATTCATGCTAGAATTGTATTAACCGGAAACTTGATACATGTGTGGATACATAGACAAAATACCGTGTCCCTGGTGAGCCTCTACTAGACTAGCTCATTGATCAAAGATGGTTAAGTTTCCTAACCATAGAAATGTGTTGTCATTTGATAAACATGATCACATCATTAGAAGAATGATGTGATGGACAAGACCCATTCATTAACTTAGCATTATGATCGTTCAGTTTTATTGCTATTGCTTTCTTCATGCCAAATACATATTCCTGCGACTATGAGATTATGCAACTCCCGGATACCGGAGGAATGCCTTGTGTGCTATCAAACATCACAATGTAACTGGGTGATTATAAATATGCTCTACAGGTATCTCCAAAGGTGTTTGTTGGGTTGGCATAGATCGAGATTAGGATTTGTCACTCCGAGTATCGGAGAGGTATCTCTGGGCCCTCTCGGTAATACACATCATAAATGAGTTTGTTGTAGGATGATGTATTACGGAATGAGTAAATAGACTTGCCGGTAACGAGATTGAACTAGGTATGAAGATACCAACGATCGAATCTCGGGCAAGTAACATACCAATGACAAAGGGAATAACGTATGTTGTCATAACGGTTCGACCGATAGAGATCTTCGTAGAATATGTGGGAGCCAATATGAGCATCCAGGTTCCGCTATTGGTTATTAACTGGAGAGGCGTCTCGGTCATATCTACATAGTTCTCGAACCCGTAGGGTCCGCACGCTTAACGTTCGATGACGATATTGTATTATATGAATTATGTGATTTGGTGACTGAATGTTGTTCGGAGTCCCGGATGAGATCACAGACATGACGAGGAGTCTCGAAATGGTCGAGAGGTAAAGGTTGATATATAGGACGATAGTATTCGGATACCGAAAGTGTTCCGGAGGGTACCAGGTACATATCGGAGTACGGGAGGGGTTACCAGAACCCCCGGGGAGGAGATATGGGTAATATGGGCCATGAGAGGGGAAAACACCAGCCCACAAGGGGTGGCGCCCCCCTAGGCATGTGTCTGAATTGGAGAAGGAAAAAGGGGAGTTCGTCCCCCTTCCTTTCTCTCTTCTCCCTTCCCTTTCTTCTCTGGTGAAAAAAAAGGAAAGGGGGCGCCTCTTAGGGAAACCCCAAGTAGGATTCGGATCCTACTTGGGGCGCCCCCTGGCGGCCTCCGCTCCCCTCCCACCTATATATATGCGGTAAGGGGGGCACCTAGAATACACAACATTAATTGTTAGCCGTGTGCGGCACCCCCTCCACAGTTTACACCCCCTGTTATATTCTCGCGGTGCTTAGGCAAAGCCCTGCGCGGATCACTTCACCATCACCGTCACCACGTCATCGTGCTGACGGAACTCATCTACTACCTCGACACCTTGCTGGATCAAGAAGGTGAGGGATGTCACCGAGTTGAACGTGTGCAGAACTCGGAGGTGTTGTACGTTCAGTACTTGATAGGTCGGAGCTACAAGAAGTTCGACTACATCAACCGCGTTGTCAAACGCTTACGCTTACGGTCTACAAGGGTACATAGACACACTCTCCCCCCTTGTTGCTATGCATCTCCTAGATAGATCTTGTGTGAGCATAGGCATTTTTTTGAAATTGCATGCTACGTTACCCAACATATACATCAACTCTATTGCCCTTCTGATGAAGCGTGAGTAGTTTACCTCACACCTACGGGTCCATAGCTAGTAGCTAGATGACTTGTTCTCTCTCTTTGATCTTCAATACAACGTTCTCCTCGATGCTTTTGGAGATCTATCTGATGTAATCTTCTTTTGCGGTGTGTTTGTCGAGATCCGATGAATTGTGGATTTATGATCAACTTATCTATGAATATTATTTGAATTTTCTATGATTTTTATATGCATGGTTTGATATCTTTGTATTTCTGTTCAAATTATCGATTTGGTTTGGCCAACTAGATTGGTTTTTCTTGCAATGGGAGAGGTACTTAGTTTTGGGTTCAATCTTGCGTGATTTCACCCAGTGACAAAGTAGGGGTAGCGACACACGCATTGCATTGTTGCCATCAAGGATAACAAGATGAGGTTTTCATCATATTGCTTGAGTTTATCCCTAACAAACTTAATACTCTAGATGTAGGCAGGAGTCGGTCGATGTGTGGAGTAATAGTAGTAGATGCAGAATCATTTCGGTCTACTTGGCACAGACGTGATGCCTATATGTATAATCACTGCCTTCGATATTGTCATAACTTTGCGCTTTTATATCAATTGCTCGATAGTAATTTGTTCACCCACCGTATTGTTTTCCTTCAAGAGAGAAGCCTCTAGTGAAACCTATGCCCTAGGGTCTATTTTCCATCAGAATTTTCAGATCTATAAACCAAAAAACCCAAAAATACCTTGCTGAAATTTGTTTACTTTACTTTTATTTTATGTTTTATTAATCTTTTATATCTATCTCTATTAGATCTCACCATTGCAGTTGACCGTGAAGGGATTGATGATAATCCCCAAGTGCAGGGAATCATCGTAGCAATTCCCAAAGGTGGAAGTGATAACTATGGAGTGTCGAACCCATAGGGAGCTAAAGGTAAGATCAATATTCTCTCAAGTCCTATCTGCAACTGATACGACTCTACGTACACCGAACGTTTGCTTCCAACTAGAAATGAGAAATAAAACTACGTTGTGGGTATTTAGGAGAGGGTGGCGTCGAGAACAAGTCAGGGGGCCCCACGGGCAGTCCACGAGGCACAGGGGCGCACACCCACCCTCGTGGGGCCCACGGGACTCCCCTTCGGTAGATTTTATTTCCAGTATTTTTTATATTTTCTAGAAAAATTCTCCGTTGATTTTTAGCGCATTCCGAGAACTTTTATTTCTGCACAAAAACAACACCATGGTAGTTCTGCTGAAAACAGCGTCAGTCCGGGTTAGTTCTAATCAAATCATACCAAAATCATATAAAACCCGGTATCCCGTTTCGAACATGACCGGTCAAACAGAAGGCCGTTTCCTCCATTCTGCAGTATGCCAGGCCTCGTTTCCGTCGCGTGTTCCGTCCAAGCCCTCTCGATGAACACGACCACACATTCCGTTCTGACCCAGCCGGTTGGCTCCCATGCGTTCCGTTGCCTCCCGATGTACACGACGCATTCCGTTGCCTCCCCATGAACACGACGCATTCCGTTGCCTCCCCATGAACACGACGACGACACTGTTTCTCCATTTCGACCCAGCCATGTACACGAGCCCTGGCCGTACGTATGCACGAGTAGGCGTTCGAGACCCCGCCCATATGTACACATACGTGGCCGTATTTTCTTTCTTGCAATCTGGCTATTGTACGTACGTGTACATGCTACGTGCACGCCTCTACTACGACGCGTGCGCGCCTCTACATCCACCAGTATATATGTACGTACACGTTCGCGACCAGAATGACAACACTACGTACGCTTCGACCAGGTGGGTCCCGACTGTCAGGCACTTCCTTGCGTGCGAAGATGTAGCTGGTGGGTCCTAGCAGTCAGGGGGGCGAATCATTTTGTTTTTTTTGCCCGGACGCACTTCCTTGTGTGCGAAGATGTAGCCGGTGGGTCCTAGTATTCAGGGGGGCGAATCCTTTTTTGCCCGGACGCACTTCCTTGCGTGCAAAGGTGTAGCTGGTGGGTCCCAGCAGTCAGAGGGCAAATCATTTTTTTGCCTGGACGCACTTCCTTGCGTGCGAAGATGAAGCTGGTGGGTCCCAGCAGTCAGGGGGAAATGTTTTTTCCGCAAAATACAATGGCCCGTCCGGTGGGTCCCAACTGTCAGGTGGAGGAATCATTATTTGCCGCGTAATAAGGAGGCACTTCCTTGCTTCGGCCGTGGACCCAACTGTCAGCCTCTCCACGTACAGTCCACGTCCGATGGAAGTCGTTCCTTGACCATGTTGACCAGGCCGCGTCGAGAGCACCACGGCGGTGGACGACGGCGAGGCCTAGGAAGGGGATGATGCGGAGCCGGGGAAGACGCGACAGTGGAAACCCGCGCGGAGAGGAGTACGAGGGTTCACCGTTCGCCAAGGTGTGAGGTTGCCATCGCCGCAGGCCCTAGCCAGCCGTGGGAATAGTAGGGCGGCGAGGCCTCCGCGGCAAAGACACCGGCCACGGAGGCGGGAGCATGCGGTACGATCGGTGCTGCTTTGGGCGGCTGGAGCAAGAAGACCAGAGGTTGAAGAAGCACTACGGCCGTTGGATGGACATCGTATGGTCACTGGAGCTAGAATCGTTCATATTGACTAAGTTGACAAAGCCCTCCATCCCCGTCAACTTAGTTGGCCCACAAGTCATCCTCCCACTATGGTGGGTCCCAGCTAGCAGGGGGTATTCAATTTTTTTTTGTGTAATAAGGAGGCACTTCCTTGCGTGTGAAGATATAGATGGTGGGTCCGACATGTCGGCGGGGGGCGTTTTTCGTGAAATACAGAGGCCACCGTCAGTGGAGGAATCATTATTTTATGCAGATCCCACTTAATCGATGGATGTCGTTCGTTGACCACGTTGACCAGGCAGCGCCGAGAGCACCATGGCGGTGGACGACGGCGAGGCCTAGGAAGGAACGACACGGAGCCGGCGAAGACTCGGCAATGGTTGCCTGCGTGGGGAGTACGAGGGTTTACTGGTCCGGCTGCCGTCGTCGGAAAATAACAGGAGGTGTGGGTGAGTAGAGGAATGGCCTGGCCAGTAATGAAGTAGGGTGGGGCGGTGCGGCTTGTGCGGCAACACAGCCGGCCACGGGAGGCGGGAGCAGGCAGTCCCACGGGAGCTGGTTTGGGCGGCTAGAGCAAGAAGATCAGATATTGAAGAAGCAGCACGACCGTTGGATTAACATCCAACGGTCACTGCTGCTAGAATCGTTTGTGGACTAAGTTGACAAAGCCAATGTCGGAGTAATGGGCCGTGGGTAGGCCGACCCAGGACCCAAGATCTTTTCAAGACATCGGGCGGGCGCGCCCTCACCGAAGTCCCAAGAAGGCGACCTTGAGAAGGCCGAGTCCCACCGGCGACCTTCGAGAAGGCCGAGTCCCACCGCGACCTTGAAGAAACCGAGTCCCAGATGGCGACTCGCACTGCCGACTCGGGCTTACGACCTCTCAAGGGGCCGACTCGAGAGTCGGCCCGCGAACTTCCACGACGACCAACGCAGGTACAGCCCGTCGTGGCTGTCCCCTCGACCCACGGGAGGGGGGCATGGCTACTGAGGAGCCGCGTCACCAGAGATCTCCGGTGAGGCGCTGCATCGCCCATGCCACCTCGACCTCGACCACAGCAGCACGCAGTTGCACTCCACGACGGCGGGCACAGACGGCCGGAGATCGCGCTGCCCTCCGTCGATGAGATAGATGAGCTCGGCCGAGAGTCCAAGACGGCCCTATAGGAGTCGGTCACCCCGAGTCGGCCGCCTCGCCGAGGCCCCACAAGCCATAAACCGATTGACGGGGGAGTAACAAGGATCGCTGACAGCGGGCGGCACTGCTCCCACGACCCCATGACCAAGCTCGTCATCAGAGCGCCAGACAAGATTCACTGTCATGGGACCGCCAATCAGCGGGCCCCAGAAGTCGGCGGAGAAGACGGCAGCAAGAGAGACTGACGACTGGGGGCCACGCCCAGTCAGATTACCCTTGTACCCCCGGGGGGTAGGCCTATATAAACCCCCCGGGGCACCCATGCAAAGGGTTCGGCCCCGAGTAGGTTTCCTAGACATATAGCAAGAGGGAAAGAGCTAGCCTTGCTCCTTCCTACCTCCACACAGCTCGAGGAGCACCCTTGTACTATCCCCCATAGTGATCATGCGGAGACCCCGCAGAGCAGCAGTAGGGGTATTATCTCCTCGGAGAGCCCCGAAGCTGGGTAAGATTCGCCGGGCGTGCATGTCTCGCCATCCTGCTTTCGAGCACCGCGACGTTCTACTCGCCCCCACCATGATAAGCCATCCGTTGGCATATGTCGCACCCAACCCCGACATTTGGCGCCACCGTGGGCGAGGTGCACCATCGTCCGGAGATCTGCTCGACGGGAACCTCTTCCTCCACGAAGCGCAGCCAGCCCTTCGCCAGATGGGTTCGCGCCGACGGCTGGCAGGGCGCCGGCTCACTGCGCAGCGAGCGGCTCGCCAACACCTCGGTGAGGTGCGCTCGATGAGCCCGCGCCGAGCACCGGCGCTGGTGGCCCGAGAACCTTCGCGGGCCTCCTTGACCAGCTTCAAATCGCCGGGCGAGCCCGGCCAGAGACTTGGAGTCCGTGAGGCTCCTCCGACCCGATGCTGGTCGACTCCGACGCCAGACGCTTGATACCTTCCCCACCAATGTGGTGGTCACGACGAGCCGCTCAGACGAGGAGAGCGACGAAGCGCCGCCACGAGGTGCTCGCCATCGCCACGGCGAGCACTCCGGAGAAAACGCCAGACCCGCCGTCATGCCCTCAAAGACTCTGTCCGCGCTTCTCCCGGAGGACGCGGACGAGATGCTGGAAGAGCGCCGCCTTCAGCTCATTTAAGGCACCAAGAAGTTGGCAAGCATGAGACGCTGTCTCGGCGCATCAGCCGCGAGGTGGATCGCGCCAGGTGGCTCGCCGTTCGACCGGGCCGAGCCGCCTTGGCACGGTCCGGAGCGGCGCGCGCTATCGCCGATCTGTTCGGGCAAAGCGCCCGCCTACGCCACCCTCGCGGAGAATATCCGCGCCCTAAGCGGCGATCGAGGAACTGAGGACCTCGACGGCGAAGAGCGCCGTGTGATGACGGAGCGAGTCCAGAGCTCCTCGACGCTGCTGCTTGCCGCGCAGAACGCGGTAGGGCCGCTACCGACACGCGCAATGAAGAATGACGACTTACCCCGCCGAGATCAAAGCGCGACCTCCGGACGCCGACCGGGCGGAGTCCGCGGAGGAGGGAGAAAGAGGCGGCCGCAGTTACGCCGACTCGGACTCGATTCCATCGAAGCGAGACCAAGATGGCCGCCCAAGCCGTGGAGCGGCGAGATGATTATCCGCCTCCCCGCCGGAGAGAACGACGAGTCTCCCCGCCGCCGCCGAGCATCCGACTCTCGGAGATCACCTTGGTCGCCGAGAGGAGTCGAGAGAACGACGCCCGCCACCGGATCGACCGACTCCACGATCCTCGGCGTTAGAAGAAGAAGACGAACTGGGCCCACCTTGCTTCGGCCCCGCGATCGTAAACGAGCCCTTCCCCAAAGGGTTCACGCCCTCGAGACACGCCTAAATACACCGCCCGGTGAAGCCGGAAGATTGGCCGATAGACTACTCTACGTCGCCAAGATCGCTAACGGCAACAAGCGAAGTCGCCGTCAAGTATGTTCCTCATGCTCGTGGCACGGCCCGACATGGCTGAACAACCAAGCCCCGCAGCATCAACAGCTGGGTCGACTTCACCGAAGCCTTCATTCGCAACTTCACCAAAGACGCATAAGCGACCTCCGGCCGCCGCCCGGCTCTCCTTGTGCGTAAGGCCCCGAGGAATCAACGCTACGATTATCTCACGCTACCGGGCGAAGCTCAAAACTCCCGCGAGGGCATGCACGAGGTGCGAGCCATCGAGTACTTTACGGCCGGTGCCGAGGGCACCCTCCTCGCACAAGCTCCTCCGCGACGAGCCCGAACCTCGACGAGCTGCTAGTCATAGCGCATAAGCACGCCACGTACCGACTCCTCTATGAAGACGGAGATCCAAGTCAATGCGGCCGCAAGGTGATCCCCAGTTTCCCGAACGCCGCCGAGACGCCGCCGACGGTAGCAGCAGAACGACAACAAGCGCCAGGCCCCCACCGACTCCCAACAATCGGTGGTCGCGGCGAGAAGACCAAGCAGCGGAGGGCAGCCTCCGCCAAGCGGCGTATACGGCAAGTCCAACTGGCCGCCGCTTTCTCCTATGAGCGCACTCGATGGTCCTTGCAAGTTCCACAGCGGCGCCAAGCCGTCGAACCATACCACCAAAAAGTGCCACTGGCTCGTCAGGATCGCCAAGGGAGATGGCCTCGCCCCTCCGCCGCCTGCGGGGCCGCCGCCGCCTCCGCAGCCGGCGGCACGGCCCAAGACGAGTTCCCAGAAGAGCACGGAGCATACGTAGTGTTCACCAGTCTGACAGACGACCGGCGCGGCAGCGCCAAAGAAGAAGAAGAAGTTAACGCAGCAAGCGCAGCGAAGCCCTGTGTTCATGCATTGGTCCGAGAAGCCTATCAGCTGGAGTCGGGCGGATCACCCAGAGGTGATGCCGAGTCCGGGCTCTTACGCCTTGGTTCTTGGAGCAACCTTGGCCACTGACAAGCGGGCCGCCCGCTTCTCGCGAGTCCTGATAGACGGAGGCAGCAGCATAAACATCTTGTACAAGGATACCATGGAGAAGCTCGGAATCAGATGGAGGCAGCTGCAGAGCAGCCGCACTGTTTTCCATGGGATCGTACCCAGCCTCTCCCGCTCGCCGATTGGCAAGATTCTGATAGATGTCCTCTTCGGAGACAAAGATCACTTCCGCCGAGAGCCGATCTGGTTCGAGGTGGTGGACTTAGAGAGCCCATACCACGCTCTGCTAGGCCGGCCTGCCCTGGCCAAGTTCATGGCGGTTCCCCACTACGCTTATCTCAAGATGAAAATGCCGACTTCCAAGGGGATCCTGACCGCCGCGGCGATTATAAGAAGTCGTCCGCTCAAGCTGCCGAGAGCAATCGGCTGGCCGAGTCTCCGTGATCGCGCCGAGAAGCTGCCTTGACCGTGTCGTGGCGATGGCTGGGAAGCAGCCGGAGATGTCGCCGACCCCAAGGAGTCGGAGGCGAAGGATCATTCAAGCCGCCAAAGAGACCAAGAAGATACCCTTGGACCCGGAGCACCCAGAGAGGTACGCCGTCAGGCACAGCCTTGACAAAGAAATAGGAAGGCGAGCTCGTCGATTTCTCCGTGAGAATCGGGACATCTTCGCATGGTCCCCAAGGACATGCCGGTGTACCGACGGAATTCGCCGAGCACAAGTTACATGTCGTGCCAGATAGAAGCTACCAGCAGCCCTTGCGCCGCTGTCAAGAGAAGAGGAGAGTAGTTGGAGAGAGATAGCCCGGCCCCGCAGCCGGCTTCATCATGGAGGTGTTCTTCCGGAGTGGTTGGCTAACCTGTGCTAGTGTTGAAGAAAACAAGCAATGGCGGATGTGCATCGACTACACCAGCCTCAACAAAGCTCTGCCCAAGGATCCATTCGCCCGCCAAGAATAGATCGGTGATAGACTCCACAACGGATGCGAGCTGTTGAGCTTCTTGGATGCATACTCAGGATATCACCAGATCAAGCTAAATCCAGCAGACAGGCTGAAGACCGCATTCATCACACCGTTTGGAGCCTTCTGCTACCTGACGATGACGTTCGGTTTAAGGAATGCCGGCGCCACCTTTCAGCGTTGCATGCAGAAATGCCTCCTCAAGCAACTCGGCAGGAATGCCCATGTTTATGTGGATGATGTGGTGGTGAAGACGGATAAGCGTGGGACGCTGCTAGAGGATCTGAAAGAGACCTTTGAGAATCTGCGCCGATTCCAGATCAAGCTCAACCCAGAGAAGTGCATGTTCGGAGTCCCAGCCGGCCAGCTCCTTGGTTTCCTGGTCTCCGAACGCGGCATAGAGTGCAACCCTGTGAAGATCAAGGCCATCGAGAGGATGGAGGTACCCAGCCGACTGCTGGACGTGCAAGTTCACCGCTGCTTACGCCCATAAGCCGATTCATCACCGGTCGGGCGAGAAAGCTCGCCATTGTATCAACTAATGAAGAAGACCACCTTTTTTCGAGTGGAACCACAAGGCGATGAGGCATTTCTCCAATCAAGAAGATGTCGACGACTCCCCTGTCGGGCGGCTCCGACTCCCAAAGAGCCCATGCTTTTGTACATCGCCGCCACCACCGGTAGTCAAGACGGTTATCGTAGTCGAACGCAAGGAGGAAGGCAAGGCGCCCCGATCCGAGACCGGTATATTACTTGAGCGAGGTAATCACGACCTCCAAGCAAAACTACCTCACTACCGAAGATGTGCTACGGCGTGCATTTTGCCGCCAAGAAGTGAAGCCCTACTTCCAAGAGCACCCAATCATCGTGGTTTGCACCGCCCACTCGCCGAGATCATCGGAAGTCGAGATGCATCCGCCGAGTGGCCAAGTGGGCTATCGACCGCCCCTACACGATCTACTACCAACCTCGCGACCGCCATCAAGTCGCAGCGCCGGCTGACTTCGCCGACCGGGCCGAGACCCAATACTTGCCGTCATACCGATTCTACTCATTGGCGACTACACTTCGACGGCTCCAAGATGCGCCCGGCCTCGAGCCGGCGTCGTCCTCACCTCCCCAAGGGCGATAAGCTCAAATACGTCTGCAAATCCACTTCGCGCTTCCAACAACGCCGCCCGAATATGAAGCGCCATCCACGGGCTCCGGCTTGCCAAGGAACTCGGCATCCGCCGGATCCCGTACTACGGCGACCACTTGGTGGTTCAAGAATCATCCGCGATCGGGACGCCAAGGACGCAAACATGGCAAGCTACCGCTTCTTAGTGCAGCAGCTCAGCGGATATTTTGAAGGATGCGAGTTCCTCCACGCATTAAGAAACGATAACGACCAAGCAGATGCTTTGGCACGAAGTCGGCTCTACTCGCTAAGCGATTCCTCCGGCGTCGCCTTCGCCTCCTTAAGCCGCCTATCAAACCTTCACCAGAGTCCGACTTATCTTCGTGCGGCTTCCCGAGGATAGTCGGATCCGACTCAAGACCCCAAAGAAGCGACCTCAAGAAAGCCACAGTCGGCCGGGGATCGCGCTGGCCGGCCGGGATCGCGCCATCGCCCAGAGATTCCTCGATTCAGCAAGCGGCTGCAGAGTCCAACCCGCCGCCTCCCAGCCCAGCCGCCCTCGTCCCAAGTCGCTATGGTAGCAATCGAAGAAATAGCAAGACCTTCATGGGCACAGCCCATCCTCAAGTTCTTAGTCAACAAGGAGTTGCCTACAGATGAGACTCGCTCGGCAAGTACAACGCCGAGCGGCAGCTACACAATAATCAACAGAGAATTAGTCAGCGCAGCGTCCATCGGTGTCCACCAACAAGCGTGGAGTCGGAGCAAGGCCAAGCGATCCTCAAGGACATCCATCGTATGCAGTGTGGTCACCACGCTGCCTCGAGGGCGCCAGGCCAAAGCCTTTCGGCAAGACGGTTTCTTTTGGCCGATCGCCTCGAAGAAGCTAAAGAATTAGTCAAGAAGTGCAAGGTGTGTGTTCCGCTCCAAGCCCCTTCACCAAGCCAGATCAAGACGATCCCCATCGCCGCCCTTCGCAGCTTTGGGGCCCGGACATGGTGGGACCTTTCAAAACGCCCGAGGCGGCTCGACTCATTTACTCGTCGCGGTGGACAAGTTCACCAAGTGGGTGGAAGCAAAGCCCATCAAGAAATTAAATGGGCCCACAGCGGTGACTTTCATTGTCGACATCACAAGGCGGTATGGCATACCACACAAGATCATCACGACAACGGCACCAACTTCGCCAAGGGCGCTTTGCTCGTTTCGCTGACGCAGGCATCCGATCGACTTAGCGTCCGCTGCCCATCCGCAGCTCAAACGCCGTGGAGCGAGCAATGGCCTCATCCTATCCGCATCAAGCCTCGATTGGTCGAACCACTAACGCCGCCGGCGGCTGTTTGGTGGAAGAGCTGCACGCCGCCCTTTGGAGTCTGCGCGACGACTCAAACAGATCAACCGGCTTCACGCCGTTCTTCCTCGCTTACGTGCCGGGTTGTTATCCCGACGGATATACAATTCGACTTCCACGAAGTCTCCATGTACACCAAGAGGAGGTCAAGAAGCACGCCAAGACGGCGCCGACTGCCGGAAGAGGGCCGGTTGTTGGCACTCACCGTCCAAAGATCTACCAGCAGAGTTCCGCGGCGATACTACAACCGCAAGGTCAAGCCACGATCATTCGAAGAGGGCGATTTGTGCTCCGCTGATTCAGAGAACAGCCGGTCAAGACAAGTTGTCGGCGCCTGGGAGGGTCCTTCATCATCAAGAAGGTGCTTTGGGAACGACGCTTACTACCCGATCGATGCTCGAAGCCTCGAGCACGCAAGAAAGACGACTACGCAAGGAGACAGAGCGCCAGGAATGCAAATCTTCTTGAAGATTTTACACCGATCTGAGATGTATCGCGCTACCCCCTTCTCAGATAAGCATCAAGACCTTGGGCCCCGAGCCGAGCTCGGGACCGCTTTTTGATTATTTGTATGATATGAATTCGCTTCAAATGCTTCCCCATTTCTATCATACCGTCGCACTGGTCCGACAAGTCGCCCGGGACTCGCCGCTTTGTGCTATGAAACGCCGAGGTCGACAAGTAATGTGCCGCTCCAAAGCCGTCTCTACAAAAAGCCACAGTTCATGAGCGATCGTAGCCGATAAGCCGAGGCGGAAAGCGAAGCGCACACATGAAAAACGGCTAAGGACTTAAGAGCTACGCATAGCCCAAACCGGCCCCGCCTCTACTAAGCCGACTCACGAGCAAATGCTCATAGTTTTAACCTTTATTAAGAACGGCCGACTTTGAGAGTCGGTCGCCGATTTCAGCTAAACTTGTCATGCGGCGCTTTAAACGATTATACTTTGCCCCCAAGGTAGCCGAGCACTTGACCCAAAGGCAGTCCCGCAGAGCGGCTGCCTGAATAGCAAGGCGGCAACCAAAGGAAGGCGGCAAAGGAAAACAGTCTAAAAGAGCCAAAGCAAGCAAAAGGCGGAAACTTGATAAATATTTACATAAGGCCCTCGGCGAATACACCCATGGGTGGAATTGTTCATAACTAACAAGTTTTTAAGCAAAAACAAAAGAATGTAAGGCCGATGCATCCTAGGGGGCGGCTCCAGAGCCGGAGGGCGGAGGCGGCGGCAGCCGCCGGGCAGCCGGCCGGGCGGTCTCGGCTTGGTCCCTCGGCGACGATTGCCTTGTCCTTCCGAGGCTCGCTGGCTTTGAGGCGCGGTCGGCCGAGGCTGGTCGCCTTCCTCGTGCTCGGGCGCCTCTTCCTCCGCCTCCGCCCTCCGACTCGCCTCCCCTTGGTGCCGGAGCCGACACCTCCGCAGAGTCTTCTCGACTGGTGCATCTCAACCACTCAGCGGAGCCTCCTCGCCGCCGGGCGGTCCGCTGGCACAAAGACACTAGTGTCCGTGGTATCGGCGATGGCCGCCAAGGCCGACGAGGGCGCTTCCACGGCTCCAGCTCGGCTGGGCCTCCGACGGAACGCGCCAGCGGTCCAGTCCAGCCCGGTACCAGCCCTTGATTTAACTCTGGGCCCGGCGTGCCGGCGCGGGCCGAGGAGCCTTCCAAGCCTCGGCGACCGACGGCGACCTCCAGCCGGTCGGCCGTCCGACCGGCGGTGCGAAGAGCCGCACCTCCGGCCATAGGACGGTGACGACTTGGGCCCGGCGCGTTGAAGACGGGCGATCGACGGTGAGCAGGCGGCGAGCCCGATGCTCAAGATCTGCTCGTCGACAAGGCGGGCGGTTGGCGGCGATCGCCGCCCTGCGCCCGCCGCTCCTCCCGATCCGCCGATGGCGGAATGACGGCTGCGAGTGGCCCGGAAGAAGTCTGCGAAAGACAAGAAAGGAAACAACAAGAAAACCGAAGACAGCTCGACGAGGAATCGAAGACCAAAAAGAGAAGACAGGAATTACCGTCGACGACGCCTCGATCACGCAGTAGCCGGAGGTCAAGATCGCCTCGGGTCGGTCCAGCGGCCCGCCCATCTCGAACTCGCTAGGAGGGCCTCTTCCGCGACTTGGCGCCTCTCTGCGCTTCCGGCAGATCCTTCGCTTTCGGCCAGTGTCGCCAGAAGGTCGCGCCTCGAGCGAAGTTTGTCGCCTCCTCCTCCTTAGCGCGACGGGCGGCATTGGTTTCATCTAGCTTCCTTCAAGGGCGGCGCGGCGCCCGAGCCCAAGGAAAGATAAACACCGCAAGAAAGAAAGTCGCCGGAGAGATCCGCCCGATCAAGCAGCGGCCGGCCCGAATCTCGGGACTACAGCCTGCTGGTGCACCACTAGCTTCGCGACGAAGAAAGAATCCGCTTACCTCAACTCTCCGCCAGATCGGCAGTCCGCTTCCTCAGCTCTTCAACGCTGCGTTGAAGGCGGTAGCGCCGGAGGTTGTGGTACTCTCGCAAGGCCGGCAAAGCAAAGTCAGCCTTGAAGATTGCTAAAAGGAGTTCCAGCCGCCGCCAGCCAGCCGACCAACTCGGGATTACACCTGCAGGCACAAGGCGCCCCCGAGAAAGAGACAAGAGAACCAAAACAAATCGCATTCGGACCGAGGCCCGCATGGCCGAGATGCGCCCCGGTGTAGAGTTGAGGGCCGCTTCCTTGCGCAACTTGGACCGAACGCCCAAGAGCGCTGGTTCAGCGGCCGTTGCCGCCACAAGCACCCAGCCGATGGGCGCACCGAGGCCTCGGCGTCAGATTTCGCCATCTTCGGCGGCGTCTGCTTCCGAAGCCAGCGGCGCTGAGTTTCGTCCTTCGACTTCGGCGAAGTCGGCGCTGCGACCTGCGGCAAGCTTGCGCTGTCGGCGTCGTCTGCAGCCGGCGGGTCTCAAGGGTCCACAAGCTGCTTACCATCGGCGGCTCAAGACGGAGGCGGCGGAGGTGGCGGAGGCGGCGCGCGAAAGTGTCCGAGCCCGGCATCGCCGCTTTCCTCGGCGAGGGTTGGCGGTGCCGACCTCCCGGTCGCCCCAGAAAGTCGGCGGCGGCGCTGATGACGATGGGATAAGCACGCCACAGGCGACGAACGGCCGCCTCGGCGTCCTGCTTTGACGCGCGGCGCGCGCCACGGCCTCGCCCAGATGTCGCTGGGCGTTGGCGGCCGCTTTGTCGGCTCGCGCTTTCTCCAGCGCTTGGCTCCTCCTCCTGCTTCTCCTGCTGCCTTCCCTCCGTCGCCTCCGGAGATCGGGCGGCGGGTCGACCCGCCAGCAGTTGAGGACGCCGCCCCACCCCATGACGGAGGGCGCGTGACTCTCTCAAGGGAGAGGGGGCGCCGAGAGGAGAGGGCGAGAGTCGAGCAATTCAAGCGAAGTCGAAAAAAAAGAATAAAGGACTTACGAAGAGATAAGCGGCGGTTTTTCACTTCCTTCCGAAGCGGTTGGCCTCGCGTCGCCTCCCGCTTGGTCGCGTGGCGGTCCCTTGGTTTTTCGCCGCCGCCGAAGCGCTGCCCGGCGTGGCGCTTCTTCGACCCGCCCGGTTGGAGGGCCGGCTCTCGGTTGGCGGCGCTGATGACTTCTGCGCCGATGTCATCTCGCCGGCCGGCGAAGGTCGCCGACGGCTGAAGCCGCCCTCCTCCTCCTCCCCGCCGCCGGCGTCGGCCTCCAGCCGCTGCCCTAGGTCGGGTTCGTTAACGCCGACCTCGCGGTCGTGGACGATTCACGCTGATTCTCTCAGGCGCCGAAAGCAAAGCGCCAAGAGGGGGTTCTCGCCAAAGAAACCGACAAGGTTAGAGCTCGAGGTCGGATACATGCAAGACCGGAGCACGATGGAAAACTTACCACCGGGCGGAGGGTTGTCGCGCGAGTACGGCTCCTTGCCGAATCGCCACTCGTCGGTGAACTTGTAGTGGGCGGCGAGGTTCACCATGTTCGCCACTTCCACGCTGCATGTCCTGGTGCACAGCCGCTGGGATCATGCCGCCGCCATCCGGCAGATGAGATGGGGCCGGCCTTGAGCGAAGCACCGGGCGCGCCACAAAGGCGGCCAGAGGTCGGAGGCGACGAGCCCTCCGATCGCGCCAAGACTGGGGCGTGCACGCACCGACCGAGGTCGAGAGCGTCTTCGACCGCTGGGACCAGGCCGGCGCCGGTCAGCTGGCTCGGGTCGAAGGGCGGCAGGTTGACCCGCCGCCGCCGGTGGCGACGCTTCTTCACGTAGAAGTATGTTTTTGCCACATCTTCACCGACTTCACCACCGGATGGACGGGAAGGGGTTGTCGCCGTCGTGGCGCCGTGGACGCGATGAACGTGCCACATCAAGGCGCGGCGTGCGGCAGCCTGCGTGCCGAGCTTCAAGAGAAGAACTCTCCCCACAGCTCGATGGTGGGGAGAACTCGATGTAGCCTTCGCACAAGGTGGCGGCGGAGGAGCACCGCCGGCTGGGGGTGAGGTGGTGCGGTGAAGCCGGTACAGCCGAGGAACGAGCGGAGAAACCCGCCGGGAGGCCCATCCGCGCATGAGGTGCGAGCGGAAGATGACCCTTCCGCCGCCTCCGCGCTGGCCGGATTTCCCCGCCGCACGGGCGGGCTCGCACCAGATCAGCGCTGGAAGGCGGGGTCCGGCGGAGGAACTCGATGTCCTCCGGCCCACATCCGAAAGCCGCCCCACTCGCCGGGCGCGAGGCGGTAGGCGCGGGCGGAGGAGGAGCTCATCGTCGACGAAGAGAGAAAGAGCAGCGGAGCAGCGGTGCGACAGAAAGCAAGAAGAAGGGCGAGGCGAGAGGGCGAGGAGGAGTGCGCGCGCTGCGCCGCCGCCTCGGCCTATTTATAGCCCCATGGGCTGAGAAGCCTGGGGCGACGGGGGATTAATCGCCCACGACCCCACGACGCCTCACGGTTAAAAATCCCCATGAAGTTATCGCCCGCAAGAACCACGGGAGATACCAACCGCCCTCGCCGCAGCGGATCCGCCGGGAGCCGAGGCGTGGTAGTGGCGGCCCGGCTATCGCCCGCCCCGCCACGCTGCGGCAGGCAGGCTATCGCTTCCACGTGGCGCTACGTGATAGGACCGCTCGCAGATGGCGGGAAGCGTGGCCGACGCCGCTGGTTTCCGCCATGACTTGCGGGAGGCGGCCTTTGCAGGCGGGCGGCTCTCGCGAGGCGGCGAAGGCACGGCAGCCGAATCTCGAGTCGGCGCCGCAGAGTCTGAATCGCCGGCCCCACGAGGCGGCGCTTCACCGGCTTCGCCAGCCGGGGACTACTGTCGAGTAATGGGCCGGGTAGGCCGACCAGACCCAAGATCTTTTCAAGACATCGGGCGGGCGCGCCCTCGGCGAGTCCCAAAGCGACCTTCGAGAAGGCCGAGTCCCACCGGCGACCTTCGAGAAGGCCGAGTCCCACCGGCGACCTTCGAAGAAACCGAGTCCCCAGATGGCGACTCGCACTGCCGACTCCGGCTTACGACCTCTCAAGGGCCGACTCGAGTCGGCCCGCGACCTTCCACGACGACCAACGCAGGTACAGCCCGTCGTGGCTGTCCCTCGACCCACGGGAGGGGGGCATGGCTGATGAGCCGCGTCACCAGGAGATCTCCGTGAGGCGCGCACTGCTGCCATGCCACCTCGACCTCAGCCACACAGCAGCACGCAGACTGCACTCCACGACGGCGGCGCCAGACGTCCGGAGATCGCCAGAACCCTCCGCTGAGATAGATGAGCTCGGCCGAGAGTCCGAAGACGGCCCTATAGGAGTCGGCCACCCCGAGTCGGCCGCCTCGCCGTGGCCCCACAAGCCATAAACCAGATTGACGGGAGTGGCAACAAGGATCGCCGACAGCGGCGGCACTGCTCCCACGACCCCATGACCAAGCTCATCATCGAGCGCCAAGACAAGACTCAGCTGTGTCCATGGGACCGCCAATCAGGCGGGCCCCAGAAGTCGGCGGAGAAGACGGCTGCAAGAGAGACTGACGATTGGGGGCCACGCCCAGTCAGATTACCCTTGTACCCCCGGGGGGTAGGCCTATATAAACCCCCCGGGGCACCCATGCAAAGGGTTCGGCCCTGAGTAGGTTTCCTAGACATATAGCAAGAGGGAAAGAGCTAGCCTTGCTCCTTCCTACCTCCACACACAATCGAGGAGCACCCTTGTACTATCCCCCATAGTGATCATGCGAGACCCCGCAGAGCAGCAAGAGGGGTATTATCTCCTGAGAGCCCCGGCTGGGTAAGATTCGCGGCGCATGTTCGCCATCCTGCTTCTGTGCACCCCATGACGCTCTACTCGCCCCCACCATGATAAGCCATCCGTTGGCATATGTCGCACCCAACCCTCGACAGCCAAAGTACGCGTCAACCTAGTAGACCCACAAGTCAGCCTCCAAATCTGTCCCAAACAGCATACAGCCCGAAATTTCTAGCCAGATTCAAATTAATTTTAAATCTAAATATACCTTAATTTAAATTCAATTAAATTGTACCCGCGCAAAAACAATGAAATTCAAAATATCAAAATTCGAAAGAAAACAGTATTTTGGAACTAATTGCCTATTTGTTGTATTTTTTCATTTTACAACCCATTTCTTATTACTTATAGCCCATTTTCTGGGCAAAATGCATCCCTCCTCGTCTTGAAAGATTTCCACCAAATAGGCGAGAAAAGCAAGTAGGCTCACGTTGGTTATTTTGCAAAAACAAAATAGATGGCTAGCCATTTTCGTAAAGGAAAAACAAACTGGGCTGGTCATGTGCTAAACATATGAAATGAAAGTCTGGGCTAGACGGGCCACGGTCCCACACAACCCAGCTTGATACCCTTCTCCGTCCCAAAAACAAAATTAGTGCGCGCTTTTGCTGGTCCCTCTCGTCATCCTCACCATGTACAATATCTCCTTATTCCTCTCGGTTGTCAACCATGTTGACAACGCCGAGGGCGGTGCCGCCAAGCGAACCAAGGCAGAGGATGATGGTGAGGCCTCGACGGAACTAACATGAGCCGGGAAGATCACAGCCACCGTGGGAGGCGGAGTAAGCGGTCCCGCCGCGCTGGTTTGGCTTTTATGGCTCGAGGAAGAAGAGATTGAAGAAACGCGACAGACGTTGAATGTCAATCCAACGGTCAAGGTTGGCACAATCGCTTGTTGACTAAGCGACACCAAGTAGCATACTTTTTATATATAGGAAGAAAATCTGCGAGGAAAATGCGTTCGTCTCGCCGCCCTCCTCACAGGAACGCTTGCCACATAAGTGACTAGCACCCTTGGTTTTCAACCGAGAGGTCTTGGGTTCGAGTCCCAGAACTCTCAATTTTGTCCTCCTTCCGCCCTCGCAAAAAGGGAAAGAAAATCAAAGACTTGGGAAGGCGATGTAACAAGCTAGTGTACCAAGAAAGAGACGCTGCCGAAGTTTTAGAAAAAGGAAAGACGTGTTCTCAGTAGCTGGTTAGAATCCAAACCTAGACTATGACTATATATGGTGCTATGCTACTCGCAAGTAATGAAACTGACATATCCAACATTCGCTTCTCCTCTTCTCTACTTACTCGCTTAGCATCGAAGCTCGCCGCAGCAACCATGTCCGCTGGTTGCTCGTCCACCGCTTCTTCAGCAGAAACAACCAGATATGCGCCAAGTCGCCACCCGCATTCATCGCCTCAGGGTCTCATCACACCCACGCAAGACGCCAAGACAATAGCCGATTGCTCATCGCAACCCGCTGCTATTGGTGTGGTGCCACCGCCGCAAATCACGCAGAGTCATCCGTCGTGTCTCAACCACAATCCGCAACCCCGCCGAAGTCTTCTACAAATGCCCGAATCATGGGGTAATAATATGTTTAAGTGTTGTTCTGCTGCTTTCAATTGCTGATTTTTTTAATAGTTTGGTTGATGATCTTCCAATTTGATTCGTGCAAAAAAGGGAAGATTCGTGTGATTTGTATTTCTGGGAAGTTTCTGATGTGGGGGAATGCAACTATGCTGATTATTTGGTTAGCAGAGGAATCCCAATACCAGCAGGTTGGGGTGTTGGACAAGTAACTGAAGGAACGATGTAAGAGGAAGATGCAGAGCAATAGGTTAAAGATGTAGTTCCTCCGATCATGGCCAAGCAACACCGCTGAACGGCCTTGACAAAGAATGAGGAGATGAAAGAGCTTGTGAAGATAATGGGAAAAATCGATGTGCTCAGAGGATGATTGTCTCTTTATTTGCAAAGTATGTAGCACTCATGATGTATTCAAGGGCTACGACATGAGCACTTTGTCAAACTAGTAATGAATGAAACCTGTAGCAGTCATGGGCGTAGTGTTGTGAACATCTAATGATTTCTATTAACGTAAATCAGGGGTATCCCTTTGCTCATATAAATAAATAAATAGCAGAGGCCCTGTCGGGTCAGCTTTGTTCTCATTCGAAGACGTCGAGCAAATTGCAGTCCAACAACAAACTATGTCATCAAATTCAAGTTTCACAGCCATGAGTATAACTAAACAACAATGTCATCATGTTTTAGTTGTCATACAATCACCAAACACAAATCAGTATACATAAAAAGTGATGTTCTCACAGCAAAATACTAAACAACATGTTCATCATGTTTCAGTTGCCATAGCAAACAAAATTTCACATAGTAGATAAAAAAAGTCTTCTGACAGGAAAATACGACAAAAGCAATGTAATCATCATCCGCAGCAGCATCGTTAACATCTTCACCATGTGTATCAGTCTGAATCGTAATTCCCCATGGTGTCATCTTCTTCTTCGTCCTCAATGTCCTCGAACGTTGGCTTCTTCTTGATCAACTCTTGTATGTCCACAGCACGACATGCAATCTTTTCGCCGGCGTCATTGAAATGATGGTTCTCAAAGATATTAGGAACATCTGTGTTATCTTGTACATCAGGAGTAGTGTAAGCATCATCTTGCTGTGCAACTTCATTAAACAAATTCCTCTGCTCAAACCTTTGAATACTCTCCAGTCATCGCTACGTGCAAATGTGTCTTCCAAGAAAAATATCTGTGTTGCTTGATTTGCCAAAATAAAAGGCTCGTTTGTCTGGTACGCCGCCTTGACATTGATGGATTTGAAATAATTATCAGCTCTGGGTTTTGCGATCCTGGAAAACAGGTTATACCAACGACAAAGACAATGTAACCACACACCGATGATCCTCGAAATCGAGATATATCGCAATCGAACAATGTCTGTTATGTTAGCATACATTTCAGCTTGTCTCTTTGTCATACGATCCGTGCTCATGATGGCACTGTTTTGTGTCTTCCTGCCTTCGTCTCGTGCAAGGGTGTTGTAGCGCACATCTCCAACAACGCTAGATTCATAATGTCTTACCTGAGTATCAGGACCCATTGCTAGTGAGTAAAGGGCATCATCAACTGCCTGCCCATCCTCCCGCATCTTCTTAACCTATGGTCAGAAAATAGACAAGCTGATCATCTTATGTACTCAATATATTAAAAAAACTGACAGTGCACTTCAAAAGCTTACATGGTTCTTGAACCATTTCACAAATCCTGCCATAACCAGTTTGTCAATGTTTCTTGGATTTTGCGGCATTAACGCCACTTTGTAGATGCTGCACAACATAGTGATCGCGTCAAACATCTAAATATATAAGAATGTGCTGCAAGTTTAGTAGATTATGATGTATAAGTTGCAGTACTGCACTTACTTGATATAAGGTAGTATCTCAGTACAGTTATTCAACACATACCAAACCATTTTGTCCAAATCCTTAGGTTTGTCCTCTTGTCGACTCTTCCCTGTAACTCAAACAGAATAATCGAAAACATTGAGCCCGGATTGTCTTCACCCAGCTCTTTGCTAAGTCGATCAACTGTTTCAATGTATTTTGAGCAGAATGTCAACGCTTTTGTAGCAATGTAGGCCTCTCGCAATGGAACCCTCGGTCTAGCTCGTTCCTAACATAGCCCTTGAAAGTGCCTAGCCGCCTTTCAATAGGGTACATCCAGCCATACTGTCATCGACCTCTAAGTAGTGCCTCATCGTAGATGAACAGCCAAATGCACCATCACATCAAAGAAGGCCGAGAGTATATCTTCTCAAGGTCGATAGGATAGTTGGTATCTTGTCTCTAAGACGCCCAAAGCATCTATCCCGATATTTCTATCGCAGAGTTCTCTCAAGAATTGTCCCAACTCTTGCAATCGCTCAGATAAGTCGTATGCCCAATCCTCTATGGATAACAGTAAAACCCTTTGAAGTAGGACGTGGCGGTCATGAGTTTTCAACCCTTGTACCTTGTTTCCATCTCAGACCGACTCTCCTTTCGTGGTTGGAAGCAAATCCATGTGGGAATCTCACACGTGACAGACCTCGCAAAATTCTTTTCTTTTTACTTTGTCCAAGACGCATACAACCGGTGCCATATCCCGTGGTTTACCTTCATCTTGCACCGCAAATCCTTTCTCGATACCTGTGTGTCAAATCAATCCTAGATTTTAAGGTATCTTTCGTCTTGCCTTCAATATTAAGAAGTGTGCCGATAATGCTGTCACATATATTTTTCTCGATGTGCATCACATCAAGATTATGCCGCAGATCCAAATCTTTCCCATACTCTAAGTCCCACAAAGTGGACCTGCGGGTAAACAATAATCTCTCTTCTACCCTGCCATGCTTGCTTTTCCCGCTACCATTACCAGGATGGTTTCCTGGTGTAATATGACTGACCTTCTCTAATTCCACTTGCAAGGTGGTGAGCCTCTTTGGCACGTCACGGTTTTCATGCTTTGCATTCAACACATGTCTTCGGTATTTTCTAGGATCCTGCTTGTCCTTGGCAAGGAAACATCGGTGTCCAATGTAACAGATCTTGCTAAGTATTGTGTATGACAGCGGATTCCTGTCACAGCGAACACATGCATTTTAACCATGTGTCGTTCGCCCTGACATAGTGCGCAAAGCCGGATAATCATGGATGCACCAAATTATAACAACACACAGAAAGAAATCAGCTGGTGGGCTGCTATATAGGTCTCGAGTGAGGACACCCTTCCATAGCTGTTGAAGTTCCTCCACAAGAGGCTCCATGAACAAATCAAAATCCTTTCCAGGACTTTTTGGACCTGGGATGAGCAAGGCCATCATGTAGTTTGATTCTTTGGTGCGACATTTGGAGGCATGTTGTAAGGATAATAAGCAATCGCCACATGCTATATGTGGCGCCTGTGACCAAATGGGTTAAATCCATCCGCTAAGCCAAGTCTAATGTTTCTCGGGTAAGCAAAGAAACTCTTTGTGTTTATCATTGAAGCTTTTCCACTCACTACCATGAGATGGATGGCTCATTACATTCTCGATCTCTCAGACTCCTGGTTCCTAGAATGCCACAAGACATCCTCTCTTGTTTCAAAGATCATGAAACAACATCTGCAATCTTGGTGTAATTGGAAAATGTCTCGTAACATTATGAGGAATCCTCTTCACATCATCGCAATCTTTCCATCTTGATGATTTGCATTTCGCATTCACTTGTTGGCATAATCCTTCCTAATGTAACACAATTATTCTTACAAACATGGATCATATCATATTCAATTCCAACCGCACGAAGGAAATTCTTCATTTTATCGAGGTGTGTGGCAGCTCGAGACGATCCGAAAAGATTAGCAGAAAGCAGCCAACATTGCATCGAATGATTTGTTGGTCATCCGCTCAGATGTCTTCACCTGAAGAAAGGTGACCATAGCTGAGAATACTGACAACTTATTTCCTGGGGTGACAGCAACGTTGCATTGTTCCAACATGCGGGCCCACCGTTTTTCTTTTGCAGGTGAAAGTTCATGGAATGCACGAGCATTTCGTAGCATTGTTTCAATGTTGGTCAAACTCACTAGCTCCGCCACCACCACCTCCTCCTCCTCCTCTTCCACCTGAGCATCAGGCAGATCAAGATGGTGATCTGCTGCTTCCACGTAGTCAATAACATTGACGTTCACAGCTTCACCATGATGAACCCACCTAGTATATGTGACCGACATCCCATACAAGTGTAGATGATTTTGCACAGTTGATGCGGTCTTGTAACTGAATTCATACAACGGCTACACGGGCAGAGCACATCTGATTTCGGACCACCGTACTCAGCTCTGATAAAGTTCATGAAGTTTTCAACCTCCTCGACATATGCAACAGAGAATCTTCAAGCAGAAGTTCTCCAAGTCCTATCCATCTGTTAGACATACAAATTAGTTCTTCTACTAGATATTACAGGAAAAACATATATGCTTTTTTATGAAGTCCAGAAAAAAATACCTAGGTCGATGTCTAAAGCTATGGCAAGATATTTGGACGAGCAGATCTAAGTAATAAAATATATGTAAAGCGAATTCAGCAAACAAATTTGAGTGCCAAATTATGGCAGGCTGTTTCAGCAGTCAATGAGGCCAAGCACACAGCCATCAAACTATCGAAGGCCATCGCAGCAACAAAGATCGAGTATAAAACGGTGTAAAGCTATTTCACCTAACAGATTGGCTACTAGACCATGGCAATCTATGTCACAATAAATATATGGTAGGATATTTTAGCAACTAATCGGCATTGGCATGCCATCTCAGCTAAGCAGATTGAGTGCAGAACAGGGTAAGGAAGCTTCTTAAGCAGATCATATTGACAGTAAACTACTACGGCAAACAGTGAGGTTAACAACGTCTATCACCTAACATTCAGCGCTACACCGACATGAATGGGGCCTCAGTCTAGAATGCGCGTACCGTGGGAGAAGCTGACCACCGTGCGTCTCCGCATGAACCTCGCCAGCGGTAGCAGCGCTGACCGCCGTGTGCCTCCACAAGAACGTAGCCAGAGGTGGCGGCACGGCTAGAGGACGATAGTCTACAAGAGCATACTATGGGAGCGAGAGGATTGCCGAACTGCGGCGCTGACATATCGGCGCGGCGGGGAGGGCGGCTTTGGCAGAGCGAATGGAGTGGAGGGGGACAGGGGAAGGGGGGTTCGGGGAGTATTATTGGCTAGTTGGCCGAAGGGCGGTTGAATCGGATTTGGGGGGAATTTTTGAGTGTGTGTGTGGGGGGGGGGGAGGATTTTCGCGCGGTGGGCGGGGGGAGTTTGGCGCATGGTCGGTTTCTCCAAGTGCAGTCCCACGTGTCAGTGAAGAGGCAAGCTGAAGCGGGTTCCGTTTGTGTGAGCCATGTGCAAGACCGAACGTGTGTGGGGTGCAATGCGACCACGACGGGAGTGCTGTGAGTGTACCGCCTTTTTTCTTTTAAACTAGGTGCTTCGCCCCCTCAAAAAAAAAAATTTGTTGCTTCGCGCGATCCATCGATACTAGTACTAGTAATCCGGTAATCCCGACTAAAACGGCGCGACCGAGTCTTTTCCCGCGCGATATGCTGGGAGGTTGGCTTAGTTGGGTTTTTTAGGACGATTAACGCTACACCTACGTAATCCCAGTTACGTAATTAACGTAATGTGAAACGTGTGAGCTGTTGATTGTAGATTGGGGGGAGGGAGGGGCCCACCACCATGAAAATCGGGGGAGGAGAGAGAGAGGCAATTTATGTTAACTCTTTCATAGGTTCCCGTAGATGTAGAAAGATGTGAAATGCGTGAATGTGTAGTGGACGTACTATTGGAGTGCCTAAGATAATTCACATGTTAGATTTGTCTCGATTCAATAAAAAGCAAAGTTGGTGATGATGGTGTGCCTGTCATCCTGCAATATAGGCCGTCCGATCTATATCTAACGGATAGGAAGGAAACTATGACAATTTACCCGCACTCCTCTCCACATTTGCAGACAAGGCTTTCCCTCGTTCATCCTTTTCTCACACAAGATCTTGATCTTCCGTGCAACGCACGGGCATCTTGCTAGTACTCCTACAATATGTATATTATTGTGAAAGTTCATATACACCGGCCGAGATTAGTGCAAACACGGAAGATTTTCATTACATTTCGAACTTTTATAGGACAGAAAAATAAAATAAACCCGGCCCTAAACCTATTCTACGGCGGTGACCGACGTCCTCCATCTGCAATCTCTATGTACGGGGGAAGGGTTCAAGACCCGTGAAGTGAAGGTGCGGTTGCCGGCGAGGAAGAGTAGAGCATGGGATACAGACCGGCCAGTTGGCACACCATGCCTTGCCGCCTCCCATGCCCTACTCATCCTCGGAGGAGTCCCCGACCTGGGCGGTGCCGAACGTTGGACGGCGGCAAGTAGGACGCGTGGCTGACGGTGCTCCCATCGGCCGCCAGCGTACACCGCCAGCGATCAAGGTCTGCAAGATTCTGCTACGCCGCTATTGCATTGCGAGAGGTGACTTGAGCGAGGGCGGCGACCTCGAGTTTCATCCCCTAAGACAAGCTCTCCCGCAGAGCGTTTGCATTTGCGGTCACGGCGGATGTGGTGCCAGGTAGGAGGACGATGCGCTATGGTGTGGAGGTTAGTTGGGCATTGCCGCTTTAAGTAGCGCATTCCGGTGAGGCCAAGCGTCCGGGTGCGTCATTAAGTTGCCGGAGTTGGTTCCTCAGGCACCGAGCCTCTTAATGATGACATACGAACGGACGACATGAATGCGGGCAGCTGGCGCCGGCTGGGAGCGCACCGCGCGACGGCACGAGGGACGAGGGTTTTGGTGTGCCAGGGTAGTCAGCTGCGGTTCTGGCAACGTCGGAGATGCCCTTTGCTCACATGCGATCCCCGCATGTCATTGATAAAGCAAGACGACCCGGCATGGTCTCAGGTCCAGAGGATGCAGTTGGTTGTGCTACACCACTCCGCGGACGCGTCGCGGCGCCCCGTGCATCCTCGACGAGCCGGGTGTTGGGGTGTGTTTGGATTGTGGCCAAAGTGCACCTTACCAAAATTTTGGTCATGACCCAAAGATTGGTCTTTGTTTGGATGGTTGCCATTTTTATGGCATGCCAATGAACTCTAGCCAACTCTAGTTCATTTTTCTTGCCAATGTCGGCCAAATCATGGGCAACCAATACCTCAACCAAAATTTTGGTCATGACCCAAAGATTGGTCTTTGTTTGGATGGTTGCCATTTCTTTGGCGTGCCAATGAACTCTAGCCAACTCTAGTTCATTTTTCTTGCCAATGTCGGCCAAATCATGGGCAACCAATACCTCAACCAAAATTTTGGCTACCCAATGCTTTGATGGGGAAACCTTGGGCACAAACCAAACATATCGTTGGTCGTGCACAACACTAACGCCACCCTTGGCACATCGAACCCACCGTGTCTAGCGACGATATGAGCGTGTCGCCACCGCGGTCGCCGTGTCAGAGGCGGTGCCGAGCTGCGCCGTTGTTGGCCCCAACGACCCACATGAACGGTTGTCGGTGGCGAGGAGGTCGTGGGCCAGCTCCTCCATTGGACTAGTCTGCGCTTACGTCGTTCCGATGGGTGTGCCCCACATGTCGGTTTCCCTGTTTTCCCGGCCATATTCGAAGGCCGTGCTCGCGTTGCGCATTAGGCCTTTCACTATGTAGGCCAAGCGAGACAACTTATTGTTTATTTGAGCCGTTCAAGTATAATCATGTGGCGTTTGCTTATTTCTCATTCCTGTCCAACCCTCTTCTCCATCGATCATGTCGCCCTCCAGTCGAGTCCATCCTCCTGCATGCCTCATTTCAACATTCCGCCGAGTATCATTCGCATGTACCCACCCTAATCCTCTTTCAATAGACCTTCGGACCCCGAGATGAAATCGAGAGGGAATGAGTGGGGGCACGTGATACCTAAGGCGGATTCAAAATTTTGAACCGGTGATCATAGCATCCGCAAATCATATATACAGGGTATTCAATGTTCGCTTGCTTTTTAACGCATAATATACTCCCTCCTATCCTTTCTAGTTTACATATAAGTTTTATGTGTAGTCAAAGTATCTCTACTTTGATCAAAAGGTATCAACATTCAACAAATACCAATCAATATTGTTAGATTCGACGCATTCTAGATTTGTACTCGAGATGGCTTCCAATTTGACTATTGACAAGATTAATAGTACATGAGATGTATAATGTGAAAATTATATCATTGGAAACTCCTTTCACATACGAATTTGACCGTATGCTTTGTGTAAGTTGCATGTCATATGTTATTACTCTAACATTTGGTCAAAGTTAGCCTCAAAAAACGCATTAGACCATGTATGCTTTGTGTAAGTTGCATGTCATATATTATTACTCTAACATTTGTGTAAGTTGCATGTCATATATTATTACTCTAACATTTGGTGTATAGTGGAAGTGGATCCTCTGACGTAGGTATCCCTGCCTTACCCTCCCTTTTGGTCACTTACTGGCGGACCCATGCTTGCTAGGCCCCGCATGTCAGTTACTCAATGGGTTCGGCCACGTCAGGGGATCCTCATCCGTAGTATACTCCCTCTGTTTTTATTTACTCCGCATAAAACGGAGGAGTGGTGGTATAATAAATGACGCGGGCGGGGGAGGGGGAGGGGCATCGGTTTGCTCTCAACTGCAGTCCCACAAGCGAGCGAAAACGCAAGACGAAGCGCATTCCATTCGGTGAGCGATGTGGAGGGTCCAGCGTGCCGGGCTGCAACGCGAACGCGACAAGAGCGATGTACAGTCAAAACCGATTGACCGGTCGTCACCGGAACCACTATTCACACCGTAACCTTTTCACGCCGCCTACGCCAGCCACGCCCTAAAACCACACCAAATCTCCATCCCATTCCCGCACCTTTCGATCCCCTAGCCCGCATCAAGCGCCCCTAGTTCGCCGAAAGCCATGGTGCACCGCAAGATCACTTATCGCAAGATGTCGACGCCGAGCGCCAGCAGAAATCGCGGTGGCGGTCGGCGCCACGCACTCCGCTCCTAAGCTCGCTGGCGGCGGGCCAATCCCCGAGTTCTCTGGAGCCAAGCTACGAGAAGGAGGAAGCCGATCCAATGTTCTTGGCGGAGGTCGCGGCGCAGAAGGCCCCCGATGGGTATGAGACGATGGACGTCGACTTCGTGCCGGCATCCGAGTCCCCCATGGTGCAGGTGGACCAGCGGTTCAACATGGCGATACTAAAGGAGGACCGGGAGGTAGAGGCTCAACTCGACGCGGAGCGCGTGCATGCCACTGCCGTCAAGGCTCTCCTGCAGGCGGAACCGGATGTCGTGGATGTGAACCGGGCGGTGGAGGCTCAACTTGAGGCGGAGCGCGCGGATGCCGCTGCCATCGAGGCCCTCCTACAGGCGGAACCGGACGTCCTGGACTTGAACCGGGCGGAAGAGGCTTGACTCGACGCAGAGCGCGCGGATGCCGCTCTCATCGACGCCCTCCTGCAGGCGGAACCGGATGTCCTGGACTTGAACCGGGCGGCGGAGGCTCGACTCGACGCGGAGCGCGCGGATGCTGCTGCCATCGAGGCCCTCCTGCAGGTGGAACAGACGTCCTCGACTTGAACCGGGTTGTGCTCTCGTCCGTGCAGAGTGCCCGCACGCTGCACTTGACCGAGTAGCTGGAGGCCGAGGACAACCACGATGCGGAGACACACATCGACAGTGACGGCTGGCGCGCGCCGGCAGCCAAAGACGAAGAGGCCGTCTCTTTCTGCGAGCAGTGATAGTTTTTCTTTATGTTGTTGTTTTTGTGGATCTTTTGCTGTGTAAAAACATATATTTGTTATGCAAGTCGCCTGACTTGGGTCAGTCTACCATTTCAAAGTGGTTGGATGAATATCCTACCTCTCCTAACCCTTCTTTCCTTCTTCCTCACCTCTTCTTCTTCCCCAATGCATCACCGCACGGGCCATACGGATACTCCCCAACATGCGGTTGGATAAACATACTCTATGAACGAAAATTATGTGTCAGCGATAGGATGGCTGAGTTTGGTTTGTTCACATGTGACAAAGACGTGTTAGTGAGGGTGCGCCCCTTGGTTGGGTTTGCGGCGTGCGTGAGCGATCGTGTGAGGGTGCGGTGATCAAGGGCGCAGTGAGCGACTGTGGTGAGGGTGCGGTGCGACATGACAGCCCTGCAAAAGTGTACCTCCTCATTTTGAAAACTTTAGGCAAGCTTGGCAAAATGTGTGGCGAAGTTTGGCAATGCAAGGCCTAGACCCAAACAGATAAGTAATGCACGCATTAGGAGTACTAGTGTAAAAAAGAAAGGCGGGTTTTCCTTCATGGATTTAATCGACACAAATCCTCGCTTCACGGTCAATTAATGCGTATTTTTTTCTCCAAAGACCAAAGAGCTAACCATCTCACTCCTCATCGCTTGATTAATGCAGCGCCATGCAAACCAACCTTCTCACTTCCGCATGCATGGAGGGGATATTAACGTCCTTGGTTGCTAACCCCATCAATTTTGCCTTGATTAGTGTTAGTGGCCCTTTGCAAATTGTACTTTTGATATACTGGCCTTGTGTACAAAAAATGGAGGTAGTAACTATATTTTACTTCCTTCCCCATTGCGTGATGTCAACGATATCTTTTTTTGTGGTTTGGCGAAGTGCGTTCGATGGAGAACACCATTGAGGGAGACTACGGTGAGTCATTCACAAGTGCCACCTGCAAGCCGAGACAACCGCCTTATTTGCATCCAGGAAGTCCTTTGCTAGTACTACTAGTAGTACTAGTGCGGTGAGATGGTTTCTCGAACAAGACGATGGAGAAGCGGAGTCAGCAAAGAGTGAAATGATGGTTGCTTCGTTCGTGCTTTTGTGATTTGACGCCTCACTGCTTTGTGATTTGTGATAGAAGGGACAGGGGAGTAGACTCTGTGCTCTATACTGTACTACATGCCTCCAAGCATGGGCGAAAGAGGAGAGACCTTGCATTTTTCAATTCCTTCAATCAATCAATCAGGGAGCTTCAGTTCCATCTTTTTGGCTTTGGCAACACCGTCCACAATGGTTCCCACGATGCCAAAAGCTGTTTTCACATTTGGCTACACATTGTGGATGCCCTTAACCGTACCACTTGGTTTTGCTCCTGTGTGCTATCTATACAAATCTCAATTATATATATATATATATATATATATATATATTTGACCAGGAACAGTAGGAAAGGCTCCTACTGTGTTACTATATTATATATAAAAAATAGGTTGTACAAAGGGTATTTACATGATGGGGGAGGGGGTGTAAGATACAAAGTTGCCAACTTTGTGGCAAGTAGAACTAAGAAAACAAAGTGAAACCACTAAAGGGAATGTACAAGGTTCAGCACAAGGAGCCTATGCTCCTCTTTGACTCTATGTTGAAGAAGACCAAAGTCCTTCTTGAATCTGTCCAGCCAGGAAGTGCGTAATGGTTTACGTAAAGTTACGAACTGATGTGATCTGGGACTATTTGATTGGATTAATGGAGAGGATTAGGCCCACCCCACCTGAAAATCAGGGGGGCATATATAGATTAGATGGAAAGTATACGTAGCAGCTACGTAGCCCTTTGTAAGTCTAGGATTAGGCTTCTTATTTTTGGAGGACGTTGTCTTGGCGGTTTGCTAACATGCGGTCCCACGTGTCAGTGCTTTACCAAGCCAATCTGCATCCCACATGAGGCAGAACAACGGCAGAAGCAACATGTGGTTAAGTTGAAGAAGATGAGGGAGAAGCGGATTCAGCAACGAGTGAAATGATGGTTGCTTCGTCCCTCCAACTTCGTTTTTTAGCATTATTACTTGGTCCCTCCAACTTAACTGCGGGAAAGGTGCAGCTTTGTGATTTGACGCCTCATTACTCATTACTACGCCGGCGCCATGACTGGGTGCTTCACCCCGCTGCTCAAGATCAGATTTCGTATGGCACGTGGACCTAGTAGCTTGATGTCCCACATGTCGGCGAAAGGGACTAGAAGATTTATGAAAGCGAGCGCTCGACTCTTACGACGGAGGAGTAGACGACACGACGGCCGAGTGAACTGTCACTTGTACTGTATAGTACTATAGTTTTGCTGTTTCGCACGATCCATCCATACAAACCCGATTAAATAGGAAAGGGCGGGATTTTTCCCGTGCGGTAGATGATACTGGCCATACATTTCAAAGGCAATTTTAATGTATGCAAACTGAATAATTATAAGTAACAATATGATATCTAGTAAAACTAAAAACACGTATGATTTATTGTGTTAGAGTGTAGTAGTAGTGCTGTATTGCATAGTTGTTAGATGTAACATGCGAGAACATGTAGAGATGTAGTTTTGGAGGGCCTACAGAGAGAAAAGTGTAATATGGTCACCGAACTTCAGAATAAGCTGATTACAGTCACTATATACGTTTTGCGGTGATTATACGGTCACTTGCTCATAGTTTAGCAACGGATTGCACTCTGTTGACTGGCCAAATAGTCTGCGTTCCTTGTGGGTCCCACCTGTCAGTTCGCATAGGGAAAAGGTCAGATAAACACAAATTTACGCAGGCGCGACAAGGCTCCAACCCGCGCGCTGAATCACCGGTTGTGTATGTGTCCTGCTGGGCCTGATGTGTGCGCATGCACGTGTAGGTTGACCACTTGAGCATGAAAGTGTGTGTTGGTCGTGTGGTGTACTGGTGTGTGCATGCATGCGTGCGTGTGTGCGTGTGAGTGTTGCATGCGAGCGTGGCTGCGTGTGTACGTGTGAGTGTTGCGTGCGTGCGTGGGTGCATGTGTTTGTGTGAGTGTTGCGTGGATGCAGTTTGTGTGTGCGCATGTGCAGTGTGTATAATCACCACACCAGCTCCGTGTGTGTTAAAACAGACGGCTCAAAGATACCAATACAAGGCCACCTTGTCCGCCGTGCTCATGGGTCATGACTTCAACCACCGCCCAAATATTTTTTGTCGTTTGTTTTCATTCTTACTAGTAAGATGCTCGTCGCTGCACGTAACATCAAGATTGAAAGTGTTATATCGACTAGAGGGGGTGAATAGGCGATTTTATGAATTCTTCATCGAGAAATTTGCTGGTGAGGAAATTCCTTAGCTAAGAACTACTTGCAATGCGGAATATGTACTCGTAAGTAAACATAACAGATACAAACATAGTCATCATGATGAAATAAAGACTAACACAGAGTACGGAAAGTGTAAACACAGATAGCAAGATGAAGACAAACAGATCAAGAAATTGAACTGAGGAATTTGTGAAAGTCTTCACCAAAGTCTTCAAGCACGATATGAACAACATTCAACACAAGAATGAGGAAATGAAAGAGTTGAGGAAATAGAACCACTCGGTTGGTGAAGACAATGATTTGGTAAACCAGTTCCAACTGCTGTCTCAGCTTGTACGTCTGTTGGAGCGGTTGAGTATTTAAACTCGAGGACACAGAGCCCGGACACCCGATCTCGAGCCGCAACTCAGACACCCAGTCCTCACCGATTCTCCTTGAACTAAGACCACGCAGGCCTCGGCCCAATCACTCGTGGTAAGTCTTCAGTGACTTCCAAACCTTCACAGACTTGGTCACTCGGCGATCCACAATTCCTCTTGATGTTCTAGACCTTGACGCCTAACCGTCTGGAAGAAGCACAGTCTTCAAAGGTAATAAGCGCCGGATCCACGCAGATCAATTTCTTCATGATGCTCAATCACTTTGGGTTTGTGGGGGTTTGGTTTTGGGATTTCCTCACTTGATGATTTTCACCAAAGTCCTCTGAGGATGGGTTGCTCTCGATGACAAGTGTCAAGTTCTCTTGGAGCAGCCAACCAGCTAGTGGTTGTAGGGGCGGCTATTTATAGCCTAGGAGCAGCCCGACATGATAAGACATAAATGCCTTTCAATGATATGACCGTTAGGTGGATAAGATATTTTGGACAGCCGCGCAAGAAGATAAAGAATGGTCGGAAATTTGACTCTCAAATTCCTCGTATATCATGTTCTCATCAGGTAGGCAATTCAGACCTGGCGAATTCCTAACTCCTCGCCGAGAAGAAGTCCTCAAGGAATGTAAGAACTGCGCTCTCACATCAAGAATTTGATCGAATCAGTATGAGATTTCCAATGGCTTCACTCAAAGGGATTGGTAGGTGTAGGATTTTGAGTTGAGCATCACATGGAAATTTTTCCTTAGTATTTCCTCGACCCCCTTTAACAGTACGGTGTTTCCTATGACTCAAGAAAGAGAAAATGAAACTACGAAAACAAAAGTCTTCACGCTTCATATTCCTCGAATGAATATCAAGTCTTCAAGGTCACACCAATTTCTTCGCTTTCAAAGTCTTCAGAAAGTCTTCAGAATATCAAAGTCTTCATTGAAGAACTTCATTTTAGGGTCGACTTTCTCTCAAATATCAAACTCCTCATAGACTTATAGACCTGTGTACACTTACAAATGATCAGTTACTTAACCTATAAGTCTTCAATACACCAAAATCACTAAGGGCACTAGATGCACTTACAATCTCCCCTTTTGGTGATTGATGACAACATAGGTTAAGTTTTCAACGGGATAAACATATGAAGTGTAAATACGATATTGAAGAATTTGATTGCAAGATATAGAAGAACTCCCCAAGATGTGCATAGTGAGGAAATTGCTTTTGAGGCAATGCACATTTGAAGAATCGAATCATGGAGATCTCCCCTATATCTTGTAATTCATACACGATTTGATATATAATATGAAGAATTTGAAATGCAGGATGAAATATGGTGCTGATGAGATTCAAATGCGTGCAATAATATTAACGAGGAATAAGCATGCGGAATAGCACATCAAAAGTTTCAGAGCTCAGTGCATCAAAAGCATCAGAGCACGACCAAAAGTATCAAGGCACCATCGGATTTAAGATTACAACTCGATCCAATAAAAGTTTCGGAAGAACGAGAGTTGTAACTTAATAGAACGCCCATAATATAAACCCGCTTGAAGACTAACTCAGATTTCTCCCCCTTTGTCATCAAATGACCAAAAGGATCGAAACTGAGGACTAACGCCCCTGAAGATCTTCAAGTTGATGGAGGAGCGCCAGTGTTGTCGAGGTTATTTGTTGAAGTAGGGCCTGCCGCAGTGTCGTTCAAATCTTCATGTTCATCAGTTTCACGCAATGAAGAATAAGAACTGGCCACCAGATCAGGAACTTTGACTCTCTTGAATTTCTTCGAGGTGGTGCGCACTACCAAATGCTTCCCGGAGACCCATAGTCTTCAATTCTTCCGCTGAATATACATGAGTGAGAACAGCCCAAAAGCGGTTGAGGGTTTCATGAAGGTGATACTGATTTTTCTTCACCGCATTATGTGTTGAGGTCATGTTGTGAAGAATTGCAGCAAATTGATGCTTCACCCATTTCGATTATGCTCAACCTTCCGATGAAGACCGAGGAGTAACTCACGGTCACCATCACCACGGTGCCGTTGCTTGAGGCTTTTGGTTAGCCGAGGTATTTGCGGCAAAGTCATGTGTTGCGTAATCGCCATTGGTGGAGTAAGATGTAGCTAGACGGAATTGACCATCCAATGGACGAGTGCCTTCATCAATCACAAAGAGCTGCCTTGCCCTTATCATCGATGATGAAACTAGTCGCTGAGGACTTCAATGTGCGGCAAGTAGCTACCATGGTTCGAGTGTCACTTTGTAATTCAAAGAAGATCTTGCCCTTATGAATCTCATAATCCAAGGCACATAGGGCTTCAGCTCAAAAGGTGACAAGGCAACATTAGCCGAGTCCTCATGAAGAAATCATGGAAGTTGACGGAATGCCATGAATGATGTTGAAAAGCATGTTCTTCATGATGCCAACGACATCTTCATCATTTGAGTCGTGGCCTTTGATAGGACTCATTGTCTTCGCCAGATTCGATAGACAATCCGAGGCACATACAGCAATTCCCCGACGAGGAATTTGGTTCGAGGGCCTGCCTCGCTTCAAAGGCTTCATGAGCACTTGCATATAATGATCACCGGTTCATGGTCATTGTAGATGCAACGTGCACTTTCATGGGGAGGATCAAGAGGAAGGACACGAAGAATTCAGTTGCTGGTGCCTTGTAGTGAGTGTTTTCTGTCATCCAATCCAGCACCCATGAATTGACATCTTCAGCATCTCCGGTGATATGCAAAGTGGCATAGAATTGAAGAATGAGTTCTTTATTCCAATCACAGATATCAGTGCAGAAGTTCAGTAGCCCTGCTTCGTGAATAACTCTGAGAACTGGCTCGAAGCACGGCAGATATTCCATATCCACATGAGGAATATGCTCATGATCGAAGATTTTGTCCTTGTCAAAGAGCACTGAGGAATAGAAGTTGGCTTGAGTAGCAGTCCAGAAGCATCTTTTCCTTATGCGAGCAGAGTCATATGGATTGTAATCGATGAAGAACACATGCTCGTAAAAGAAGTCTTCACCTTGAATTTTTGCTTGCCGAGAATGGATTCTTCGGTTTGGGCAGAGGAATGTCGATGATTTGCAGACAACCTCCGAATCGCGATCTCGTGTGCTTCAGCCGAGGAATTTCTGGTTCCTCTTCTTGTGCAGTTTGGGGATCAGAAGAGGTTCTTCAAAGACTAGCGGCTGGAATTTCTTCATGAATAGACGATGTGGGATGAGTTTCTTCAGAGCCCATTTGAACAGTTGTAGCCGGGACCGAGGAATTTTTGAATGGGGTGAAGAGAGGAGTATTTGGATGTTGACTTCCCAAAGTCATCGCTCATCACCGTGTAGTGCATCCAATATCCACGCCTTCATCTTCTTTTCAATTTCTCAACACCAGCCTCTTCACCGTGAACCGAGGCATGGGTGAGGAACGATCAAGGTGAAGGGAATGCTTCCACTTCAATTTCTTCATCAAACTGTTCTGAGGTAGCAACAGAGTGATTTTTTTCATCAGATCTGCTTGGGATCTTGTAGTCTTCACCATAAGGAACAATTTCCTTAGACGACATGGAGGAAATGGCAACGGCATCAATAGGATTTTGAAGCGAGCTGGTCATTGGCTTCATTTTCTTTGCAGCCGAAGAATTTAACGCAGCTGATGCCTTCCTTTTCTTCACTGCAGCTCACTCTGCAGCCTTTGTCTTCTTCACTTCATAGGCAGAAGGAAGAATTGGAGTTGGTGTTGGCGCAGGAGGAGCCGAGGACTGTGGTTCGCTTTTCAGCGCAAATCGTGCAATTGCCTGATCTCTTCGCTTTTCAGCGCACCACTAGTGGATGCCCCAGGAATTTCTTCGCTTTGCTGGAATGGAGTCATCAGCCCCGAACTTGTATTCTCATCAAGCAGTTGAAAGTCATCAAGATTGCTTGGCATGTTCTTCAAAGCAGGCTGAGCAGAGTTTGCAGCTGATGATTTTCTTGTTGCGATGGGGCTGCAATAGCTTGTCATTTTCTTCACAAATTGATTTAATCTCACCTTGGCTCCTTGCCAATCAAGATTAGCATCAAATCCTTGCCGAGGGCTTGATTTCAGATTGAGCTTTGAGAAGTTCTTCAGAGTCGTTGACAATGTTCTTCTTCGCTTCTCCTTTCGGCTTGTGCTCTCTTTATTTCACGAGCCTTTTCAAATTTCCATTTCTCTTCAGCGATGAAATGGTTCAAGATATGACTTTGACCAGAGTCGAGGCGATCGTGCATGGGAGTGTTTGGATCCCGATGCCATAAGTCGATGAAGTCAAGGATCTTCTTCGATCCAAAAGCAGAGGCACGCTTGTTCCTTTGGCTTTAGCGGCCTTAGTTAGTCTCTCTCGATGATTTCGCAAGTTCTTCATCGAAGCTTCATCATCGAGGGCACGTTGAAGGCAACCTGCTTTTTCTTGACTTGGCCGAGGACCGCGCCCAAATTGTTGCTTTTGTCTTCAGCAGAGGGGCCTGATGAGAACATTGGTGCAAATGAGGAACTTGCCGAGACACTGTAGCAATTGAGAAACCCCGAGTCCTTTGACAGTAGCCGATGCACAGGAGTTGAGGACTTGGAGGAGCTGCCGAGGACTTTGATGGAGCAACAAGAGTCTCGAGGAATTTGCCGTGAGGGCGCGGGCCGAGGAACTGGGCCGTGAGGGCGCTGATGGTGAAGCACTTGGCTTGAGCAGTGCTTCTTCGGCATTGATTTCTCGGCTTGACCGAGGTCTCAAGCAGCAGAAAGATCACCGAATCCTCATTGAATTTCCTCACCGCCTCCTTGGCTCGTCTTGCCAATTTGGCTTGGCGCCTGACCATTCTTCAGAAAGTCTTCACCACGCTTGATGCTGGTGGGATCAACGACTTGGCCAAAAGCCAATGGAGCTCTTGGGCATGGAGGGTTTAAGGCGAATTTCTTCATGTACTTTGGAGTAACATAGCGATATTCCCTCCATTCTCGTTCCCATCTTCGTTCTATCCTCTGGATGCGCACTTTGCGCTGATTTTTGTTCTCCTTGCCAAACTTGGCTTCATCAGGTGTGCAATAATCTTTGTATATTTCACCAGGGATCTCGAAGGCAGTCATGACCTCCGGTTTCTTTCCTCCCTTCTGCGGTCTCTTGCCTTCTGCCATTTTCTTCAGATGAGGAATTTGAACAATAGAACACTCTGAAGAAGTATGCAGTTTTTTTTCGAGGAACGCTGCAAATGAGTTAAGTTGATGAGAACCTAGTGATTCAGCAGCGGACATGAGTACCTGTGAACAGATTGTAGGTGCAAGGAATTTGGAGAGGTCATATGCGTTCTCAGAAGATTTTTCGAAAAAAAAGTTTTGAGGAATTTGACCAGTTGAGCCTTGAGGAATTTCACTAATCGTTTTTGTCTTAGGTTCCAGAGTTGTACAGATTGAAAATCCGCACAATTGAGGAATCTTGAAGAAATGAGTGCTTAGAGAGATGAATCAAGAGCATACAGTGTGTGAGGTGTTCATATGTGAAGATTTGAAGAATAAAACACCTTTGAAGATTTTCAAAAAAGTTTGAGAATCAAAGCGAGTAATAAAAGTGACTTTTAATTACCCGAACTGAAGAACACGACGAACAGAGATGAACCCTGGTGAAGTTCGTCACGTTAGATCTCCCACGCCCTAACTTGGCAGAGGGAGACAGCTACGGCGGCGGCGGAGTGAAGATTTCCGCAGTCGGCGCGAGTACGACGGGCGATGAGGTCGAGGCAAGAAGCTCTTTCTCACCGACGGCGATGGAGAAGCGGCGGCGCTTAGGGTTTGAGGAGAGCTCGAGCGAGAGACAGGACCGAGCGGAGTAAATGAAGTAAGGAAGGAGATGGGTATTTATAGCCACGGTAAAAACTGTTCGCCCAAGATTTTGGGACTAACATGCCCTCGCCCTTCTTCTTCACGCGACATGTGTCACCCACGATCGTGCGTATGAGATCGTAAGATCGTGGGTGAATAAACTAATGTATCGTGAGATGCGGAACGGTTTGAGCGGTAAAACCGAAAATCTGGATAAGATTTGTTTTAAAAATTTCATTCGCAATTTCTTCAGCTGACAAGGACACAGTGAAGACTTTGAACGAGTTTCAATCAGAACGCACATGAAGAGTTTGTGAATAGATTGGGTTGAGTATAGCATAGAGGGGGAAGGGTCCGATCACATTCACTTAGCAGAAATCGCAACTTGAAAAAATAGCAATAAGTGAATGTTGTAGAGGACATAAACTCACATATATATATATATAGCCAATGAAGAAAAACGACGGGAACAATGAAGATTTTGCAAAGTTGAAGAATTTATAAAACTGAAGAACTTCAAAAATAAGGAAAAACTCAAATTTGAAGATTTTCAACTTTTGTGGTGGCGTAACCCACCGTATAAGAATGATGATTTCAGACACCGCGTACAATTGTCATAGGGTTCTGAGAATCAAATTCTTCATTAATTTCTTCACACTTAAGTGTTATTCTTCATTGATTGAAGAAAAATGTTTCTTCATGTGTTGCACATCTAAGTCATCAATTCTGCATAAGGGTTAGGATGTGTGTCCTTTTCAAAGAACATTCGAAGATTCTAAGATATTTAGCTCACACCACAACTTGCTAAATCTCTTCTCATCCAAGGGCTTAGTGAAGATATCATCTAGCTGTTCTTCACTTCACATGCTCGATGGAGATATCACCCTTCAACACATGATCACGAAGAAAATGATGACGAATCTGATGTGCTTAGTCTTCGAGTGCCGAACTGGTTGTGAGCAATCTTGATGGCACTCTCATTGTCGCAGAGGAGAGGCACATTCTTCATGTTGACGCCATAGTCCTTGAGGGTTTGCTTCATCCAAAGCAGCTTGAGCACAAGATGAGCCAGCAGCAATGTATTCAGCTTCAGCAGAGAGATGTGATACGCAGTTCTATTTCTTCGAGGACCAACGCACCAAAGATCGTCCGAGGAAATGACAAGTGCTAGATGTTGACTTATGCGGTCCACACGATCACCAAAGATAGTCGAGTCGTAATATCCAATGAGATCAAAAGCAGAGCCCTCGGGTACCATAATCCTAGCGTTGGTGTGTCACTAGATATCAAGAATATGCTTCACAGCCTTATGGTGTGATTCCTTCAAGCAGCTTGAAATCGGGCACACATGCAAACACTAAGCATTATATCCGCCTAGATGCACATAAGTACAATAAAGAACCAATCATGCAGCGCTATACCTTGTGATCAAAGTCAATACCATTTTCATCAAGGCATAGATGGCCATTTGTGGGCATAGGAATTTTGACGCCTTTGCAATCTTGCATGCCAATTTCCTCAAGACATCTTTGAGGTATTTCTCCGAGATATGAATATGCCATTGCGCTGCTTTGATTTAATTTGAAGACCTAAGAAGAATTTCAACTCTCCCATCATAGACATTTGATATTCTTCACTCATCATATAGGCAAATTCATCACTATATCGCTGGTTAGTACAACCAAAGATAATATCATCAACATATATTTGGCACACAAACAGTTCACCATCATATGATTTAGTAAAAGAGTAGGGTCGAGTGAACTGGTGTGAAGCCATTCTTCACGAAAGAATTCCTTCAATGTATCATACCACGCCGAGGGGCTTGCTTGAGGCCATAGAGGGCCTTATTGAGTCTCAAGACTTTGTCGATTCTTGGGATCTTCAAAACCGGGGTTGAGCAACATATACTTCTTCCTCAAGCTTACCATTGAGGAATGCACTTTTCACATCCATTTGATATAAGATGATATCATGATGGTTAGCATAGGCAAGTAAATGTAATAGGCTCAAGTCTAGCAACAGTGCAAAAGTTTCATCGAAATCAATTCCTTCAACTCGTGTAGCCTTGAGCTACTAGTCGCGCCTTATTCCTCACCACAAGGCCATTTTCATCTTGCTTGTTGCGGTAGATCCACTTTGTGCCAATGATATTATGCTTACGAGGATCCGGGCGATCGACCAATTCCTTACATTGTTCAATCGAATCGATGTAATTCTTCTTGCATAGTCCTAATCCACTCCGCCCGAAATGCTTCATCTACCTTAGTGGGCTCGAGATAGAGACAAAAGCATAGTGCCCACAAAAGTTAGATAAGTGTGAGGCTTTTGAGCGTGTGAGAGGACCCGTGCGCTAATGTCATCGATGATCTTCTCCACTTGCACTTATTTTGCAACGCGTGGATGAGTTGGTTGTCACGAGGATTTTGATCAGCATTTTCTTCAAAGACCATTTTCCTCATCATGTTCTTCGTGCATCACCGACGTTCTTCATGAACAGGAATGAATTCTTCAGCAGATTCTTCAAGAGGAATGACATCCTCGCTGCCTTGAGCTTGATAGCATCCTCAGTGCTTGGTTCATCTAACACGTAAGGTAGGTGCTCTCTTTGCAGCCATTAGTTTCATCGAACCACACATCTACAATGTCAACAATCTTGTGAAGAACAATGTTGAAGACTCAGAGGTGTGCGAGTCCTTCCGAACCAAGCATAAACCTTCATGTGCTTTCGCTGCAAATTTAGAGTTGTGGCGAGGATCTCTAATCCAAGATTTAGCAATCAAGACTTTGAAATAACTCACATTGGGTTTCTTGTCGCTGAGGAGTTCATAGGCGCCTTCTTGAAGAATTTGTGAAGATATACTCTGATGATGATGTGGCAAGATCAATTGCATCAATCCAAAAATGCCGAGGCGCTTTGTATTCATCAAGCATAGTGTGAGCCATCTCAACAAGAGTTCTGTTCTTGCGCTCCACGACGCCATTCTGCTGAGGAGTATAGGGAGCAGATAAGTCATGAGTAATACCAAGTTCATCAAGATAGGCATTGAGGGAGTCCTGGACTAGGGGGTGTCCGGACAGCCGGACTATCATTATCCGCCGGACTCCAAGACTACGAATATACAAGATTGAAGACTCCGGCTCGTGTCCGGATGGTACTTTCCTTGGCGTGGAAGGCAAGCTTGGCGATACGGATATGTAGATCTCCTACCATTGTAACCGACTCTGTGTAACCCTAGCCTCCTCCGGTGTCTATATAAACCGGAGGGCTTTAGTCCGTAGGACAACAAACATCTCAACAATCATACCATAGGCTAGCTTCTAGGGTTTAGCCTCCTTGATCTCGTGGTAGATCTACTCTTGTACTACCCATATCATCAATATTAATCAAGCAGACGTAGGGTTTTACCTCCGCCGAGAGGGCCCAACCTGGGTAAAACATTGTGTCCCTTGTCTCCTGTTACCATCCGCCTAGACGCACAGTTCGGGACCCCCTACCCGAGGTCCGCCGGTTTTGACACCGACATTGGTGCTTTCATTGAGAGTTCCTCTGTGTCGTCACCGATAGGCTTGATGGCATCTTCAATCAACAATGCTGTCCAGGGTGAGACTTTTCTCCCCGGACAGATCTTCGTATTCGGCGGCTTTGCACTACGGGCCAATTCTCTTGGCCGTCTGGAGCAGATCAAAAGCTACGCCCCGGCCGCCAGTCGATTTGAAGTTTAAACTTCACGGCCGATGTCCGCGGAGACTTGATCTTCGACGGACTCGAGCCACAGCCGAAGGCCAGCGTTGACGATGGGCATGATCTAGCTCGCCACGAACAAAGCCTTTGTGGTCGCTGACGGATCAGCTCCGGCCATTAGCCCGGAGCCGATCGCTCAGATCGAGGGCCGGTGGATAGACGCCGCCCCGGGGGCTTCAACATCCACGGTGATGGAGCCGAACACTGACCTTGTCCCCTGCAAAACTCGTGGTTCCGAGGCGCCGGACTCCGAACCTCCCGCGCCCCTACCAATCGATCCGGATTGGGCGCCGGATATGGAATTCACCGCCACGGACATTTTTCAACACTCGCCTTTTGGCGATATCCTGAATTCACTGAAGCATCTCTCGCTATCGGGAGAATCTTGGCCGGACTATGGCCAGGACGGTTGGGGTACGGACGACGAAGAAATTCAGAGCCCACCCACCACCCACTTTGTAGCCACTGTCGATGATTTAACCGACATGCTAGACTTCGACTCCGACGACATCGACGCCATGGACGACGATGCCGAGATTTAACAGAGCCAGCGCCTACAGGCACCGGATGACCACCTCACATACGACATATATATGGTGGACACACCGAAGACGGGATGGCGAAGAAGCAAGCGAAGCAGATTCTCTAAAGAAGCAGCCCAAACGCCGATGTCACGGCGCCGCTTAAATCCCGCCATAGCAAGAATGGAGATTCCGCACAGAGATAATAATACTAAGAGTGCCAAGACAATCCCTCCAAAGAAGACTAAGCACAGGAGGACGAGGGCAAGCCCTCACGAGAGGCGGCGCATTTAAGGGGTTGAGGATGATAACTATATGCCTCCCTCCAAGACGGCAAGCCCTCAACGATGATGAATTCGCTGCACTGAGGATCCTGTCAACAAGAGCGCTTCAAGCGCAGGCTAATCGCCACGGCAAACAGCCTAAAGAAAAGCAGAACAGCTCCAAGCTGATCAAGACCTGCTGGCCGATCGATGGACCGAGGTCCTCGCGTCAAGAGTATAAACTCAACGCCTCCAAAAGTTACCTAAGACGCAAGCTGCTCCCCGATTAGAGGAGGAAGCATACATACCTTCATCACCAACGCCGACGACATGGCCGACCGACCACCCCGTGGTCGTGATGAGAGGCATTCAGTGCCCCACCAAGATCTGCACCCGGCATCGCTCCAAAAGTACGGCCAAGAGGGAACGCTACGGACTTGCGAGACATATTGAGGACAAGGCAAGGCAATCCAGATCCATCTACGGATCACGTGGGCGCCCTACGACCCATGACGAATACCGCCGCGCGACATAATAACACCGCCGGGCGAACACAGCAGACATCGCTCTCTCGAGCTGCGCTATGATATTGCTCAATACAGGGCGCCAGACACCTCTATGCTTCATCGACGAAGTAATGGATCATCGATCCTCAAGGGTTTAAACCGTAAACATTGAATCTTACGATGGCACAACAGACCCGCAGTTTGGATTGAAGACTATCTTCTCCACATTCACATGGCCTGCGGCGACGATCTACACGCCATCAAGTATCTCCCACTCAAGCTTAAAGGACCAGCTCGGCATTGGCTAAACAGCTTGCCTGCAGAGTCAATTGGGTGCTTGGAGGACCTGGAAGCCGCATTCCTCGACAACTTCCAAGGCACGATAAAGCGACCACGAGCGCGCCGATGACCTAAGCCACATTATTCAGCAGCCGACAATTCGACACGGTTCTTGACAAAGAAAACCAAATCGCCGATCGTCCGGATGCAGAGGCCCTTGCAGCCTTCAAACATAACATCCGGACGAATGGCTAGCCCGCACCGGGCAGGAAAAGCCAAATCTATGGCAGCCCTAACATCGTTAATGACCCGCTTTTGCGGGAGAGAACAGCCGGATAGTCCGTAGCAACAACCTCCGTAAAAATTCTCGCAGTCCGGATACAAAGGACAACAACGGCAGTCACGCCGAAACAAAACAAGCGCCGATAAACGGCGACGATAAGGAGGATACGGCAGTCAATGCCGGATTCCGAGGCTCTAAACCCGTTAGCGGAAGAAGCCATTCAAAAGAACCACTCCGGTCCGTCTAACTGGACCGAATACTCGACCGCTTATGCCGATACATGGCACCTCTGAAAAGCCAGCTAACCACACCAATAGAGATTGCTGGGTGTTCAAGCAGGCCGCAAGTTAATTGCCGAAAACAATGACAAGGCTAAACAATGACGACGAGGAGGAGACCCGACCGAACAACAACAGAGGATGAATGGTTTCCCCCACAAGTGCGGACGGTGAATATGATATACGCGACCCACATACCCAAGAGGGAGAGGAAACGCACTCGTGGACGCCTATGCGATGGAGCCATCGCCCCAAAGTTCAACCCATGGTCCTCTTGCCCGATCACTTTCGATCGAAGAGACCATCCGACCAGCATACGCCATGGCGGATTCGCCGCATTGGTTTTAGACCCAATCGTCGATGGGTTCCACCTCACGAGAGTCCTGATGGATGGCGGTAGCAGCCTGAACCTGCTTTATCAGGATATAGTGTGCAAAATGGGCATAGACCCATCAAGGATTAAACCTACAAAGACAACCTTTAAAGGTGTCATACCAGAGTGGAAGCCAATTGTGCAGTGCTCACCACACCGAAGTGGTCTTCGGATCCCGGATAATTTCCGAGCGAACAGTTAATCTTCGACATAGTCCTGCTCAGAAGCGGCTATCACGCCTCGCTTCGGACGAACCGCGCTTGGTAAAATTCAACGCGTGCCGCATTATGCATACCTAAAGCTCAAGATGCCAGCCCTCGTGGAGTCATCACGGTCAATGGGAATACTGAACGCCCTCCGAACGGAGGAACATACAATGCTCTCGCGTATAATCTGAGTAGCCTTCTAAGGCAATTCTCAAGTCCGGCAGTTAAAAGGCCGGACACATCAATTCGCGCCCGGAGCAACGCCAACCAAGACCACCTAGCGCGATCAGAGCACGCGTAGCAATGCGGCCCCAACCCTCGCCCACGCATGATCGCAAGAATAACACTCCGCGTACATCATTACGCTTTGGAGATACCATGGGCGTAGGGAAAGGGGCACGATCATAATGGACCTAGAGGGCGGCTTGACCACACCAGGGGCTCACATGAGTGCCCCCCTTCTTTTTATTTTTATTTTTCTTCTTCTTCTTTGTACACAGGACTCTGTTAACCAGAAGCCCTGTCCGGTGGCGAACCTGCCGAACTCATGATACAACAGTCAGGGACTAAAGAAGGCCGCGACGAACACCCAGGTGGTCTCAATTACGAGCATTAAATTCAATTATATACACCAAGTCCGCAGTTCATCCCTGGAGGGGGACATGTTTATTTAGTCCAAATCCCTTGCTTACCGCACTACTAGTATCAGTCCGCTCTAGCAGCAGACTTTCTTTCATAAATAATGCAGCATCTCTTAATTGCAATGGCATTATCTTATATATATATGTTCATTACATGACATCTTGCACCCGTATATTTTGGTACGGCCGAATACGCCAGGGGCTTCTGTTCCCCACACTATGGTGTGATTAAGTCCGAACACTTTCACAAGTGCGGCACCCCGAACTTATAGCATTATATGAATCGGCTCAATCATGTCTTGGGTCAATAGTTGGGTTTGCCTGGCCCCATGTTTTGGTGCCTTACGCCCGCCCGGCCGGCTAAGGTAGCACTGGGAGAACCACTGCGATTGCGCCCCGGTTGAGCTGGGTTAACGCCTCAGTGGAGAAAGCTAAAACTGACTGGCATGATAAGGCGAGAGACTGGTCGCTGTTCGAGAGGTTTTTTCGGGTCCTTAAAGACTCACGCCGCTTCGAGCAAAGTTCCGGACAATGTCCGAAGAAGGCGTGGATAGCGCCCCGGATTCGGTCTTCCGAATACCAGGGGCTTCGCCAAAATTTAAAATTATAGAATTTTATGGCTTAGTGAGAGTGTTCAAGCATTATAAGTCCGGTTGCCTTGTTCGTCGTGTTGAGCGCCTCCCTAGATGGACCCAAAGATGGGAACAAGAGTGCTCAAGTTTATCCCGAACACCCCAGCACTCGTGGCTTGGGGGCTGAAGCCAACGACTTGCCATCTCTCAGATTTTATAAACGGCCGCACAGAAGGTAATATTTTAAATTAAACAAGCGTTGCTCATGGCGCATATGAACAAAGTTTTCACCGCACAGGATAAATATACAGCGAGTTCACTCAAAAATTACATTCCGGGAGCACTCATCTGCAATATCGCAGGCTCCCTGAGGGAGTCCTGGACTAGGGGGTGTCCGGATAGCCGGACTATCGATATCCGCCGGACTCCCAGACTACGAAGATAGAAGATTGAAGACTCCGGCTCGTGTCCGGAAGGTACTTTCCTTGGCGTGGAAGGCAAGCTTGGCAATACGGATATGTAGATCTCCTACCATTGTAACCGACTGTAACCCCCTAGCCTCTCCGGTGTCTATATAAACCGGAGGGCTTTAGTCCGTAGGGACACAACATTACATCTCAACAATCATACCATAGGCTAGCTTCTAGGTTTTAGCCTCCTTGATCTCGTGGTAGATCTACTCTTGTACTACCCATATCATCAATATTAATCAAGCAGACGAGTGTATTACTTCCATCGAGAGGGCCTTAACTCGGGTAAAACATTGTGTCCCTCGCCTCCTGTTACCATCCGCCTAGACGCACAGCCGGGACCCCTACCCTAGATCCGCTAGTTTTGACACCGACATTGGTGCTTTCATTGAGAGTTCCTCCGTCGCCACCGATAGGCTCGATGGCATCTTCAACCTTCAACGCTGTCCAGTGGTGAGACTTTTCTCCCGAACAGATCTTCAGATTCGGCGGCTTTGCATCAAGCGGGCCAATTCTCTCGGCCATCCGAGCAGGTCGAAGCTACGCCCGCCGTCAGTCGATTCGAAGTTTAAACTTCACGGCCGATGGCGCGGAGACTTGATCTTCGACGGACTCGAGCCACAGCCAGCGCGCCACAAGATCCGCGACGATGGGCATGATCTGCTCGCCACGGACAAGGCTTTGGTGGTCAGACTTGAATCCGCCTCGGCTACTTGCCCGAGCCGATTGCCCATGACGAGGGTCGGTGGATAGACGCCGCCGGGGCTTCAACATCTACGGCGATGGAGCCGAATACCGATTTTGTCCCTTGCGAAACTCGTGATCCCGAGGCGCTGACTCCTCGCCGACTCGAGCCTCCCGCTACCGCAAATTAAGCCAGATTAGGCGCGTTATGGAATTCACCACCGCGACATCTTTCAACACTCGCTTTTGGCGATATCCTGAATTCTCTCAAGCATCTCGCTATCAGAGAATCTGGCCGGACTATGGCCGGGCGGTTGGAGTTCGGACGACGAAGAAACTCGAGCCCACCCACCACCCACTTTGTAGCCACTGCCGAGGATCTAACCGACATGCTAGACTACGACTCGAGGACATCGACGCTATGGACGATGATGCCGAGACGATCAGACCCAAATACCACGGACACCGGAAGGCCACCTCGCCATACGACGCCTACATGGTGGATACCCCAAAGGAAGGGATGGCGAAAAGCAGCGGAGGAAGATTCTTTGAAGAAGCAGCCTAAACGCCAAGGCCGTCGTGGCGCCGCCTAAATCCCGCCACAACAAGAATGGAGAATCCGCACGGAGACAATAACACCGGAGAGTGCCAAGACGATCCTCCTTCAAGACTCAGCGCAGAGGACGCAGAAGCAAGCCCTCACGACAGGCGGCGCATTTAAGGGGTTGAGGATGATAACTATATGCCTCCTCCAAGACGGCGAGCCTCAACGATGATGAATTCGCCATACCCGAGGATCCCGTCAACAAGAGCGCTTGGCGCAGGCTCATAGCCACGGCAAATAGCCTAAAGAAAAAGCAAAGAAACAGCTTCAAGCTGATCAAGATCTGCTAGCCGATCGATGGACCGAGGTCCTCGCGTCAAGAGTATAAACTCAACTCCCTTCCAAAAGTTACCTAAGACGCAAGCTGCTCCCCGATTAGAGGAGGAAGCATACATACCTTTATCACCAGCACGACATGGTCGACCGACCGCCCGTGGTCGCGACAGAGAGGCATTCAAGGCCCTAGCCAAGACCATACCGACAACGATCCAGAGTACGGCCAAAAGGAACGCTACGGACTTGCGAGACATCTTGAGGACAAAGCAAGGCAATCCAGATCCATCTATGGATCACGTGGGCGCCCTACGACCCACGCATTTATACCGTCGTGCCGACATAACGCCGCCGGGCCGAACACAGCAGACAGCGCCCCTCGAGCTGCGCCGCGATATTGCTCAATACAGGGCGCCAGACACCCGTTATGCTTCATCGATGAAGTAATGGATCATCGATCCCGAAGGGTTCAAACCCGTGAACATCGAATCTTACGATGGTACAACAGACCCGCAGTGTGGATTGAAGATTATCTTCCACATCCATATGGCCCAAGGGCGACGATCTCGCACGCCATCAAATATCTCCTACTCAAGCTTAAAGGACCAGCTCGGCATTGGCTTAACAGCCTGCCCGCAGAGTCGATTGGGTGTTGGGAAGACTCGAGGCCGTGTTCCTTGATAACTTCCAAGGTACATACGCAGCGACCACCGACGCCGATGACCTAAGCCACATTATTCAGCAGCCGATTTAATCGCCGCATAGCTTCGACACGGTTCTTGACGAAGAAAAATCAAATCATCGACCGTCCGGATGCGGAGGCCCTCGCAGCCTTCAAACACAACATCCGGACGAATGGCTAGCCCGCACTGGGCAGGAGAAGCCAAATCCATGGCAGCCCTCACATCGTTAATGACCCGCTTTTGCGGGAGAGGATAGCTGGCTAGCCCGCAGCAATAATCTCCGCAAAAATTCTGGCAGCCCGACACCAAGGACAATCACGACAGTCACGCCGAATCAAAACAAACGCCGATTAACGGCGCATTTACAAAGAGGATACGGCAGTCAATGCCGGATTCCGAGGCTCCAAACCCGTCAACGGAAGAAGCCATTTAAAAGAACAACTCCGGCCCGCCCAATCTGGATGAATACTCGACCGCCATGCCGATACATGGCACCCCGAAAAGCCAGCTAATCACACCAATAGAGATTGTTGGGTGTTCAGCAGGCGGCGTTAATTGCCGAACACAATGACAAGGGGCTAAATAGCGACGACGAGGAAGAGACCCGCCACCGAACAACAGAGGATGTAGGGTTTCTCGCAAGTGCGGACGGTGAATATGATTTACGCGACCCATATACCCAAGAGGGAGAGGAAGCGCGACTACGGACGCCTATGCGATGGAGCCACCGCCCGAAGTTCAATCCATGGTCCTCCGTCCGATCACTTTCGATCGACGAGACCATCCGACTAGCATACGCCATGGCGGATTCGCCGCATTGGTCCTAGACCCAATCGCCGATGGATTTCACTCACAAGAGTCCCGATGGACGGCGGTAGCAGCCTGAACCTGCTTTATCAGACACAAGGCGCAAAATGGGCATAGACCCATCCAGATCAAACCTACTAAGACAACCTTTAAAGGTGTCATCCCAGAGTGGAAGCCAATCAGACATGTGCTCACACACCGAAGTGGTCTTCGATCCCCGATAATTTCCGGTTAAGAGTTAATCTTCGATATAGTCCCGCTTTGTAGCGGCTATCATGCCTCGCCGGACGCACCACGCTTGCAAAATTCAACGCGTGCCGCATTATGCATACCTAAAGCTCAAGATGCCGGCCCTCGTGGAGTCATTACGGTCAATGGGAATACGGAACGCCCTCCGAACGGAGGAACATACAATGCTCTCGCGGCGTAGTACGAGCAGCCTTCACGGCAATTCTCTAGTCCGCAATTAAAAAGCCGACACATTAAAACGCTACCGAGCAACAACAACCAAGACCACTGGCGCGATCGAGCATCGCCAGAGTAATGCGGCCCCAACCCCGCCCGCAAGATGATCACTAGAATAACACTCGCAGACATCATTACGCTTTGGAGATACCATGGGCGCAGGGGAGGGGCTTAACCACAAGGACCAAAGAGTGCGGCTCGACCACACAAGGGGCTCATGCGATCGCCCTCCTTGGCTTTGCCATTTTTTTATCTTTTATCTTTTCTTCTTTTGCATACACAGGACTCCATTAACCAGAAGCCCTGTCCGACGGCGAACTTGCCGAATTCAGGATACAACAGTCAGGAAACAAAGAAGGCTGCGACGAACACTCAGGTGGTCTCCGTTACGAGCATTAAATTCAATTACATACACCAAGTCTGCAGCTTATCCCTGGAGGGGGACATGTTAATTTAGTCCAAACACCTTGCTTATCAAGACTATTTGTATCACCCGCTTTATTAGCGACCTTCTTTCATAAATAACGCAGCACTTCCTTTTTGCAAGTTTATTACCTTTTCATGGCAATTATGTTATCCTTTACAAATGTTCACTATATGACATATTGCACCAGATACTTTGGTACGGCCGAATACACCAGGGCTTCGTTCCCCATATTACGGTGTGATTAAGTCCAACACTTTCACAAGTGCGGCACCTCAACTTATAGCATTATATGAATCAGCTCGAATCATGTCTTGGGTCAATAGTTGGGTTTGCCTGCCCTATGTTTTGGTACCTTACGCCCGCCCGGCCGGCTAAGGTAGCACTAGGAGAACCATCGCGATTGCGCCTCGTTGAGCCGGGTTAACGCCTCGGAGAAAGCTAAAACCGACCGGCATGATAAGGCGAGAGATCGGTCGCTGTTCGAGAGGTCTTTTCGGTCCCTAAAGACTCATGCCGCTTGAGCAAAGTTCGGATGATGTCCGACGAAGGCGATAGTGCCCCGGATTCGGTCTTCCAATACCGGGGCTTCACCAAATTTAAAATTATAGAATTCTATGGCTAAGTGAGAGTGTTCAAGCATTATAAGTCCGGTCGCCTTGTTCGTCGTGTTGAGCGCCTCCCTAGATGGACCCAAAGATGGGAACAAGAGTGCTCAAGTTTATCACCGAACACCCCAAAGACTGTGGCTTGGGGGCAAGCCAACGACTTGCCATCTCTCGATTTAACAAACGGCCGCATGTAAGGTAATATTTTAAATTCAACAAAGCGTTGCTCATGGCGCATATAAACAAAGTTTTCGCGCATGTGATAAACACACAGCGAAGTTCACTCAAGGATTACATTAAGGGGGCACTCATCCGCGATATCGCGGGCTCCCTTCAGGACAACTTTATAATATCGCTCCGGCGTACGGTGCTCCTTGCCCGGCGGCGGCGGATCCGTGAGAAGCTTCTCCGCATCCAGCTTGCCCCATTGCACCTTTATGCGGGCAAGGGCTCGACGAGCTCCTTCAATGCAGACGGATCGCTTGATCACATCCAGCCTTGGGCATGCATCAACTAGCCACCAGACTAGGCCAAAGTAGCTGCTAGGCATTGCTCGCCCGGCCACACCGGACTGTGAGGCCCTTCATGGCCTCCTCACCTACCTTAGGAGTTCGACCAGCTGCTTCACTGGTCGCTTGGGGCACTGGATGGCCGGCCTCAACAGATCGAGACCGAAGACCTTCTCCGCTGAGCTCCCTCCTCGCCACGATAGAACGCAGCGGCATCGACGCACTATGCGGCAGATCCGCAAATGCCCCCGAGAGCTCCGAATTCGGTAAGTATCCGTAATTTACATTAACATGCTTGCTTTGCATGAAAACGCCTTACCCGCTGCTATCTTCTTCATGTCCTCTATTTCCATATGGGCCCTCCGGGCCTCGGCCTTGGTGGACTCGGCCCTATCGAGAGCCGAGGCAAGCTCGACTCTCGAAGTCTTGAGTCACGCCCAAACTCTCATGCTTTTTCATGAGAGCCCGGAGCTCTTGCCGAACTTCCGCCACCAGCCGCTTGCTTTTCTCGCCAGTCCGCTCTGGCCGCATTATGCTCGCCACGGACACGCCATCCTTCGTGGCTGCCACCTCGTTAGTGGCCCCCGATCGCATATATTATCCTTGTTAATCTTGTTTGCAACCAAAACTTTTTTCTCAGTAAGGTGCATATTTAAAGTGGTGTTATTCACCTTCTTTTTCCTTGAGCTGCCTCTTGGCATGGCCGAGCTCTTGCTCCGACCGCCAAGGTCCTTCTTCAGCGCCTCGACCTCCAGCACGCGGCAGAGGTCAACAACGAGCCTGCAAACCCATATTGACATATTTTAGAAACCTCACAGATATCTTGTTAAAGATCCTTAGTCCGCTTTTCTTTCCAACACCGACTAAGCATCGAGGCTACCGCCTATGCGGTATTATATTACTTAATTTTAACCTTCTTACCTCAAAGCCTGTTAGAAGGCTGTTGCAGAGGCTTCGGTCAGCCCGCCTTGGCGAGCTGAACCTTTCAATCACCGCACTCATGAGAGTGCGGTGTTCTTCTCGATGGAGGCGCTTTGAGCGCCCAAAGAGGTTGTCCGTGCCTCCGGTTGGATGGAGGCCGCGGCGTCACGGTCCTGCCCTCTTCGAGGGGGCTGCTTGCGACCTCGAACCGCTTACGGTTCCGAGTAGAGTCCGCACAAAGTCCGGGGCTGCTCGACGGCGCCCGAGCCTCCTCCTAGCGCCCCTCAGGATTCCGCCTCGTCGCCCTCGGCGCGGGGTAGAGGCAACAGATGGAATTTACATCCGACGGCGCCAACGACCCGCCATCGAAGTCGGGAAAGTCATCACCGCCGGACTAAAGAAACAATGCGGCATTAAAAGGACATCGCGTGACATACTATAATACGGCATATGAATGATCCGGATATTTACGATCTTGCGGACGCCGGGCCCTTGAGGTTACTCTTCCTCGCCAACACCGATGTTGGCGAACCGTCCGGGGATAGTTCTCCCCTCTTGACCCTTCGCCGCACCGATTGGGGAGGCCTTCCTCTTCTTCTCTCCTCCTCCGGAGAGAGTACTCCTCCTCCTCCTCGCCTTCGGGAGGAGTCCTCCTCCTCGCCATCGACGCTTGATTGCGGAACTCTTTCGAGTCCCCGCGCCACCTTCTTGGCCTTCTTCTCGGCACCACGACGGTGCCGGAACCAGCAGCCTTGCTAAATGGGCATCCACTCGGTTCTTCCGCATGGGAGCCGGATCGATAAGCAGCTCGGCCTTCTCCATCCATTCCTGTCAAAGGAAGAGGCAGATTAAAAACCTCGCTAGAGTCAATCTAATTACTACAAGTGTCCCGTAATGGGGTCAAATCACTTACCCCGTTAGTCGGAGATCGCAAGCTGAATCATGGGTCGGTCATGGATGCGGGCGCATCAGCGCTTTGAACAGCACCTCCAAGCACCTTCAGATGTTGTATCAAGAGCCCGCTTAACGCCCGGTGCTGTTCCGGATTAAACTCCCACAGATTAAATGCCCTTTCTTGGCATGGGAGAATCCGCGGAGGAGCATGACTGGACCACGCCGACGAGCCGGAGCCCATTGCTCACCAGCTTCTTGATGCAGTTCAAGACCCGCCACCTCCACCGGGTCACCCCACCGCAAGTCCTTCTCTTTCCGTGAGGTGAGCTACGAGGGATTCCAGATCTAAATTGGGGCCGCCCATGTAGGCTTGCGCTGCTCGGTGATATAGAACCACCCCGATTGCCACCCCTTGACGGAGTCCACGAAGGTCCCTTCTAGCTAAGGGACATTGGGCAACTTGCCCAACATAGCGCCCAAGATTCCGCTTATGCCCCTTCACAACCTTTGGCTTGACGTTGAAGGTTTTGAGCCACAGCCAAGTGGGGCCGGATGCAGAGAAAGGCCTCGCACACCACGATAAACGCCGAGATGTTGAGGACGGTTCGCGCCAGATCGTGGAAATCCAGGCCGAGTAGAACATGATCCCTGGACGAATGGATGGAGCGGAAAGCCCAGTCCATGGAGGAAGTGGGGAAGGAAAACAACCTCTCGTGAGGTCCTGGGTAGGAACGAGCTGCCCCTGCTGCGGGCAGCCGATGCGCGATGTCTCCGAAAGGTATCCGCGTCACAGAGCTTGGTGATGTCCTCCTCCTTGGCGGTGGAGGCCATCCACTTGCCTCCCTCCGGACATGTTCGGAGAAGGGTCGAGGCGGAATGCGCGAGCTTGAGCGTTGGAGCTTGGGTTCGCAGGATGGATGAGCAAAGGAGGAAGAAGGCGAGGTGAGAAGGTAAACCTTATCCCTTATATATAGGCGGAAAAACTATGCGCCCCTCACCGCCCGGTAAAACTCGCTTATCTCCCAAGCGCCACCATCAATGGCGCGTTGGGTTACCCACACACGTATTGATGAGAATCCCGGAAAAGGGGAACACGATCTCGCTCGACAGACGCGTTAAGGAAACCGCTTCGCTAAATGTGCCAAGTGGTACAAGAATTCAAACAAAGGCTTGGTGCGGTGTGATGTCATGCCGCATAATACGCCAAAGAGATTGGATCGGTGTATATGTTTTATTCTCTACGCTTGGAATGTGGAAATTATTTTGCGAGCCGATACTATCCTCGGTGTTCATTATCTTCTCCGGATTATTCAAGGAGGAACCCACCTTGCAATGCCGAACATTATGCACGCCGGACTTATCGCCATTGAAGACTAGTTCAGGGCTACCGAGGAGTCCTCGACTAGGGGTGTCCGGATAGCCGGACTATCGATATCCGCCGGACTCCTGCATCACGAAGATAGAAGATTGAAGACTCCGACTCGTGTCCCAAGGTACTTTCCTTAGCGTGGAAGGCAAGCTTGGTAATACGGATATGTAGATCTCCTACCATTGTAACCGACTGTAACCCTAGCCTCTCCGTGTCTATATAAACCGGAGGGCTTTAGTCCGTAGGACACAACATTACATCTCAACAATCATACCATAGGCTAGCTTCTAGGTTTAGCCTCCTTGATCTCGTGGTAGATCTACTCTTGTACTACCCATATCATCAATATTAATCAAGCAGACGTAGGTATTACCTCCATCGAGAGGGCCTCAACTCGAAAAACATTGTGTGCCTCGTCTCCTGTTACCATCCTCCTAGACGCACAGTTCGGGACCCCCTACCCGAGATCCGCCGGTTTTGACACCGACACTCCCTTCAGGACAATTTTATAATACTTCTCCGGCGTGCGATACTCCTTGCCCGGCGGCGGTGGGTCCGTGAGAAGCTTCTCCGCATCCAGTTTGCCCCATTGCACCTTTATGCGGGAAAGGGCCCGACGAGCGCCTTCAATACAAAGCGGAGCGCTTGACTACATCAAGCCCGGGCATGCATCCACCAGCCGCCAGACGAGGCCAAAGTAGCTTCGAGCATGGCTCGCCCAGCCACAAATGACTATGAGACCCTTCATGGCCTCCTCACTACCTTGTGGCCCCGGAGAGCTCCGACCGGGGTAAGTGTCGTAGTTCACACTAACATGCCTCGCTTTGCATGAAAAATGCCTTACCCGCCGCTATCTTCTTTATGTCCTCAACTTCCTCGAAGGGCCTTACGGGCCTCGGCCTTGGCGGACTTAGCACTTTCGAGGCGAGGCAAGCTCGGACTCTCGAAGTCTTGAGTCACGCCCAAACTCTCATGCTTTTCCATGAGAGCCTGGAGCTCTTGCCGAACTTCCGCCACTGTGGCCTCTTGCTTTTCTCGCGAGCCTGCCTGCGGGTCAAGATTATGCTCGTCATGACACGGCATGCTTCTCGGCTGCCACCTCGTTAGTGGCCCTGCAATATACATATTATCCTTGTTAATTTTATTTGCAACCAAAATCCTTTTCTCAGAAGGTACTTATTCAAAGAGGTGTTACTCACCTTCTTTTCCTCGAGCTGCTTCTTCGCTGGCCGAGCTCTTGCTCGGACCGCCGAGGTCCTTCTTCAAAGACATCGACCTCCGCCGTTAAAGCAGCAGAGGCCAGCAGCGCAGCCTACAAACCCATATTGACATATTTTTAGCAACCTCAAGATATCTTGTTAGATACTCATCCGCTTTTCTTTCCAACACCAAACCGAGCATCGGGGCTACTGCCTATGTGGTATTACATTACATAATTTTAACTTCTTACCTCAAAGCCTCGTTAGAAGGTTGCTGCAGCTTCGGTCAGCCCGCCTTAGTGAGCTGAACCTTTCAATCACCGCACTCATAATAGTGCGGTGTTCTTCCTCGATGGAAGCGCCTTTAAGCGCCTCAACAGTTATCCGGCGCCTCGGTTGGACGGAGGCCGCGGTGTCACGGTCCTGCCCTTCTTTCAAGGGGCCGCTTTTTCGACTCGAACCACTGCGGGTTCCGATGTAGAGTCCGCACAAAGTCCGGAGGTCGCTGACGGCGCCTCCGAGCCTCCTCCGATGGGTCCTCTTTGGGATCCCACCTCGGCGTCCTCGTCGTGCGTGGGGTAGAGGCGTCGGGATGGAATTCACATCCGACGAGGCTAATGACCCGCCGATGAGTCGGGAGATCATCCTGGCCGGACTACGGACGAATGCGGCGTTAGAGGATATTGCGTGACATGAAAAGTACGGCATATAAATGATCCGGATATTTACGATCCTGCCGGATGCTCGCCCTTGAGGCCATTTCTCATCCTCGCCAACGCTGATGTTGGCGGAACTGTCCGGGAATAGTTCTCCCCTCTTGACCCTTCGCCTCCCGATTGGGGAAGCCTTCCTCTTCTTCTCTCCTCCTCCGGAGAGAGTACTCCTCCTCCTCGTCTTCGGGAGGAATCCTCATCGCCGTCGGATGCCGATGGCGGAACTCTTTCGAGTCCCCGCGCCACCTTCTTGGTTTTTTCTCGGCACCACGCGGCGGTGCCGCACCAGCAGCCTGCGGCGGGCGCCCACTGGTCTTCGGCATGGGAGCCGGGCTGATGAGCAGCTTGGCCTTCTCCATCCATTCCGTCAAAGGAAGAGGCAGAATGAAACCTCACTAGAGTCAATCTAATTATCACAAGTGTCCCGTGAATGGGGTTGAATCACTTACCTCGCCGCTTGGACATCATGAGCTGAATCCGCGATCTTCCGTCATGATCCGGGCTTCGGCGCCCTTGAACAGCACCCTCCAGGCACCTTCGTGTGTTGTATCGAAGAGCCCACTTAGCGCCGGGTGCTATTCCGGATTGAACTCCCACAAATTAAATGCCCGTTCTTGGCATGGGAGGATCCGCCGGATGAGCATGACTTGGACCACGTCGATGAGCCTGAGCCTGTTGCTCACCATCTTCTTGATACATGCTCGGAGTCCCGTCACCTCCACCGGATTGCCCCACTGCAAGCCCTTCTCTTTCCAGGAGGTGAGCTGTGTGGGGATGCCAGATCTAAACTCGGGGGCCGCCGCCCATGTGGGTTTGCGCGGCTCGGTGATGTAGAACCACCCCGATTGCCACCCCTTGACGGAGTCCACGAAGGTCCCTTCTAGCCAAGGGGACGCTTGGGCAATTTGCCCAACATGGCGCCCCGCATTCCGCTTATGCGTGCCCTTCACAACCTTCGCTTGACGTTGAAGGTCTTGAGCCACAGTGAAGTGGGGCTGGATGCAGAGGAAGGCCTCGCATACCATTTATAAACGCTGAGATGTTGAGGATGAAGTTCGCGCAAGATCGTGGAAATCCAGGCCGTAGTAAAACATGAGCCCCGGACAAATGGATGGAGCGGAAAGCCCAAATTCCGTGGAGGAAGTGGGGAGGAAGACGACCCTCTCATGAGGCCCGGTAGGATGAGCTGCCCTCGTCGGGCAGCCGATGCCGATATCGCCGGAAAGGTATCCGGCGTTGCGCAGCTTGGTGATGTCCTCCTCCTTAACGGTGGAGGCCAAACATTTTCCTCCCGCTTCGGACATATTCGGAGAAGGTCGAGGCGAGATGCGTGAGCTCGGGCGTTGGAGCTTGAGTTCACAAGGATGGATAAGCAAAGGAGGAAGAAGGCGTAGGTGAGAAGGTGAATCCTTATCCCTTATATATAGGCGGACAAAACTATGCGTCCCCCACCGGCCTGGTAAAACTCGCTTATCTTCCAAGCGCCACCATCAATGGCGCGGTTGGGTTACCCACGCACGTATTGATGAGAATCCCGGAATAAGGGGAACACGATCTCTGCTTCGACAGGACGTGCCAAGGAAACCGCTTCGCTAAACGTGCTGAGGTGGTATAGTAATTCAAACAAAGGCTTGGTTGCGGGGTGATGTCATGCCGCATAATACGTCAGCAGATTGAGCTAAGTGTACATTTTATTCTCTCTACGGTGGAATGTGGAAAATATTTTTGCAGAGCCGGACACTATCCTGGTGTTCATTATCTTCTCTGGATTATTCAAGGGAGGAACCCGCCTTGCAATGCCGAACATTATGCACGCCGGACTTATCGTCATTGAAGACTGGTTCAGGGGCTACTGAGGGAGTCCTGGACTAGGGGTGTCCGGACAGCCGGACTATCATTATCCGCCGGACTCCAAGACTACGAAGATACAAGATTGAAGACTCCGGCTCGTGTCCGGATGGTACTTTCCTTGGCGTGGAAGGCAAGCTTGGCGATACGGATATGTAGATCTTCTACCATTGTAACCGACTCTGTGTAACCCTAGCCTCCTCCGGTGTCTATATAAACCGGAGGGCTTTAGTCCGTAGGACAACATACATCTCAACAATCATACCATAGGCTAGCTTCTAGGATTTAGCCTCCTTGATCTCGTGGTAGATCTACTCTTGTACTACCCATATCATCAATATTAATCAAGCAGGACGTAGGGTTTTACCTCCATCGAGAGGGCCCGAACTCGGGTAAAAACATTGTGTCCCTTGTCTCCTGTTACCATCCGCCTAGATGCACAGTTCGGGACCCCTACCCGAGATCCGCCGGTTTTGACACCGACAGCATCAAGACCAGAATTCTTGAACTCAGGCCCATTGTGACTTCGATATGCTTGATCTTCACACCAAAGTTGGTTGAAGCCCTCGAGGAAAATCGCTTGAAGACTTCCTGCACTTCATGTTTGTAAGTAACAATGTGTACCCATGTATATCGAGAATAATCATCAACAATGACAAAACCATATAAAGATGCATCATTAGTGACCGCTGAATAATGATTAGGTCCAAGAGGTCCATGTGAAGCAATTCAATGGACGGGTAGTGGTCATGATAGTCTTCGCTGGATGCTTGGCCTTGGTCATTTTTCCGCTTCACATGCTCCGCATAAGTGATCCTTGAGGAATTTGACATTCTCAATGCCAATGACATGCTTCTTCTTCGCAGCGTGTTCAAATTCCTCATGCCCGCATGACCAAGTCGTCGATGCCATAGCCAGCCTTCAAGCTTTTGCAAGTAGACATACAAATGGTTGTGGTCCTGTAGAGAAATCAACAATATACGATCTCCTCTCCTAAAGCCTTCAAGACTTTGGAATTGTCACTTCCATAATCACAACACGTTGATATTTGCCAAAGACAACAACCATATCAAGATCACAAAGCATTGAGATCGACATGAGATTGTATCCTAAGGACTCAACAAGCATGACTTTGTCCATGTGCTTGTCCTTAGAGATAGCAACCTTACCAAGACCCAATACCGACTTTTGCCTTTGTCAAGAAAGATGATATGCTTCAGAGGTGACGGTGATAAGGGAGCATCCATCAATCGATTCTTGTCACCACCATGTGATTTGTACATCCACTATCGAGGACCCATTCGAAGGGTTTTGGGTTGATCATCCTTAGCTCCTTTTGCCATGAAGCAATAGATGGGGCGAGCCATCATTATCTTCATCGGGCTTGTCGGTGGAGTCGGTTTCTTGATGTTGAAGATGGACTTGTCAAGAAGGCAGAGTAACGCCGCACTCGCCACACCAGACTCAGATTCTTCAGACTCCTCCTCTTCATCATTTTCCTCAGATTCAGCTTCAGAGTCCATTTCCTTGCCAATGAATGCCCGAGCCTTCTTGGAGCTGCCCTTCTTGTGAGATGAGGACTTCGAGGATTTCGATGACGAAGATTTTGACGATTTCTTCTTCTTCTTCGCATCATCAGAACTGTAATCCTTGTATTTCTTCTTCTTCATTTCCTTTTCCCACTGAGGACAATCTTGAATATAGTGACCAGGCTTCTTGCATTTGTGGCAAAGTCTTCTCTTATAGTCACTGGATGAGGAATCATTTCCTCTTGAGGATTTTCCAAAGCGATTGCGTCTTGTGAATTTTTGGAATTTCTTCACAAGCAGTGCTAGATCCTGGCTCAGTTCTTCAGGATCACCAAGGCTACTACCAGAATCCTCACATTCAGAGTCAGACACAACCTTAGCCTTCAGGGCACGTGGTTTGCCATAGTTTGAGCCATAGAGATCTCTCTTTCAGACAAGTTGGAACTCGTGAGTGTTTAGCCTTCGAGGATATCGGCAGGATCAAGTGACTTGTAGTCAAGACGCTCTTGTATCATCGGTCCAGAGTATCAAATGAGGAATCAAGCGATCTCAAAGTAGCTTTCTTCACAACTTCATGATCAGTGATGTCAGTGGCACCGAGGGCTTGAAGCTCATTTGAGATGTCAGTGAAGCGATCAAAGGTTTGTTGGACATTCTCATTGTCGAGTCTTTTGAAGCGGTTGAACAGATTCCGAAGAACATCGACTCGAGAGTCACGCTGAGTTGAAACTCCTTCATTTACTTTGGACAGCCTATCCCAGATAAGCTTAGCAGTTTCCAAAGCACTCACTCTTCCATACTGTCCTTTGCTCAGATGGCCACATATGATATTCTTCGCTTGAGAATCGAGTTGTTTGAATCTCTTCACATCGGTAGCGTTCAGTGTGGGAGTGACAGAGGGGACACCATTTTCCACAACATACCAGAGATCATTGTCAATTGCCTCAAGATGCATTCGCATCTTGTTCTTCTAGTAGGGGTAGTCCGTTCCATCAAAGGTAGGACACCCAGCCGAGACCTTGATCATACCTGCGGTCGACATAACTAAAAATCCAGGCGGTTAAACCAAAATCACACAGAACAAGGGAGTACCTCGCTCTGATACCAATTGAAAGTGCGTTATATCGACTAGAGGGGGGGAGGTGAATAGGCGATTTTTATGAATTCTTCATCGAGGAATTTGTCAGTGAGGAAATTCCTTAGCTAAGAACTACTTGCAGTGAATATGTACTCGAAGTAAACATAACAGATACAAACATAGTCATCATGATGAAATAAAGACTAACACAGAGTACGGAAAGCGTAAACACAGGATAGCAAGATGAAGACAAACAGATCAAGAAATTGAACGAGGAATTTGTGAAAGTCTTCACCAAAGTCTTCAAGCACGATATGAACAACATTCAACATAGTAATGAGGAAATTATAGAGTTGAGGAAATAGAACTGCTCGGTTGGTGAAGACAATGATTTGGTAAACCAGTTCCAACTAACTGTCTCGGTTATGCGTCTGTTGGAGCAGCTAAGTATTTAAACTCGAGGACACACAGTCCGGACACCTAGTCTCCGAGCCGCAACTTAGGACACCCAGTCCTCACCGTATTCTCCTTGAACTAAGACCACGCAGCCTCGGCCCAATCACTCGTGGTAAGTCTTCAGTGACTTCCAAACCTTCACAGACTTGGTCACTCGGCGATCCACAATTCCTCTTGATGCTCTAGACCTTGACGCCTAACCGTCTGGAAGAAGCACAATCTTCAAAGGTAATAAGCGCCGGATCCACGCAGATCAATTTCTTCATGATGCTCAATCACTTTGGGTTTGTGGGGGTTTGGTTTTGGGATTTTCCTCACTTGATGATTTTCGCCAAAGTCCTCGGAGGATGGGTTGCTCTCGATGACAAGTGTCAAGTTCTCTCGAGCAGCCAACCAGCTAGTGGTTGTAGGGGCAGCTATTTATAGCCTAGGGAGCAGCCCGACATGATAAGACATAAATGCCCTTCAATGATATGACTGTTAGGTGGATAAGATATTTTGGACAGCCAAAGAAGACAAAGAACGGTCGGAAATTTGACTCTCAAATTCCTCGGGGCTATCATGTTCCTCACCGTAGGCAATTTGCATTTGGCGAATTCCTAACTCCTCGGTCCGTAACAAAGTCCTCGGTGAATGTAAGAACTGCGTCTCACAATGAAGAATTTGATCGAATCTGTATGAGATTTCCAATGGCTTCACTCGATGGGATTGGTAGGTGTAGGATTTTGAGTTGAGCATCACATGGAAATTTTTCCTTAGTATTTCCTCGACCCCTTTAACAATGCGGTGTTTCCTATGACTCAAGAAAGAGAAAATGAAACTACGAAAACATAAGTCTTCACGCTTCATATTCCTCGAATGAATATCAAGTCTTCAAGGTCACACCAATTTCTTCGCTTTCAAAGTCTTCGTAAAGTCTTCGAATATCAAAGTCTTCAAATGAAGAACTTCATTTTAGGGTCGACTTTCTCTCAGAATATCAAACTCCTCATAGACTTATAGACCTGTGTACACTTACAAACGCATCAGTTACTTAACCTATAAGTCTTCAATACACCAAAATCACTAAGGGGCACTAGATGCACTTACAAAGATGCATTTTCTGACTTGTCTATCTTGTGAGAGAAAAGGATGAACGAGGGAAGGCCTTATTTGCAAATGTGGAGAGGTGTGTGGGTACCTTTTGCAAAATTGCCATAGTTTCTTTCCTATCTGTCAGATATAAATTGGACGACCTATATTGCAGGATGGTAGGCACACCATCATCACCAACTCTGTTTTTTATAAGAGTGCATTTTATAAGAGTGTAGATGTAGAGTAGATACAAGTCGACAGGTGGGCACGATGGTAGTGAGATAATGTGATGCAACACTAAAGGTGCCACGTGGAGCGTTTAACTGGTCAACTAGTCATGTCATGAGCAAATACAGAGCTGTACGGTGAGCCCGTGACTGTATAATAACCACTAAACGTAAATGGTGACCATAATGAGTGGATTCTGAAGTCCAATGTACGTATCGTGCTTTCGCTTCAAATACAATGATAGTCATTGCATATATCGTGAGAGAAAGATGAAACATGCGTGAATTTTCTGGGGGCTTATTTTTAGAGGACCTGGAGATAGTTTTGTGTGCATACATGAAAGGGGCGTACATGGGGGGTATGCGATGGAGAGAGAGATGCTCTTAGTTTCTCTTTATTATGACTAACTTTGTATATAGTATAAAAATATACAAATTCACAGTGCAGAATAAATATCATTGTGGGCACCATGCAATGCAAATTAGCGTTCGTACTCCTCCATATAACTTTGTAATGTTGTATATATGTAGAAACTCTAAAATAATGTTTTGGCCACACTTTATTCAAAAGGAATGTTGTATGCGAAATAAACGTTAAGAGAGGGCTTTTTAGATCAATGGGGTACGTGATGTAACATGTGTGAATGTGTAGTTGATGCATTTGGTGGGTCCTAGAGAGGTATGTGTGTGTATTACGTATTCGAGAGAGGCATGGATAGAGGGGCCGACGGGGGGGGGAGAGATAGCATGAGAAATGAGAGTGGTCTAGAGAGAGAGACGAATATGACGTCACGATAAGAGATTCCATTCCCTTGAGTGTGCATATGCAAGGGCGGAGGGAATAGAGGCACGAGGAGAAATTTTCTGTGTGTGTGGTGTTTGTGTTAATATGTGTGGGTGTGAGAAGATAATGAGACGTGGGGGCAGAGGGTGTGTCACCGCGTGAGGTCCGATGGGTCGAGGTGAGGCTCTTCATTCGGTTCCGTCCTGCGCCACATTGGTCGGCCCGTGACGCATTTAGGAAGACCCATGGATGACTAGTCGTACAAGACAAAGACAGCAGAATTGTGAAGGACTCTCTGTCCACTGACAAAGCCGGCTAGGATTTGTAACCCTAGGTTCTCGGACTAAGGTAACCCCTTTATCTCTGATATTACTATTCATCCAACCTAACTTTAAGGGGTGTCCTACAGAATGCTCTGCTAGAATCATACTCGTCGATTAGGAAGAGAGGTGTGAGACAATGCGTGAGAGACAGGCATAAAGATAATGTGCATACATGAGACACATAGGCAGGTCCATGTATATAGAAAGGGTCGATGAGGATTGTGCGTGTGTATGTTTGCGAGAGGAAGAGTGCTTGTGATAAAGGTTAGTGAAAACAGTTGTAAATGGTTACGAGAGGGAGGGAGGGTTATATATAGAGCATATGTGCGAGAAAGACACCTCGGGAGAGAGTGTGTGAGCATGTGTGAGAGACCACCGATGGAGAGTGAAACTACACGTAAAAGACTGCTCTACACATTGATTAAAGATATAAATTGTATCCAAATATTAGGATGGGATCATGATATTTGCAATTCGCGTAAGGAGCGGTCATTGATCCATCAGACATCTAGATTCTATCGAATTTGAGCATGTCTATGTTATTATTCGACACAATTGATCCACATAGTTAGTATTTTGAACTCTAGACAATGCATCGCTTTAGCAATCGAATATAAACATGTGTATAGTTCATGTTGTGTGTGTAAAGCACATTATACATACGAAAGTTACACAATGGACATTATAAATAGCTACCTATGAACTAGCATACATCTGAATTCAACTTAAGGTGGTTTAAAAAAATCGAATTCAACATGAAGTCCATTCAATTATTTGAATTTGATATCATGGCATTTGTAAACCATACCTAAATTATGGGGGCACCAATCTTTGCTCTGATTTTGTACATAATAGCATATGTAGTCATGTACAAAATAGATTCAAATTTAGCTCCTCCATTCCAAAATAATCGTAGTTATAGGATTTTCAAGTGTCAAAATTTCAAAAAGAAGCAGATAATTTAATGAGGTTTTCAAACATACAAGGTCAAATATAATGTTGTATATTTAGGTCAATCCTCATAGTTTAAGAGTACTCTAAACGTGAATGCTTGTGTTTCAAAATTTCGAACGAAGCGCCAAAAGAGCCTCTACTCGCCCGAAACCGCGTGAGACCGATGTTAGATAGTACAAGGAAATTACTTTTCTAATAACTCTGTCCCATGAAACCTACCGGTCCAACGTCCAAAGGTCTAAACCGGGGTAGGTTTGTAGCTTCATCTAGATGCCACGCAACCGCCTCCGAAAACATTCATACACAATGGCCGCCTAAGCACAGATCTGTGCACGAAATTTAAATTGCTCCGCCCACTATTTGGGACACCGGGATTACCATCCTACCCCGACCCTTGAGGGTCCAAAATTTAAGAGGGGGCAAAGTTTGTACTTTCCCAAATTTCAAACAAGCGCGTCCCATCTTCTGCTCAAAACCCAAAACAAGCGCGTCCCTGCATCAAACATGGTTCCCCCACCCGTCCGATTCCCCATACGTACTCCGTGGGCGCCAAAACTACCTCTCCACCAGCCGCGAAACCCCAGCATCCTCCGTCCGCCACTGTTGACACACGAACACGTCACATGTACCCTCGACGCCGGGGGTGATGCACCGCAGCTCAAAGTCGAAGGAGACCCGACCGACAACAAGGATCGCAAGACAACAAGCGGGTGCTTTTGCGACCGAAACTCCAAGAGCCGGGAGGGACCCCGTCAGGGATTGCGGCGGCTATGGGCTGCCCTAGGTCGATTTGCTCACCCCTAGAGCCTCGGGATTCGCAGCTCTCAAACACGAAGAACAGCGAAGAACGAGAGAGAAAATTGGTGGAGAGATAAAACGTAGATGAAAAAGTAGTATATTGATTTGTTCGATTGTGTGTTGTTCAATCGGCCGTCACCCCCAACATATATAAGAAGCGGCTGGACTTCCCGTACAAGTAAAGGATTCATCTAGGCTTTCCTTACAAGAAAAATTACATCAATTCGCGTCCTAGAGTCCTAGTTCTATTCCAACTCGGATTCGGTCTGAATCTGGCCCAACTTCTATCTTCCTCCTTGTGCAGGCCACCGAGCCTCCATATGACCTCCGATCAAGATGGCCCAAATATCAAACTTGTTCGCCTCGATGATACGAACAACTCTCATGTTGATCACTTTTTCAAATAAGGCCATCTTGAATACTTTTCGAGGTCGTCTTTAACTTCCAGTCGGACTCGGTCTTGCGGTAGACTGAATTATCCGAGTCTTGTAGTGAATTTGCAGGCCATATACTATCTCTGATGACGATGACTCCAAAAACAAAGTTTACCGTCTTGATGATACGCACAACTTCTGTATTGAACACTTCTTCACCCGAAATCATCTTGATAAACTTTCGGGCACATGCTCAGTTTCACTTGGATTCGAGCTCATCCACTCGGATATTAGAGTCACTCGGATCGTCCGACTGGACTTTTCACTCGGATGTTAGAATCTTTCACTTGGAAGGTAATATTCCACTCGGATAATTATATTTTCACTCGGAAGGTAATCCCTTACTCAATCGATAAGTTTTCACTCGACCTTTTACTCGATCGGTAGGTTTTCACTCCACCTTTTACTCGATCGGTAGGTTTTTAACCTTTTACTCAATTGGTAAGTTTTCACTCGACCTTTTACTCGATCGGTAGGTTTTCACTCAACCTTTTACTCGATCAGTAGGTTTTTAACCTTTTACTCAATTGGTAGGTTTTCACTCGACGTTTTACTCGATCGGTAGGTTTTTACCCGAAAGGTAAGCTTTCACTCGACCGGTGAGTTTTCACTCGGATGGTAAGCTTTTCACTCGACCAAAACATAGCCTGATGTTGATTTGTCTCCCCAAGTCTCATACGACCTCGGATTGAGACGAATTATATATGAAAATCGATCGGCTCGACGAGACGAAACTTTCTCGTGTTGATGTTTTTCCGATTCAAGGACTTCTTAACTGCCGAATTGCTCGCGTGACCCATCAGACAGGGCGTCTGGTACTTCGCGCCATATTTCCATTCAGCTTGGGCCTGCAGTGTATTGCCTCTAACTTTTGCATATGAACTCGGATTGAGATGATTTATATATGAAAATCAATTGCCTCGACGAGACGAAGACAATTACTTTAGAATACTCCTTCATCCGAGGTCGTCTTCAAGGCATGATCGGCCGAAAACCACTCGGAATGTTGAATTTTGTCACTTGGAGTACAACTTCGGCCACCGAGATAAGGTCGAATGGCGATAAATTAAACATCAAAGTTATTCCACTCGGTGACCTGAAACTTTGCATGCTGAAAACTCTTTCACTTGAGGCCATCTTACTTGCCTTTTTTACCTTGCCAAAATCTGATGTCAACACATGCCCCCTGTTTTTTAAGCAAAGCTTGCACGAAAAAATAATATGCACGGTGTTTGTTCTAAGGACGATGTCAACACTCCATCGGCCATTTATTTTCCTCGTATGCGATAATTATGTATCGCCATGTTTGTGCTAAGGGCGATAATCGTATATCGGCCATTGCCTACTCAGGCTTCCTACCACACACTCGGGTGGTACTTCTTCAAATATCTTCCGTTGAGAGTGATGAAGTCATGTACCTAGGGTAGGGTCATAGAACTGATCTAAGTACCCTACCCAAGGACACGCTCAGAAGAAACTACCTTCCAGTCGACCAAGAGAGACTTCACTCGACGGACTTGAAGGACTCGACCATGAAGACTCACTCGACCACCAGAAGGTCAAGAAGCACTCATCAAGAACGGTCTATAATTAAGTAGACTTTATGGTATTTAGGACACTTTATGTGAGGCATTAACAGTAACGCCTAGACTTAATGTACTTTAAACCCCGCATTCGAGGGCCGAGGGTCCGCAGCACTATATAAGCCACCCTCCTCAAAGTGTAAAGGGTTCGCACCCTGTAATCCATACACACATAATCCACTCGACCGCCCCGGGCCCGAGACGAGGGCTGTTACTTCCTCCGAGAAGGGCCCGAACTCGACATCTCTTGTGTTTACAACTGCTCCATAGCTAGGACCTTGCCTCTCCATACCTACCCCCACTCTCTTGTCGACTTAGTACCACGACAAATGGCGCCCACCGTGGGGCAGGTGTCTTAGCGATTTTGGAGAAGTTGTGATTCTTCCGAGTACTTTCATCATGGTTGCTGGTGGAGTTTTGGTCGAAGGCCGCGAGATCCGTCTCGGCGCTCTCACCTTCATCGCCGACGACTCCGCTTGGCTCCACGAGGCTCCACTGATGTTGATGCGCTCCCGTCCATGTGCGACGATTTTTCAAGATGTGTCCGCGGCATTCTGCTGCGGCAACCGTCGACTCCATATCGGTCGACTCCCCTATCGGTCACCCTCCCGGTCTCCCGCCAGCGCAAGCGCTCTGGTCGGTCGAGGCTCCAGCGGTGGGTGAGGCATGCGGCGGCTCGCCAGACGGCCACCACCCAAGTTGCGGCAATCGAGCCCGACGAATCTCTCTGGCTGCTCGATCTGTCGACCGCTCCGTGAGATCGCATCCGAAAAGGATAGCGAGTGATCCGGCGACGGAAATCTTGATGGTCAACGGACCTCGCAGCCCTCCCGGTTTCCCCCACGAGGACGGGGTAGACGGGGGAGGCGACCCCGCACAAGTCCACGAAGAGTACCAACCCGAGCCACTCGATTCCCGCAAAGGAAGAACTTCGCCGAGAACATGGATGCCCCGTGATACTCCCATCGCGGGAGAAACCCCGAGGCTCGCGCTTTGGAGGAGGCACGCTTGGCCAACTTATTGAACGCGCTACCGAGAACCTTCACGAGAACTCGACGAGCAAGCTGCAACGAAAGTGCCCGACGCCAATCGACGCCAACTCTTCCCGCCGACTCGTATATCGAACCCCAATTCAAATTTAGTAGCTGCAACCCGTATAGCGAGTCCATCCAGCCCTCTCGGTCGGGTGGCGGAGGCTTGATGCAGATCGAGATGTGCTCCGGCAGCAGGAGATCGAAATTCAGCCATGTCGCAGCCATGCAAATGTAATTCACAATCGATCCGTTCTGCGAATCACGGTCTGCCGGCTCACAGATCCAGATCGCCTCCGCGGCGTGAAGGACGCGAGAATCGGCGAGATCAGATGGTGACCGACATGATCGTGATGATAGGCGCCGAGTGCCCACCTCCCCGAGGGGTGGGTCTTACGCCTCGGCAGCAGGATGACAAAGGCCAACTCGCAGGGCGAAGAGCTTCGGTCGACCCCCGGGAACCAGGCTTCGACGCGCGATCCATCATCGTGCAAGGCTTGGTCGACCGGAACAGAGCTCATCGAGGTGGCCCTGACAGAGATGCGCCCTACGATCCGAGTGCATGTTTCGTCCGAATGTTTCAACAGGCTATCGTGGGCGCGGTGATTCCCCCAACTTCAGGTTGGCAACTGAGTAAGCAAGTTCACTTTGGTGAGTCTAAGCCTGAAACCTGGCTTGAGGACTACCGAGTGGCGGTTCAGATTGGTGGAGGGAATGACGAGGTGGCCATGAAGCATTTGCCACTCATGTTGGAAGGTTCTGCCAGAGCATGGTTGAATCAGTTACCTCCGAGCAGCATTTACACTTGGGAAGATCTGTCCCGAGTGTTCGTCAGAACATTTGAAGGAACTTGCAAGCGACGAGCTGGATTGACAGAGCTGCAAGTCTGTGTGCAAAATACGAATGAGACTCTCAGAGAGTATATTCAGAGATGGATCACTTTGCATCATACCGTGGAGAACGTGTCTGATCATCAGGCAGTTTGCGCCTTCAAGGATGGTGTTAAGAACAGAGAATTGAGTTTAAAGTTTGGTCAAACCGGAGACATGACCCTGAGCCGGATGATGGAGATTGCTACTAAGTATGCCAACGACAAAGAGGAAGACCGACTCCGAAGCGGCAAGTACAAGCCGAGTCAGTCGGAGAAGGGAAACACCAGTCGGAAGCAGAAGCGGAAGGCCGAACCAGCAGGAGAGGCTCTGGCCGTGACTCAGGGCAAGTTCAAAGGGAAACCTAAAGGATCCTGGAACCCCAAGAAGGTGAAGGATAAAGAAGGAAATGACGTGATGGATATGCCGTGTCACATCCACACGAAGAAAGATGAAGAGGGTAATATCATCTACCCGAAGCATACCACTCAGCAATGTCGACTCCTGATCCAGCAGTTCCAAGGAAAACAGTCCAAGGACAAGGAAAAGGAGTCGGACAAAGCCGAAGACAAGGAGGACAATGAGGGAGGATATCCTCCTGTCAACTCCACTCTGATGATTTTTGCGGATGTGGAAAGCAAGAGCCGACTGAAGGTTATTAACCGTGAGGTGAACATGGTTGCCCTGGTGAAACCAAGTTATCTGAGATGGTCCCAAACACCCATCACATTCGACCAGTCTGATCACCCGACTCATATAGCCACCCCTGGGAGGCAAGCTTTGGTGGTTGACTCGGTTGTCGAAGGCACTCGGCTGACGAAGGTGCTGATGGACGGTGGTAGCGGACTGAACTTATTGTATGCGGACACGCTGAAGGGAATGGGCATTCCGATGTCCCGACTGAGCACCAAGAATATGAGTTTTCATGGAGTTATACCAGAAAGAAAGCCGAGTCACTCGCCAAATAGCTCGACGTGGTGTTTGGTGATTCAAAGCATTTTCGCAAGGAGAAGCTGACTTTTGAGGTCGTGGATTTTCGAGCGCGCACCACGCTATTTTGGGGAGACCAGCTTACGCACGGTTCATGGCTCGACCATGTTACGGTACCTCAAACTGAAGATGCCCGCCCCAAAGGAGTGATCATCACACCGGTGATCGGAAAAAGCGTAAGAGTGTTTCGAAAAGGCTCAAAGATTGCCGATTCCTGTGTGACAGCGGTCGAGTTTGAAGAATATAAGCAAAATGCAGATCCGAGTGATTTGTCATGAGCCAAGAAGCCTGCCACAGAGTCAAGATTTTAGTCGTCCGGTGAGACGGCCCCGCCCACATTCACCCGACCGACCCCAATGCAGCTCGACCCACATCTCCACAACACTCGACCGAAATAGGAAGAAGCGCCATCCAGCTTCCTCCGTGAGAATCGGGACATTTTTGCATGGAAGCCACCGACATGCCGGTGTTCCTGGGGATCGGCTGAGCATCGCCTTAGAGTCGACTCAGCAGCAAAACCAGTTAAAGAACATCTGCGGCGGTCCATCGTCCAGAAGAGAAAAGCTATTGGTGAGGAGGTGGCTCGACTATTGGCGGCAGGATTTATCCGAGAGATATACCACTCCGAGTGGCTCGCCAATGTCGTCATGGTTCCTAAGAAGGACAACTCACTCTGAATGTGCATTGATTTCAAGCACATCAATTGGGCCTGCCCGAAAGATCATTTTCCTCTCCCTCGCATTGATCAAATTGTTGACTCGACCGCTGGATGCGAGATTGTCTTTTCTAGACGCTTATTCGGTACCATCGATCCGTGCTCAGACGGACCCGATGAGATAAAACAGCTTTCATCACTCCATTCGGTGCTTCGCTATATCATCATGCCATTCGCCTCAAGAATGCCGGAGCCACGCTTATGTGAATGATTCGAAGTGTTTGCTCACTCAAATCAGTCGGAATGTGGAAGCGATATGGATGATATCGTGGTCAAGTCGCGAAAAGGTTCCGACCTGCTCACTGACCTCGCCGAAACATTTGCCAACCTCAGAAGGTATGGTATCAAGCTCAATCCATCAAGGTGCACATTCGGAGTTCCTGGTGGCAAGTTACTCGGTTTTCTCGTTTCCGAACGAGGAATCGACGCTAATCCAGAAAAGATCGGCACTATACTCCGAATGAAACACCCCGTGCGAGTGCACGATTTCCAGAAGCTTACTGGATGCTTGGCCGGATTAAGTCGATTCATCTCACGACTCGGTGAAAAGGCATTGCCTCTTACCGATCGATGAAGAAGGCGCATGTTCGAGTGGACTCGAAGTCGATGCAGCGCTTGTCGAGCTTAAAGCCCTGCTCTCCACCCATCCGGTGCTTGCTGCTCCAATCAGCAAAGAGCCTCTGTTGCTTTATATCGCAGCCACAGGACAAGTCGTTAGTACAGTACTTACGGTCGAGCGGGAAGAAGAAGGGAAAACCTTCAAAGTTCAGCGCCCAGTGTATTATCTGTCTGAAGTTTTGACTCCATCCAAGCAGAGATACCCTCATTATCAAAAGCTTGTGTATGGGATATACATGACCACGAAGAAGGTTGCTCATTATTTATCTGATCATTCCATCACAGTCGTCAGCGACGCTCCACTTTCAGAGATTCTGCACAATAGAGATGCAACTGGTTGAGCGGCGAAATGGGCGATTGAACTTCTTCCCCTTGATATCAAGTTTGAGGCAAAGAAAGCCATTAAGTCCCAAGCAATAACAGATTTCCTTGCCGAGTGGATTGAACAACAGCAGCCAACTCAAGTTCACTCGGAGCATTGGACCATGTTTTTTGACGGCTCTAAGATGTTGAATGGTTCCGTGTCAGGGTTGTCTTGGTTTCCCCCAGAGGAGATAAACTCAGATATGTGCTCCAGATTCACTTTGATTCCTCCAACAATGAGGCAGAGTACGAGGCCCTTTTGTATGGGTTGCGCATGGCCATTTCACTCGGCGTCCGTCGCCTTATGGTTTATGGCGACTCAGATTTGGTGGTCAACCAAGTGATGAAGGAGTGGGACGTTAGAAGCCCAGCCATGACTGGATACTGTAATGCAGTGAGGAAGCTGGAAAAGAAGTTTGAGGGGTTAGAGCTCCATCATATACCCCGACTGAAAAATCAAGCAGCTGATGATCTAGCAAAGATAGGTTCCAAGAGAGAAGCCATTCCGAGTGGTGTGTTCTTGGAGCATATCCATACTCCATCATTAAAAGAAGATCCTTACACCGAAGAAGCTCTGCAACCCAAGAGTGCCACATATCCGACTGAAGTAGAAGTCCCGGCAGTGGTCGACCTGGTCATGGAGGTCTTAGTGGTCACTCCCGACTAGACAGTTCCATATATTGCGTATATCCTGAGGAAAGAGCTCCCAGAGGATGAGGAAGAGGCTCGACAGATCGTCCGTCGATCCAAGGCCTTTACCGTAATCAAAGGACAGTTGTACAGAGAGAGCGCTACTGGAGTCGGACAGAAGTGCATACCGCCGGAAGAAGGTCGAATCATCCTTGATGATATCCACTCAGGGACCTGTGGCCACCATGCGTCCTCTCGGACCATCGTGGCCAAAGCATACCGAGCCGGATTTTACTGGCCAAAGGCAAATGAGATGGCAAAGGAAATAGTGGACAAGTGCGAAGGATGTCAGTTCTACTCCAATATGTCACACAAGCCTGCGTCAGCTCTGAAGACCATAACACTCGTCTAGCCCTTCGCAGTATGGGGGTTGGATATGGTAGGCCCCTTGAGAACAGGTTGGAGCGGTTTCACGCATGTACTGGTGGCAGTCGACAAGTTCACCAAGTGGATCGAAGCTAAACCCATCAAGAACCTTGACGCCGATACTGCTGTTAGCTTCATCAGGGAACTGATATTCAGATATGGAGTCCCGCATAGCATCATCACAGATAATGGGTCAAACTTCGACTCGGAGGAATTCAGGGATTTTTGCACCTCTCAAGGCACACGAGTCGACTACGCTTCGGTCGCCCATCCACAGTCGAATGGACAAGCGGAGCGAGCTAATGGCTTCATCCTCAAAGGGTTGAAATGCTGACTGATGCGTGATCTCAAGCATGCGGCTGGAGCGTGGGTCGACGAACTTCCCTCAGTGCTTTGGGGTCTGTGGACCACGCCTAATCGGTCGACCGGAAGAACTCCATTCTTCTTGGTCTATGGAGCTGAAGCAGTCTTGCCGAGTGATCTTCTCCACAATGCTCCTCGAGTTGAACTTTACAACGAAGCTGAAGCTAAACAAGCGCGGCAGGACGCAGTCGACCTTTTAGAGGAAGAAAGAGAGATGGCTCTGATTCGCTCGACCATCTATCAACAGGACTTGCATCGCTTCCATGCTAGAAACGTGAAGAGTCGAGCCTTCCAGGAAGGAGATTTGGTTCTCCTAGTGGACCAGCAGAAACAGCACAAGGTTGCTCCTTCTTGGGAAGGACCCTTCATCGTCACCAAGGTTCTCCACAATGGAGCATACCGTATCTACAACGTCAAGCACAATATCGACGAGCCCCGGGCTTGGAACGCGGAGCTACTCCGCCCATTTTACACTTAAGTTTTCACTCGGATGAGTTGTAATAAAAATACTTCTGTAGTTCATGGCTTGCAAAATAATAGTGTCATAATTTCCCCGATGATTTTTTTCACTTTTATTTGTTCAGTAAAATTTTCCCCCTCGGTGGGTGACTTAGCTGCGAATCTGTTTCGCCTAAGTTTGTAAAAGAAAAATCCTTGTCGAGTGGTGAGCCAGACTCCCACTCGGGGGGCTTAGCTGCGAACCCGTTTCGCCTAAGTTTAAATAAAATCCTACCGAGTAGTGAGCCAGACTCCCACTCGAGGGCTTAGCTGCGAACCCGTTTCGCCTAAGTTTAAATAAAATCCTACCGAGTGGTGAGCCAGACTCCCACTCGGGGGCTTAGCTCCAGTTCAAGTACTCGCCTAAGTTTGAATAAAATCCTACCGAGTGGTGAGCCAGACTCCCACTCGGGGGCTTAGCTGCAGTCCAAGTACTCGCCTAAGTTTGAATAAAATCCTACCGAGTGGTGAGCCAGACTCCCACTCGGGGACTAAGCTGCAGTCTAAGCACTCGCCTAAGTTCAAATTCAACATGCACTCGCAAGGAGGACGAGGTACAGGTCGACTGCGACCCTCTCCTCTGAGCTACGCCACAAGTACAATGTGCGGTCGCAAGGAGGATGAGGTGCAGGTCGATTGCGACCCTCTCCTCTGAGCTACGCCACAAATACAACATGCGTTCGCGAGGAGGACGAAGTGCAGGTCGACTGCGACCCTCTCCTCTGAGCTACGCCACAAGTACAATGTGCGGTCGCAAGGAGGACGAGGTGCAGGTCGACTGCGACCCTCTCCTCTGAGCTACGCCACAAATACAATGTGCACTCGCGAGGAGGACGAGGTGCAGGTCGACTGCGACCCTCTCCTCTGAGCTATGCCACAAGTACAATGTGCGGTCGCAAGGAGGACGAGGTGCAGGTCGACTGCGACCCTCTCATCTGAGCTACGCCACAAGTACAACGTGAAAATCCTACCGAGTGAGGAGCAAACCTTCCACTCGGGGGCTTAGCTGCAGCCCAGTGCTCGCCTAAGTTATAAAAAATCCTACCGAGTGAGGAGCAAACCTCCCACTCAGGGGCTTAGCTGCAGCCCAGTGCTCGCCTACGTTATAAAAAATCCTACCGAGTGAGGAGCAAACCTCCCACTCGGGGGCTTAGCTGCAGCCTAGTGCTTGCCTAAGTTATAAAAAATTCTACCGAGTGAGGAGCAAACCCCCCACTCGGGGGCTTAGCTGCAGCCCAGTGCTCGCCTAAGTTATAAAAAATCCTACCGAGTGAGGAGCAAACCTCCCACTCGGGGGCTTAGCTGCAGCCCAGTGCCTGCCTAAGTTATAAAAATCCTACCGAGTGAGGAGCAAACCTCCCACTCGGAGGCTTAGCCGCAGCCCAGCGCCCGCCTAAGTAAATTGAAGAATAAGTCGACTGCAGTAAGCATCTCGCTTTAAACCTGCAAAAGACATTTCAAGCCAAATGCGAGCAAGCCAAATGCGAGCATATTCAAACGTCGAATCCAAGTTCAGATGGATACCTAAAGGAACCAAAAGTGGTCAGGCGCTAAGCCTGATAAGGTTTATCGGTTACAAAATCACTCGGCATACCGAGGCAAATTTAAAATATCGAGCTCAAGAAGTTTTTTACCCCTCCTGTGGAGGGCTGGAAGGTGCAACAAACTCATCAGGATCAATTCCGTCCGCGATCCGAGTGGCAGCAGCAATCAAAGTCTCCATGAAAGACCGGAAATCATACTTCTTGGTGTTAGCCACTCGAAGAGCTGCCAACTAGTCCTCTCTCGCATCCTTGCAATGGACTCGGGCCAGACATAGAGCGACATCTGCGCCACACCTAGGAGAAGACTTCTTCCACTCCTGCACTCGACCAGGGACTGTGTTTAGTCGAGCCATCAAAGACTCGAGGTCATTTTGGAGCGTCTCCCTGGGCCAGAGCGTAGTGTCAATGCGGGAAGTAGCGACCTTCAGCCTTGCAAGATAGTCAATGACAGCAGCAACGCGAGACTCGAGCCGGAACACGTTCATGGCAACCTCATCGTTCACCGGAGAGTTGGTGGGATCCAGGTTTGGTTCCAGTCGACTAGTTTCCTCTTCAAAGTTTTGGCAAAATTCTGCAAGTACAATCGCTGGGTCAAGGCAATGTTCGAATGGAAAGATCACTATAAAAACGATTGTTGGACGCAAAGGATTACCTTCGAGCATGAGGAACAACTTCTTGGCGAGTCATCTCAGATAGGCCTCCAGATCATTCTTCTTCCCAGCCAACTGACTGGCCTTGTCGTTCAGAGCAGCTTTGTCACTTTTCAGTCGACTGACCTCCTTGTTAGCAATAGCAAGAGCAGCTTTCAGATTGGTGTTTTCTTCCTCAAGCTTTGTGACTGAAGCTAACTTCTCGTCTGCGAGCTTGGTCTTCTCAGCTAGCTCAAGGTCTTTCTTCTTCTGGGCTTCCTTCACTTTGCCTGCAAAGTTACAGCAAGATCAGATTCTGAAACAAATGAAGTGCAAAAGCAGTCGTCGAGGCCTCACCAAACGTACCTTTGGTCTCCTCCTTCGCCTTCGTCAGATTTTCCTGGACCAGCTTCAGATCAAGCTCGAGCTGGATATGCTTGTTCTCCAGCTCGGTATAACGAGCCGCCACGTCACAAGATTTCTACGAAGAAACAATCGACAAAATGTCAAAGATAATTCACTTCCGAGTGACTAAGGGAAAATCATGCGTTTCTAAGACTACATCCGAATACAAACATTCGACCGTAGTCTCGGGGACTACACCCAATGGGTGCACTCAGCGTGCCCCCACTAGTTCTATCAAGATAGAGTCGACCAGTCGACCAACAAAAAAAGAGAAACTCATGTTCTACAGATCGTAGCCGATCGCCAGCCAATGACCACGCCTCGGGATTACACCCAGTGGGTGCACTCAGCGTGCCCCCACCGGTTTGAGAAATCCATTCGACTTAGTCGAATGATCAAGAACTTAACTTATAAAGCCTATGGTCGATCGCGTGATCCATGACCACAGCCTTTGGGGATTACACTCGGTAGGTGCACTTAGCGTGCCCCGCTAAACCGGAGTTTCAATCGACACACCCAAAGGGTGACTATTATGGATTCCGGAAAGAAAGAATTTTCGTAAATCATATCCCTAACGTAACAAAGCGATGACCGATCGACCAACGTTGCTTTGAAGAGCGAATCGGCGCCATAGGCCGCTGGCTAGCCTCCGGATGGCCTTCACCGCTCCATCATGACTCGCTCACGGCGACGCTTCCTTTGCAAAGACTGGCTTGATCCTCTGGGACGTAGTGTGTCGAGAAGAGGGAAGGCTGTGCAGCACTCGACGACGCAAGATGAGCACTCGTCAGCGGCACCACGAAAGATACGGTGTGCCGAGTGGTGTTCTCCTCCTCCGCGACCAGAGTCTCGGGTGCCGTCACATCCTGAGCCACCCTGCCGGCAGATGCTTTCCTGCTCCTCCTGTGCTTCAGCGGTTCCTCGTCGTCGTCGTCGTCGGGAAGGGTGATAACGACATTAGATGGAGCTGCAGAAAAGAATCAGAATTAGAGACCAAGAGCCAATCGACTAAAAAACGGAATTAAGAGAGTGGTACCAGGTTTTGAGGTTGCAGCGTCCTCCATCTCATGATCATCAGCCCTGGCTGAGGTATCGGAAGTAGCAGGACTACAATTCCAAAAATTAGTCGGTTAACTCATGAGTCGACCAAAAATAAACTCATATAAACAAGAAGACTCAAGAAGACTCAAGCAACATTTTTACCCTGATATAGTGGGGATCGACACCTTCATCTTCGGCAGGACCTTGGCCGGTTTTGACGGTGCCACCCTGGATTGCTTCGGAGCCTTTTCGATCGGGCGCGGAGAAGTGGTCCATATGCTTTGGTCGATCGCCTGACGATCCGCCACCCCTTGCCGCGTTCAGTCGCAGGGTCATGGACAAGCTTCGATCTCCTTTCCGAACGCGGCGGTGCAACATCCTCCTCCTCCTCCTCTTCTTCTTCCTCCCCATCGGAGTCGTCATCATCATCATCTTCAGCGGCATCTGAGTCCCACTCCTCCTGGCTTTCGTCTCCACTCGCCTCCCCTTCCTCAGTCGGAGTCTGCGCTCCATTGGGCATCGAGTATAATTCGGTGAGGGCCCGTCAGACATCAAGACAAAGATCAATTTGCGGTGAAAACGGAATAAGTATGGCAAGAATACAATTGGAGGTAAAGTGGGCATACCTTGTCTGGAATGCTGGAATGGTCGAGTGGTGGAATCCTCCTGGCTCCACGAGGGTTATCCTTGTTCCCAGTGACCGCCGCCATCCACCTCTCCAGCGTGGCGTCATCGACTGCTTCTGGATTGATCCGAGTCTCATCTTCGGTTCCGCAGTACAGCCACATGCAATGGCCTCGGTACTGAAGAGGCTGGATACGTCGCCTAAGAAAAACCTCCAAGAGATCCATACCCGTCACTCCTTCCCGAACCAACTGGACTACCCGCTCCATCAACATCTTCACGTCAGCTTTCTCCTCCGGGAGCACCTTCAGAGAGGAGGGTCTTTTGGCTCGGTCCATGGTAAACAGAGGGAGACCACTGATCGCCCTCAAATCGACTGCGTCCGCAATAAAACCAAGTCGATCGCCACCTCGACCGACTTCGAAAGGGTCATGGTTGGGAAGGTGCTCTTATTCCTCATCTGGATCCCCAGACCTCCACACATCTGAATAATCTTGGTTTTATCGTCATCTGGACTCGCCTTCTTCACGGTCTGAGAGCGACACGTGAATATATGCTTGAACAGACCCCAGTGCGGTCGGCAGCCCAAAAAGATCTCACACATGGATACAAAGGCAGCAAGGTAGGCGATAGAGTTCAAATTGAAGTGGTGGAGTTGCGCCCCAAAGAATTTCAAGAAACCACGGAAGAAAACACTCGGCGGCAAAGAAAACCCACGGTCGACGTGGGTAGCCAGTAGAACGCACTCACCCTCTTCCGGCTGGGGTTGCCACTCGTTCCCCGGGAGCCTTGCTGCTCCATGGGGGATCAGACCATCGTTGGCCATGTCGGTGAGATCCTTCTCGGTGATGGTCGACCGGATCCAATCTCCTTGGACCCAGCCGTGCGGCAAACGAGATCTCGAAGAAGACCCGCCCCGACTGGATGCTTCCCTTTCTCCTTCGCTTTCCCGTCGCCTGCCGCTTCTTCAAGACGCTCTAGCGCCGCCGTCTTCTCCTTCACCATTGTTGCCGGTGAAGCGTACGAGGAGCGATTGCGCGGAGGCAAGAGCGGGCGCAGTGGGCGGAGGCAGAGAGGGCAGAAGGAGAATGGAGGGATACTGTTCAAAACCCTCGCCGGGCGCCTTTATAAGAACGCTTCCGAGTGGATGACAAGTGGGCCCGGGCGATCCAATCACATCCCGAAACAGTCGCGCATACGCGATACGTGGCGAAAAAGGTGGCGCGGGGATCGAGGCATCTATGCCCTATCCCATCCGAGCGCCGCGGTCCGCCCCGCTTCGCGCGCTCCCCCAAATTTCATATCCCACAAAATCCGCGAACGGCAGATCGATCTGTCAGGCGCAAGATTTCCTGTGATCCGTCGCTCAGGAATTGTTAAGTTCAAAAGTTCACTCGACGAAAGAAAAGAACGGATCAAGGCGATTGAAGAAAAGTTGCTGATTGTCAACGAAGAGATTATTGGTCCAAGACGATACATATCCAAAACGCAAAAGCAGGTCGGAAATAATATCAACTCCTTCCTCACTCAAACCTCAATCCATTCGGGGGCTAATGATGAAGTCATGTACCTCGGGTAGGGTCATAGACCTAATCTAAGTACCCTACCCAAGGACACCCTCAGAAGAAACTACCTTCCAGTCGACCAAGAGAGACTTCACTCGACGGACTTGAAGGACTCGACCATGAAGACTCACTCGACCACCGTAAGGTCAAGAAGCACTCTGCACATAACGGTCTGTAATTAAGTAGACTTTATGGTATTTAGGACACTTTATGTGAGGCGCTACCAAGAACGCCTAGACTTAATGTACTTTAAACCCGCATTCTCGAGGGCCGGAGGGGTCCGGCAGCACTATATAAGCCACCCCTCCTCAAAGTAAAGGGTTCGCACTCTGTAATCCATACACACATAATCCACTCGACCGCCCGGGCTCCGAGACGTAGGGCTATTACTTCCTCCGAGAAGGGCCTGAACTCGTACATCTCTTGTGTTTACAACTGCTCCATAGCTAGGACCTTGCCTCTCCATACCTACCCCCCACTCTACTGTCAGACTTAGTACCACGACAGAGAGCTCGGGGTAACAATGCCCCTTGTATTGATTCTACCAAATATGAATTTCCAGGAACAACCCTTGTAATCCTAAAAGGACCTTCCCAACTTGGAGACCACTTCTCGAATTTTCTATCTCTTGAACCAATCGGCAGAATCACTTTCCAGACGAGTTCACCAACTTGAAAACTCCTCAACTTAACTTTCTTATTGTAAGCTCTTGCAACCCTCAACTTGTCTCTCTCTATGGACTCCAAAGCAACCAAACGTTTATCGGCAACTTCATCAATATTGTCCATCATCAAGTTATAAAAGTCTACTGCCGATAAATCATTTTGTTTGGCTATTCTCAAAGAATTCAAATTTACTTCTACTGGTAAAATGGCCTCTTGACCATATACTAGCTCATATGGAGTTACCTTCGTAGCACCATGCCTTGAAATTCTATGTGCCCATAAAGTTTCAGACAACAACTCATGCCATCTCCTCGGATTATCCTCAATCTTCTTCTTGATGAGCTTGATTAAAATTTTATTGCTAGACTCGGCTTGTCCATTAGCTTGGGCATAATATGGAGAGGAATTGAGCAACTTTATATTATAAGATTCGGCAAACTCTCTGACTTGGTGTGACATAAAAGATGAACCTTGATCTATAGTTAAAGTTTGAGGAACACCGAATCTATGAATAATGTGTTCGGTTATGAATTGAATTACCTCCGTATGTGTCATGTTCTTGAGAGGTACCGCTTGCACCATTTAGTGAAATAATCGATTGCCACCAATACGAACCGATGCCCTTTTGAGGAAGACGGTGGATTTGTCCAATGAAATCTAAACCCCAACCTCTGAAAGGCCACGGTTTGATAATAGGATGTAACATAGCAGCAGGAGCCAATTGAATATCACCAAAATTTTGACAAGCTTCACACCCTTTATAATATCTCAAGCAATCATTAATCATAGTCGGCCAATAAAACCCAAAGATGTCGCAATAACCATTTCATTTTGGGAGCCGATCGGTGAGTGCCACAAATACCTTCATGTACTTCTCCCATAGCAACTCTTGCCCGGTCCTCATCTAAACACTTTAGAAGGACATCATCGATCGCTCGCGATAAAGACCATCATCTCTCATTGTATATTTGAAAGCCATCGCCGAACAGCCCTGTCCACCCTTTCACTCGGATTGCACAAGTAATCAACAATGGGCTTTCTCCAATGGAATTATCACCGCACTAGATTTTTGTTAATGGTCAATTATTGGGTTCAGTTCGCCTCTCCCATATTGGCAAGACAAGACATCGGTCTTTGAGAGATATGAAACATGCCATGATCAAGATGATATCCAGATGCTTGCTGTGCCAACTCATTTGCTTTCCAGTTGTCATGTCTAGATATATGTGCAATGCTAAAACAATCCAAAGTAGAAATTATATCTAGACATTTATCAAGATAAACATTAAGTGATTCGTCAAAACACTGAAAGACTCTGGATATTTGCTGTACCACTAGTAAGGAATCACCGTAAGCCTCAATATGTGTAACACCTATAGCAAGTAACATCTCTAGACCGAATAACAATGCTTCATATTCGGCTTGATTGTTTGTGCAAAAATATTCTAAGCGGCATGAGGCTTCAAAAACAGCACCATGAGGAGATATATAAACAATACCAACACCTTGGCCATTGCTACAAACTGAACCATCAAAGTACAATCTCCATGGCACTAATGAAATAAGGTTCATATAAACATCATGCTTGTCATTAATCCGATGTTCAACAATGAAATTAGCAACAATTTGGCCTTTCATGGATTTTAGAGATTCATAAGCCAAATCATACTCAATCAAAGCATAAGCCCACTTGCCAATTCTACCACTAAGAATTGGCCTATGCAACATGTACTTAATGACATTGGTTTGACAAGCTACTACACAAGCACTCGGCACTAGGTAATGTCTCAATTTTGTGCAAGCGTAATATAAGCATAGACATAGTTTTTCAATAAATGTATACCTTGTCTCAGCGTCCAATAAACGTCTGCTCAAATATGTAATGGCATGCTCTTTTCCTTCGGTATCTTGAGTCAAAACAGCACCAATAACACCTTCCTCTGCTGCGATATAAAGTTTGAAAGGCTCTCTATGCTTGGGTGCTTTCATCACCGGAGGAGTGCACAAATAATTCTTGATCATATCAAAGGCTTCTTCCTGTTTTGCCCCCCAAGTGAAATCAACATCATTCTTTAACTGAAGGATAGGAGTAAATGCATCAACTTTCCCTGACAGATTAGCTATGAACCTTCTCAAATAATTGACCTTGCCAAGGAACCTTTGCATATCTCTCTTGCATGTTGGAGCCTCCACTTTCTGTATGGCCTCTATCTTTTTGGGATCGATTTCGATGCCATCTTCATGAATAATGAAACCCAAAAATTTGCCAGCTGACACGCCGAATGCACACTTCAAAGGATTCACCTTCAATCCATACTTTTTCATTCTTTCAAAAGCTAAACGCAAATCGGCCAAGTGAGATTCAAAAGCATCCGATTTGACAACAATATCATCAATATAAACTTCAAGTATGATACCGAGTAAATCATGAAAAATCAAATTCATAGCCCTTTGATATGTGGCCCCACAGATTTTTCAATCAATGTCATCACCGCCCACTCGAATAAACCAAGGAAACCAGGACATCGAAAGCTATTTTGTACATGTCCTCTTTGGCCATAAAAATTGATTGTATCCGCATTACCATCCGTAAAGCTAATAACCTTATGTCCGTACATCATTAATAAGCATATCGGCTATTGGCATGGGATACTCATCTTTGGGTGTAGCCCTATTCAAATCTCTGAAGTCAATGCACACCCTCAACTTGCCGGATCCCTTCTTCTCCACTGGGACAATGTTAGAAATCCACTCGGCATACCTGCAAGGTCGAATGAAATTAGCTTCAAGCAGTCGACCGATCTCTTCCTTGATCTGTTCATATGTTTTCGGATTAAACTTTCTGGCCGACTGTTTATAAGGTCTAAAACCGGATTTTATAGGTAACCGATGCTCCACTAGCTCTTGGCTCAACCCTGGCATCTCATGATATTCCCATGCGAAGCAACAAACATATTCTTTCAATAGCTCGATTAATTTAGCCTTACAATCGGCTTTCAAAATTTTCTTTATAAATGTCGGTCGAGTGACTGAACCATCTCCAATATCTATCTCTTCTAATGGATCAGCCGATGTAAAACCTTGTCAAAGTTTATCCATGTCATCCAACTCCTCTATAGACTCATACATATCATCCTCACTGGATCGATATTTTACAAGACGTTTTTGTAACCACTCGGAATTAGAATCCATTTAAACATATCATACCTTGGAGCCGATTGCATTCAATCGGCTTTAAAGACACGGCACAAAACCATTCTTGGTCGCTACCGAGAAAATCAAACTCGATAAGTCACGCCCCGTCAAGCAAGTAGCATTGGGATATTGCCAATCCACCGATGCATCGACAAAGCAACACAGCCGAAGTTATCCGCATGAATGACTTCCACTTCATCATCAACCCAATCAATCAAAAACTGGTGCATAGTGGATGGCACGCACCGGTTTGCATGAACCCAATCACGGCCTAGTATAACGCTGTAGTTACCTTGCACCTCAAATGACAAAGAATGCAATGGCCAAAGTTTTGCTTCCGATCGTAAGCTCCATATACATTACACCTTTGGCTTTAGTTTTCTCTTTGCCTTCAAACCCGTTGAGCACCATATTGGTCTTGATCAATTCTTCATCAGGCAAACCCAATTTCTTGAAGACCGAATAGGGCATAAGATTTACCACAACACCTCCATCCACAAGCATCCGAGTGAGCGGCAACCCACTGATATGACCTCTGAGATATAACGGTTTTAGATGCGTTATTGGTTCTTTTGGCTTCTCGAATATTGCATTTTTAGGGCCAAAATCCAGCTGAGCCACCTCCCCTTCCTCATCTACAGCACGAAACTCAGCAGGTAAGTAATACACCATATTGATATACATACCTTCATGAACCGGCGTAGACTCATAGTCCAACATATCAACCTCTTCTTCAAGTGGATCGACCGATCTTGAAAGCTGGTCGAGTGAAGGAGAAGTAAGAAGTGTCGCAGACGATGTAATAGCTGTCACATCGTCCTCCTTGGGTGGTGTAGGCACTTTTGTGATAGATGTAGAAGCTAATGTATCTTGTATTTCTTTTGGCCTCCACACTTGTTTTGCCGGAACCATGGGCCGAGTGTCATTGAGCAACTTATCCCTTTGCTTCTCGGCCTCCTGCTCCGCCATCTCTTGACTCCTTAACCTCTGTAGTTTCCTCTTCTGTGTCTTTGTTAGCCTTGGAGGACACCACTTTGGTCGAGTGTATTTAGCATCTCTCACCTTTACTTGGCTGGTGCTTGCTTCATGGTCATTAACCGAGTGCTTTGGCGCGATAGCAAGTATCGGCTTAGTTGAGTGATTATGCACAGTCGGCTGCTGTATGGGGAATGTTTCGGTGCCCAAGATAAGTGAGTTGACATCCATTTTCTCCTTGCCTTTTCCCGACTCAACTGCTGCAACACTTGGTGACTTAACACGCCATTCTTTTCGACTTTCCAGATGCATGAAATTTCCACTCGGGCGCACCTTTTTACTCGGATGGAATCCACTCGGATGGACGTCACTCTGATGGAATCTACCCATCCATATCTTTTCATTTGGATAGCTTCCACCTGGGTGCATTCTTACACTAGGATAGTTTCCACTCGGTCGCATATTTTGACCAGCCGACTAATAGTCGCCAATGTTCAGTCGGCCATTATATGAGTATTCAAGTCGGTCCCAAACAGTTTGCCTCTGCTCTTATGGAAACAGTGCCTTTGGTCCACTCGGTTTTGCATACCGACTGAACATATCATCTGATGGTGACCTTGGTCGCTTCAAGTGTGATGGCCGGTTAGAGCTGGGACCAGCCGACGGATTAGCATATTTGGACAACAACATATCAAAAGTTGGCTTGATCCGCTTGCGTTGCACTTTAGCTTTATTCCTCTTCCATTTGCCAACTTCTGGACTCTTGGGCTTGACAAATTTAACTCGAGTGTCCTGCTGCACCTGTGTTTGCCCCCCGAGTGTAGGATTCTTGATGGTGATCTTGATCACTTCCTTGCCATCGAGTTGCTTATCAAGCACAACATGTCTCCCCAAGACCTTGTCACCCTCCTTGTCTTTCCTGGGCTCACCAACAATGACATTAGCTTTCTTAGCAGTTTCGGCTACCTCCGACCGAATGAGCAGCTTCTTCCCTTCTAAATCCATGGTGTTCATTGGATAGGGCTGTTTATCAACTTGCATCTCAGAAAAGTTCAATCGTCCATCATTAATGGCCGATTTTATCTGTCGTCGAAAAACATTGCAATCGTTAGTAGCACGAGAAAAAGAGTTATGATACTTGCAATAAGCACGCCGTGTCAGCTCTTCAAACGGCGGTAAAGTATGAGATATTCTAATAATCTTAGCCTGCAGCAAAGCATCAAATATTCTATCACACTTAGCAATGTTAAAAGTGAACTTCATCTCTTCATCACGATTCTTATGAATCGGTTTCAGATCATTGCAAGTAAAGGGTTTGGCCTTAGATGGCCAAACAAATTCAGTAGCAAAAACATCACCCTCATCGTCCGAGTGATCACTATCATATTCCACCATATTCATCTTTGGTCGATCGGTTTTGTATCTATGCACTTCTTTGAGATCTTTGCTTCGGCTTTCCTGAGCCAAGGCCCTTTGTAAGACTTGGTTGATATTTAAAAACTCATAGCCTTCTAGCTTTTGTCTAGTGGGAGTTCTCAAACCACTCAGCACTAGGTCTGCCAAGTCTCTCTCGGTTATCACCAAACTAAAACACCAGTTTTTCGTTTCTCTGAATCTTTTGACATAATCGGAGACCGATTCATCATGCTTCTGCTTAACCGATATTAGATGTGACAACTTGAGTTCATTGTCGCCGCTATAAAAGTGATCATGAAATTTCTGCTCTAGCTGCGACCAAACTCGAATGGAACCATGTGGTAAAGAAGAAAACCATGAAAATGCGGTACCGGTTAATGACAAAGGAAATAAACGCACTTTCAACTCATTCAGTGAGCCTGCCTCACCCAATTGTGCTAAGTATTGACTAACATGCTCCCATGTGGTTTTTGTGCCTTCTCCATTAGACTTAACAAAATCTGGAATTTTATATCCTGGAGGGCACTGGATGGCATCAAAGTACTCAGGGTACGGCTTTTGGTAAATCCGATTCCGAGGTAACTCAACTCCAAAATTCTCTCGAAGCATCTTAGCCATCTCCTCTCTAAGATTAGATAAACCATCATGCATAGTAGACGATGAAGCTGGTGGCAGTGGCATAGGAGGAGTAGGGTTACTAGCTGTAGGTAGGAATTGTTGCAGGTATGTCGACCCATAATTTCCTAGTGGTCGAGTGGTTGTAGCTGTAGGTAAGGTTGGGTTCGGCATTGCCACCGAACCTGGCATGCTCATAATAGGATTAATGGGTGCAGTCACAATCTGATTTGTTTGGGTAGGATAATAAGTCATCGGCACGGGGGGGCGCCGATGAGATAGGTAAAGCCAGATTAGGGTTTTGCACACTATCAGCTACACCATTATTACCACCAGTCGATTGAGATGTATTCTTCTGAGCATTAGTATTTTCTATGAAAGTTTGATAGACTAGATTGTTACCATCAGCAATACGACTTTCAATCTCAGCCCACTCCTCGGGAGAAAAGGTAGTACTTACAGAGGGTTTAACCTGCTCGGCTTGAAGAGGAGGGAACTTGATTTCTTCAATCGGAGTGATGTTGCCTTGGCGATCCTTCTTGAACTTTGCAAGGAACTCCTGCAAGTCCTTCTCCTCGCTACTTCTTGTACTCCTCATAGACTTGGCGATGATCGGCCGATATCTCATCAAGACTGGGCTTAATGATGTTATCCGCGTCTACCTCAGATGGCTTGGGAAGATCGGACATGGTGGATGATGATGATTGATCTTCGAGTCCCCAGCGGAGTCGCCAAAAAGTGTGTTGACACACGAACACGTCACGTGTACCCTCGACGCCGGGGGTGATGCACCGCAGCTCACGTCGAAGGAGACCCGACCGACAGCGCGATACGCAAGACAGTCGACGGGTGCTTTTGCAGACCCAAAACCCCACACCCCCGGGAGGGACCCCGTCAGGGAGTGCGGCGGCTACGGGCTGCCCTAGGTCGATTCGCTCGCCCCTAGAGCCTCGGGATTCACAGCTCTCAAACACGAAGAACAGCGAAGAACGAGAGAGAAAAACGGTGGAGAGATAAAAAGTAGACAGGAAAAAGTAGTATATTGATTTGTTCGATTGTGTGTTGTTCAATCGGCCGTCACCCCCAACATATACAAGAGGCGGCTGGACTTCCCGTACAAGTAAAGGATTCATCTAGGCTTTCCTTACAAGAAAAATTACATCAATTCGCGTCCTAGAGTCCTAGTTCTATTCCAACTCGGATTCAGTCTAAATCTGGCCCAACTTCTATCTTCTTCCTTGTGCAGGCCTCCGAGCCTCCATATGACCTCCGATCAAGATGGCCCAAATATCAAACTTGTTCGCCTCGACGATACGAACAACTCTCATGTTGATCACCTTTTCAAATAAGGCCATCTTGAATACTTTTCGAGGCGTCTTTACCTTCCAGTCGGACTCGGTCTTGCGGTAGACTGAATTATCCGAGTCTTGTAGTGAATTTGTAGGCCATATACTATCTCTGATGACGATGACTCCAAAACCAAAGTTTACCGTCTTGATGATACACACAACTTCTGTATTGAACACTTCTTCACCCGAAATCATCTTGATAAACTTTCGGGCACATGCTCAGTTTCACTTGGATTCGAGCTCATCCACTCGGATATTAGAGTCACTCGGATCGTCCGACTGGACATTTCACTCGGATGTTAGAATCTTTCACTTGGAAGGTAATATTCCACTCGGATAATTATATTTTCACTCGGAAGGTAATCCCTTACTCAATCGATAAGTTTTCACTCGACCTTTTACTCGATCGGTAGGTTTTCACTCGACCTTTTACTCGATCGGTAGGTTTTTAACCTTTTACTCAATTGGTAAGTTTTCACTCGACCTTTTACTCGATCGGTAGGTTTTCACTCAACCTTTTACTCGATCGGTAGGTTTTTAACCTTTTACTCAATTGGTAGGTTTTCACTCGACCTTTTACTCGATCGGTAGGTTTTTACCCGAAAGGTAAGCTTTCACTCGACCGGTGAGTTTTCACTCGGATGGTAAGCTTTTCACTCGACCAAAAACATAGCCTGATCTTGATTTGTCTCCCCAAGTCTCATACGACCTCGGACTGAGACGAATTATATATGAAAATCGATCGGCTCGACGAGACAAAACTTTCTCGTGTTGATGTTTTTCCGATTCAAGGACTTCTTAAGGGCCGAGTTGCTCGCGCGACCCATCAGACAGGGCGTCTGGTACTTCGCGCCATATTTCCATTCAGCCTCGGCCTGCAGTGTATTGCCTCTAACTTTTGCATATGAACTCGGATTGAGATGATTTATATATCAAAATCGATTGCCTCGACGAGACGAAGACAATTCCTTTAGAATACTCCTTCATCCGAGGTCGTCTTGAAGGCATGATCGGCCGAAAACCACTCGGAATGTTGAATTTTGTCACTCGGAGTACAACTTCGGCCACCGAGATAAGGTCGAATGGCGATAAATTAAACATCAAAGTTATTCTACTCGGCGACCTGAAACTTTGCATGCTGAAAACTCTTTCACTTGAGGCCATCTTACTTGCCTTTTGTACCTTGCCAAAATCCGATGTCAACAGCCACCCCATCCCACCCATCAACCGCCGCCCTCCTCCATCACACCGGAGCTGATACCCCGACTTCGTCGTCCACCGCAACCTCAACCGCAACGCCCTCCATGGTTGGTAGTTGAAGCCAAGGACGAGCCGTCCATACCCGAGCCAGTTCAACCACACCATCCTGCGCCTCACCGCTGCCGCTCCAACTTCGCCACCCTCCACCGCACCGGAGTTGTTCCTGCTACGCCATCCTTCGCCACCTCGGATCTGCTTCCCCTCCGCCGACATACGGCCATGGCAACACAGTCAACAATTTGGCCATGGGTTCGTCCAAGCCTGCACCCTCCAGAACATTGGTTTCCCCAGTAAAAAGAACAAGTTCGGCGAGACATGTGGAGGTGACCACACCGGCAATCAAAAAAGGTACTCCTCTTCCCTTATTCGTGCAAATCTTACGTCTCTGCTTGCACGGTATTCATCCCACAGAAGACACTAGTTGACCGCTTCTTCTTGATACTAGATGTTCCTAGTAACTCGCAATGCACAAGGTTTCTCCTCATATACTATTTCACCTTTGCTAGAGGTCCGTCGCCCCCCCCTGAATTTCAATTTCTGGCCAGTTGATTCCCAATTAACGGAAGCATTCCCCGGCGTAACAGGCGCTAGTACGTCTATTACACCGGGAAAGCAACACCTTGGTGTTTACCTTAGGGGCGTGTGTGGCCTAGAGCTACTGGCGCCCGATCTGGAGGTCGGCCGGGATTAAAGGGATGGCCTGGGGGCGCTGCCAAGCACAACAGTGGTGTGTGGTCAATGGGAGGGTGGGGCGGCGGAGGCAGGGGTCTAGGCCGGTGGTCACTGGCGGTTCGAGAAAGATCGTCAAAAGTGACTGGCGGGAGGTAGACGAAGGCCATCTGCCCGTTCCTTATAGATCGGACGGTTCATTAGAAAAATTGACTGACCTATTTATTTTCGGTCAACTGTTATCTTAGATATGACCACATGTGGTGGTGTGCTGGAGGAGTACCTGCATTTCTTGTGCTCATATATTACAAAATCATACGGAGTAGAATCTAATTTTGTTTGCCATGCAATGTTGTAGAGCTATCATATGTCTCCTGTCATTTATTTTTCAGCCACCTACTATCTGCTACTTTTACAGTGCACTAGTTCTACACACACTTCACCCTTACTCTCACTATTGTGTTTTTATGCAAGGGTATTTCAGACTCTGCTACCAGGAGAGAAGCCAAAAATAAAAGAGAGAAGTCACTCCAGCTTCGTATGAGGGTAGGCAAGACACGTTAAAGCGCTATAAAGGGTGCAGTGTTAGCAGATGGAGACGGTAAACGTAGCTCTGGAGTTGATGACCTCGCTCGCAATGAACCACCATCCCAGGTGCTTGCTTTAACTTCGCGGTGTCATATGTGGTTGCATGTTCCATATGGTGTCTAGCTTGTATTCGAAAGGCCGAAGTCGGTAAGATAAGGAAAGATATATTTTTTACATGAACCACCATCCCGTGAGCACCAGAAGACAAATAGCTAGTCAGGGCACTGGCCGAGCCAGTGACAAGCCTAGCAAAGATAGGCATCACCTGGAAGCCAACTAAAAAGCTACGATGGTGGCGAAGTAGCCCGCCTCCCACCGTGCTCTCGTGTCCTAGATGATCATGCTCACCACTCCACCGGATGTCTAGCTTGTATTGCTTCCAATTTGGTTAAATTGCATCTGCTTAGCTGACACATTATACCTTTGAATATGACATGCCTTTCTATTTTTGGTACATACTAGTACATCTATGTATTAACCATGTTCTTACATCAAACTAATGTTCTTGTATATCCCTCATCAATCACTTATGACGAGGCAGGCAGGCAAGGGGACTACTCCTCATTTAAAGAATGCAGCGTCAACCTCCCAACATGATTCTCAAGAAACAGAAATGCTAGATGAAGATAGTGAACGTAGCTCTGTAGTTGATTACAACATTTCCCCTACAATAGCATCGCAGTGCTTGCTCTAACTTGGCAAGCAGTGATATGTGGTTGCATGTTGCATATGGTGTCTAGATTGTAATTCTTCCAATCTGTTAAACTACATGTGCTAGTCTGCTTAGCTTATACATTATACCAGTTAATGTGACATGCCTTCCTGTATTTAGTACATAGTACATCTGTCTATTAAGCATGTCCTTACATAAAACTATTGTTTTTTGTATCCCATATCAATCAACATGACGAGACACCTTTAGTATATGCAGTGCAATATTAGTTGCATCTTTCATATGATTTATAGCATGCGCTGCTTCTAATTTGTTGAAATTCCATTTATGATGGGACGCTTTTAAATTGGCAGAGTCATATTGGTTGCATCTTTCATGTGGTGTTTAGCTTGCATTGCTTCTTATTTGCTGGAATGGTTTCTGCTTAGTTTACATAAACAGTTGTGAACATGCCATGCCGTCCTGTTTTTCATACATATTCCATCCTGGTATCATGTGTTTGCCTTACATCAAAGTAGTGATTGTCAGTATCATGCATGAATGAGTTCTGAAGAGAGAATTTTATTGCTTTTTCTTGTCGGTTTTACTTGACAATTCAAAATCAATAAAGCGGAAGGAAGTTAGCAAGGCAGCAGATAAAGGTGCTCCTTCCAACGGAGGGCCTCTACGCTTTCTACTCCTCCACACCCCAAGATGATTTCCAAGACAACACATGCATATACACTCAACAAAGCAGTGTTTATGATGAGCACGTCTCCCTAGTGCAGCATCACCGTGTTCCTCTAACTTGACATCTGTTATATGTGGTTGCATGTTATGTGTTATGTCTAGCTTGTATTGCTTCTAATTCATTGAATTCCATCTGCCACTTTACACATTATACTTGAATAAGACACATGTTCTGTTTCTAGAACATACAATATCTGTCTATCACACCATGTTCTTACATCAAATTACTACTGTTGTGTAACCTGCAACAATCACTTATCATAAGACACGTTTGACTTCGGAGTGCGATATAGGTTACATCTCACATTCTTTTCTAGCTTGTACTACTAATTTGTTGAAATGGCACTTATGACGAGACAGTTTTAACTTGGTAGAGTGATATTCGTTGCATCTTTCATGTGGTGTCTAGCTTTCATTGCTTCTAATTTGTTGAAATGCCTTCTCCTTAGTTTACACATCATAAGCTATGAATATGCAATGCTGTGAATATGCAATGAAACTAATGACAAGAGACCTCTAACATGGTAGTGTGATGTTGTTTGCATCTTGCATATGGTTTATTTCTTGTACTGCTTCACATTTGTTTAAATGCCATTTATGATGAGACACTGTTAACTTGGCAGAGCAATATTTGTAGCATCTTTCATATGGTGTCTACCTTCCATTGCATTGCTTCTAATTTGGTGAAATGTCTTATTCTTAGTTTACACATCATAGTTCTGGTTATCTCTTCCGTCCTGTTTTTCATACATATCACATCCTCCTATCATGTGGTTGTCTAACATCAAAGTTCAGTTCGTCTGCATCATGCATCAATTTGTTCTGAAGAACTAAATTGTTATTCATTTTTGTTGTCAGCTTGACTTAACATGGCATAGAGAAAGAGGAAGAAACACAGAATGGCAGGGAATGAGAAGCAGATGAATCCTGCAGATTCTGCTGGTACTGATGGTGCAATAGAAGGTCAAAGTCCAGCGGAAAATTCTACAGACACGGCATCCCATGCTACACTAGTTGCAAAAAAATCCAAACAAAAACAAATAGCTGCCACCAAACAAGCAGAGACAATCCTAGTTCTTGCAACACCTATCACAGTACTACCAGCTGCACGACTTACTCGTGCGTCAACTGAGCTAGCAGCACGTTCCCAAGCTCCCATGCCACCTGACACTACTTCCCAAGAACTCTTGACACAAGACGAGTTGGCAATATCAGATGAACCTTGTGAGCTTCAACAGCAAGAAGGTAGTTGCTGGAGTCAAGTTACAGTTGCATGCTTGTTTATATGTAGTCTCACAGTTTGATGTACACTAACACTTCATATGTTCGTTGTTGGACTAGAACCTAGGCGCAAGAGGAAACAAACATCAGGGATAATGCTCGATAGGTTAACTAAATCTAGAGGAGGAAGAATGGAGATCCATTTTGAGGCAGGTTTAAAAAGGCCACGTGATGCTACAGAGTCAGCCAAGTTAGTATCAGAGGCAGCGGTTGCCGTTAGGTGGCATGTATGTATCCTCCCAACATGGATTCAGTACAGGAATGACAAAGACGAAACCCAGTTCAACACCTTCCTCAACCATTTATCTGTAAGTATGGTTATGTATGGAAACTAGTAATATCGTCTTGCTCTGTCCCATACTTTCTAGGTTGCTGATAATGAGACTCCCATAATTTTCAGCAGATGAGGTTCAAGTTGATAGCCAAGATGATGCAACTGCAAGCTTGCACCCATGTTTTCAAGTCTGCTCATGCGATAGTATCGGTATAACTTGTGGAAAACTCACTTTGAAGGCAAGGATAACGATGAACTTTCCCAAACATCTCCAAAGGAAAATATATCGGATGAAGACCGGAGGGCCTTGTTAAACACCGGTCCGATCCAAGTATCGGTACATTATATATATGTGATCAGATCACATGTTGAAGTCCTATTTACGCATGTGCCACACAAATCTATCTTCTTGTAGGTGAACTGTTCAAAGAACAAGGCCAACCGTACGAAAGTGAAATTCCAACAAACGTCAGGATCTCGTAGCTATATTGCACATTGCGAGGCTCTTGTAATTAGCTGCTGTTTCACTCTTTTCGCTGTACCATATTATCAGATCTATATTGACTTGTTCAAAATGTAGAGGAAAGCCCGCAAGGACCAAAAAGTACCTGAACCAAATGCTGTGGAAATCTTCAAGGACTGTCACACCAGCAAGAAGAAGGGCATGACTACACCAGTCAAAGCCGCTGTTGTAAGTCCATAATCCTCATGCCTTTTAACTACTACTTACTCTGACTTGTGCCTTGAACTGCATGGTTTGCAGCCAATGTCTATTACTCTTTTCAATTTTATACACAATTGTCTTAGCGTATCATTGCACCTTACAAGGTTTAAAAGAGAGGAGCGATGTTCCTTTGATCTTGACCCGTAATCTAGTTCCGTGCTGGACTTGCCCACACAATGTTACAATTGCCTGTTTGTCTGTTCTCTGTTGTTTTGTGATATGAATGATGTCATACTATGCTTACCGTATTATCAACTTCGTCTCTTTATCCTTAGCCCTCAATACAATGTGAAGAAATAGACAATACATTAGCGTTGGTACATGGTCATATGTTTGGAACCTGGTTTTATTATGTACTTTGCAATAAAATACAGCTAATATTTTACATGGGTTCACCAGAATAAGTTATGTATATAGACCAAAGCTATTTTGTTTGGTTTTGCTGCCTCCTTAATATCTTCTGTTCTGGTAGTACTAATGTAAAACCTCAACTTTTCAGCGAGCTATGGAAAAATGAGGAACCGCCACCTTCGAAGGTGGCGAGGCAACTATAACCGCAATGTCAGCTCTTGCTGCAGTGGGTCTGTACCTGTCCACTAACAGTGCCAAAAGCATGTTCCTGCGTAATACTGGGTTGGTTGTTAAGGCAGTATCGTCCAAACTACCTCATGATCAAGATATGCAAGCTCAAAGCAATGTTGTATCTGCGCTCCAAACACAAGTCCATTCCCTAACAAAGACCCTTTGTGAAACAAGGAGAAACATTGCTCAATGTCGTCAAGATATGCATGGTTTTGAAACCAGACTATTAGACATTTGCTATGTTGTTCAGGAGCCTAGGGAAAATGAAGGCGAGGGTTATGGTGCTCCATCGGACAATACAACATGAAAACGTAACAGTCAGGTCAAATGAACTGAGCTTCTGAACTTTTGGTGGTGCATTTATCTGCTAGACTGTTAAGTTTTCTGCCAACCTTCCTTTTGTTATATAGTTGTAATTTGTTTTGGTGCGATACAAAATTTATTCTTAACGTGCAGCCACCGGCTGAAGAAAACAGCAAGCCATTTTTGTATAGTGTAGGGTGTTCCCTATATTTGCACTGGTGGTGATCTTTGATGCCGAGTGTTTGTAATCTGTGCAATCGCCTTAATAGCCTAGCGTTAGTTTCGGCCTTATTTATTTTCTAGTCTTATTTTTCCCTGGTTTGCTAGTGGCCGCAACTACAATGGGCCATATACGGGCCGTAGAATCCATGGGTCTCCTACGGGCCGTCGATAAGTGGGCCTGTAATCGGTGGGCCTCGGGCCGTCGGATAAATGGGTCTACATGGGCCGTAATCAGTCGTAATTGGTATCGGCCTAGCACGGTAACGGGCCGTTAATAGGCCGTAGGACAGCAAAGGCTTAATTCTGTCACAGGCATAACGAGTCGTTAATGGGCCAGAATATAGGACAGGCTGGAAATGGCGCAACGGGTTAACAGGCTAGAAACGGGCCGACCCTTGCCATGGGCCGAATTTGGCCCATTAGGGTAATAGGCCAGTAACGGGCCGACTCTTGCCATGGGCCGAATTTGGCCCATTAGGGGAGCATGCCAGTAACGGGACGACTCTTGCCATGGGCCAAATTTGGCCCATTAGGGGGACATGCCAGTAACGGGCCGGAAGTAATCGAGGGCCGAAAACGATCCCAAGAACGTATGGGCCGTCAATAGGCCGAAAGCTGACACAGGCTGGAAACGGCCCATGTAAATCACGGGCCGTTAACGGGTATAAAAAAAATTACTGTTCATTATGGGCTAGAGTCACCGTGGGCCTGTAAAGGCACGAAAGATACGAAGGCCTCATATGGGTCGAACGGCGTCGTGGGCCATACATGGGCCAAAAGTGAAATGGGCTGGTGTTATATTCGACGGCCCACATGACGTTGTTGGACCGATTTCCTTTAGGGCCTAACGGGCCGTGAGTTAACGGGCCGTAAAATGGGCTATATGCAAAGAGACCGTTAACAGGCTTTTCATGGGCCAGCCCGTTAACTTTTGACCAAGTCAAACGGGCCGACTTTGGAAGCTAAATGGGCCAGTGGTGGGCCGTGGCACGTGTCAACATATCATAGTCGCCTATCTGACCCACTAACGAGCTGACACGTGTTTCGTCCGGCCAATAAGAATTTTACACGTGGAAATTTCCCATTGGTCGGGGCTGTTAACGGGTTATCGGATCCAAAACCCGACCCGATAGCTTAACGACGTTCTGTTATGGTGGATGCCATCTGTCGGTCACCCTTGACGAAAGCACTTCCATGAACGTGCGATTTATCGTCATGGAAGTGGACACTTCCGTGATGATAATTTTGCTAATGTCATTGAACACTTCTACGACAGCACAGGTTTGACTATCTTGATTCTGTCATAAAATCGTCATGGATGTACATGCATGACAAAAAACGCGACCTACTGTGACAAACACGTATCATCACAGAAGTGTATTTTTTTTGTACTGATACTTCATAAATTGTCGATATGTTGGATACGTATCAGCATCCCCAATCTTAATTCCTGCTCGTCCTCAAGTAGGTAAATGATAAGATAAATAATTTATGAAGTGTGAATGCTAGCAAATGCATAAGTTTGATCAATGATAATTTCAGTCACCTTTTCTAGCATCATTATATGCGATAACAGTATCTCAGCTCATAAAACTTTTCATGATCAAGTAACAAGCTATTCACATGTTAAAGTATAGATCATAAACTTTCTTGAAACTAACAAACTATATTCTCAGTCATCAAACAATTGCAATTCATCTTATTTTCAGGAAGGGTCTATGTCAGATCTTTGGTTTAGCAAACTCCACATACTCAACTATCATTTAATCTTTCACAATTGCTAACACTCACGTGATATTTATGGGTTCAAAGTTTAAGTCGGACACAAAGAAAGATAGGGGCTTATAGTTCCGCCTCCCAACCTTTACCTCAAGGGTAATGTCAACAATAATAATTTATGAAACCCTACATCCAAGTGGATATATATATCCAGATCGCTCCAACACAAAGTGCTTGCCAAAGGAAAAAGTCTAAAAAGGAAAGGTGGCGACCACCATGACTCTTGTATAAGGGTAGAAGATAAAAGTAAAAGATAGGCCCTTCGCAGAGGGAAGCAGAGGTTGTCATGCGCTTTTATGGTTGGATGCACAAAATCTTAATGCAAAAGAATGTCACTTTTTATTGCCGCTTTAGATAAAGAACTTTATTATGCAGTCCGTCGCTTTGATTTCCTCCCTATCACAAGTTAGTATAAATATTATTTTCTTCGCACTAATAGATCATACATATTTAGAGAGCAATTTTTATTGCATGCACCGATGACAACTTACTTGAAGGATCTTACTCAATCCTTAGGTAGGTATGGTGGACTCTCATTGCAAAACTGGTTTAAGGGATGTTTGGAAGCACAAGTAGTATTTCTGGTGCAAATAATTTGGCTAGCATGAGAGGGAAAGTCAAACCCAACATGTTGGATGATCCAAGACAATATAACGTTTCGGATATAGGAAAACATAACCCATTAAGTTGTCTTCCTTGTCTAACATCAACTTTTTAGCATGTCATATTTTAATGAGTGCTCATAATTACAAAAGATGTCCAAGATAGTATATTTATATGTGAAATCTCTCTTCCTTCAATATTCTTTCATCGATTGTTCAAGTGACCAATTCTGTGTTTGCTAAATTTCAATAAGTTTACTACCTATACTTATTCTGTGTGAAGTCATTACTCCCCATGGTATAAGCATATGAAACATATATAAATTTATATTTATGATATTCAATTCATTCAACCATTTACTCATAGGATATATGTGAAGCACGTGAGTAAATGACAAACTACTCCAAAAGATATAAGTGAAGAACACTGAGTAGTCAAATAATTAACTAGCCATGGGAGGATTCTTTTTCATTCAAGATTTCAGATCCAATGATTTTATTCAAACATCAAGTAAAATTGAAAATACGCTCCAAGCAAAACACATATCATGTGACGAATAAAAATATAGCTCTTAGTAAGGTATACCGATAGTTTTGAAGACGAAAGAGGGGATGCCTTCCGGGGCATTTCCAAGCTTAGGCGCTTGAGTCTTCCTTGAATATTACCTTGGGGTGCCTTGGGCATCCCCAAGCTTAGGGTCTTTCCACTCCTTATTCTCCTCATATCGATATCTCACTCAAAGCTTGAAAACTTCAATCACACAAAACTTAACGGAACTTCGTGAGATAGGTTAGTATGATAAAGAGTAAACCATTCAATTTGGTACTGTCAAATACAAGGTTCATAATTGTTATCACACAATTCCTACTGTAACATACCATTTCTACAATTTATATTGAGAAATATAAGTCATAGAAACTAGAAAACAAGCAAACTATGCAGTGAAAACAGAATCTGCCAGAAACAGAACAGTCTGTAATGATCTGAACAGAAACCATACTTATGCTACTCCAGAAATTATGAAATAAATTGGTGGACGTGAGGAATTTGTCTATTAATCTTCTACAAAAATAATCAACTCAAAATCATTCCTATGTAAAAATTGGCATCTAATCTCGTGAGCGCAAAGTTTCTGTTTTTTACAGCAAGATCACATTAACTTTCACCCAAGTCTTCCCAAAGGTCTTACTTGCCACTTTATTGAAACAAAATCTATAAAAAATTATTACCACAGTAGCTTAATCATGTAAACACACAAAAACAGTAAGGGTAAATGTTGGGTTGTCTCCCAACAAGCGCTTTTCTTTAGTGCCTTTTAGCTAGGCATGATGATTTAAATGATGCTCTCATAAAAGAAACGAATTGAAACATAAAGAGAGCATCATGAAGAATATTACTAGCACATTTAAATCTAACTCACTTCCTATGCCTAAGGTTTTTGTGATCACACAATTTATAGGAACAAGAATCAACTAGCATAGGAAGGCAAAACAAGTATAACTTCAAAACTTTAAGCACATAGAGAGGAAACTTGGTATTATTGCAACTCCTTCAAGCATGTATTCTTCCCTCATAATAATTTTCAGTAGCATCATTAATGAGTTCAACAATATAACCATCACATAAAGCATTCTTTTCATGATCTACAAGCATAGAAATTTTCTACTCTCCACATAAGCAAAATTCTTCTCATTCGGAATAGTGGGATCACTAATTCCTAAAGTTGACACTCTTCCAAACCCACTTTAGATGATAGTATTATTCATACTCCAAAAGATATAAGTGAAGTTCATGGAGATTCTACAATTAATATAGTCTAACCAATATCCAAGCTCAAAATCTATAAGTGAAACACACGAAGCATTCTATAAAATCATACTCAAAAGATTTAAGTAAAGCACAAAGAGCAATTCTATAAGATCACACTTAAAAGATATAAGTGAAGCACATGAAGTATTCTATAAACCAATGAAGTTCTAACTCATACTAGCATTGTTCTTAAATGAGAAAAAAACAAAAACACAAAGGATACAAATCATGTGAACAAAACAAAAACCGAGGTATACCGATATTTGTTGAAGAAGAAAGATGAGATGCCAACCGGGTCATCCCCAAGATTAGGTGCTTGAGTATCCTTTGAAATATTTACTTGGGGTGCCTTGGGCATCCCCAAGCTTTAACTCTTGCCTCTCTTTATTCTTCTCATATTGATAGCTCCTCGATCTTCGAACACTTCATCCACACAAAACTTTAACAAAAACTTTGTGAGATCCGTTAGTGTAATAAAGCAAACTACCACTTTAAGGTACTGTAATGAACTCACTCTTTATTTATATTGGTGTTAAACCAACTTTATTCCAACTTATCTATGGTTCACACCCCCCGATACTAGCCATAGATTCATCAAAATAAGCAAACAACACGCGAAAAACAGAATCTGTCAAAACAGGACAGTCTGTAGAAATATGGAAGTTTAATAAACTTATGTAGCTCCAAAAATTATGAAATAAACATGAAAATTTGAAAAATTTGTACAGAAGTAATGTGCAAAACGTTTCAGACCCGTTTGACCTTCCAGTAAAAAGCGTAAAATCACGCGCTACAACCAAAGTTTCTGTTTTTGTTCTGCACATAGTAAACAAGCAATCTAATCATCCTAAAACAAAAGCTTGGCATATTATTTTTATAATATAATGGATATATACACGGGGATAATTATTTACAGAGAAACTTCCATGAAAAATTCTACATTGTTTCCGTGAGCATGAACACAAGTGCTCAAGGTCGACCCTCACTTCTTCAATGCATAACTTTCCAGTCACTCCTATTTTTGAAAAAAAAATTTAGGCATGAGAGGCAAGTATTTTTTTCTGTATTTTCATTCTTTTGTATGTTTCGCCCACAACTAAACCGAAACAAAAAGGAAAAACAAAATCTACTTAGTGAAGAAAGCAAACAAGCACACACGAGAATATCAACCCCATGCTATTGCTCCCCGGCAACGGCGCTAGAAAAGAGCTTGATAATCCCCAAGAGCAGGGAATCATCGTAGCAATTCCCAAAGGTAAGATCAATATTCTCTCAAGTCCTATCTGCCACTGATACGACTCTACGTACACCGAACGTTTGCTTCCAACTAGAAACGAGAAATAAAACTACGTTGTGGGTATTTATAGGAGAGGTTGGCGTCGAGAACAAGTCAGGGGGGCCCACAGGCAGTCCACGAGGCACATTGGCGCGCCCAGGGGGGTGGGCGCGCCCCCACCCTCGTGGGGCTCACGGGAGTCCCCTTCGATAGATTTTTGTTCCAGTATTTTTTATATTTTCTAGAAAAATTCTCCGTTGATTTTCAGTGCATTCCGAGAACTTTTATTTCTGCACAAAAAACAACAACACGGTAGTTCTGCTGAAAACAACGTCAATACGGGTTAGTTCTAATCAAATCATACCAAAATGATATAAAACAATAGTAAACATGGCATGAATACTTAATAAATTATCGATACGTTGGAGACGTATCAATTGACAACCCCTTTATCGCGTTGGGTGCAAGTGTTTGATTGTTTGTGCAGGAGCATAGATTGGAGAGTTGCTTGTGCCTCCTACTGGATTGATACCTTGGTTCTCCAACTAGGGGAAATGATTATCTCTACTTTGCTGCATCACCCTTTCCTCTTCAAGGGAAAAACCAACACAAGCTCAAGAAGTAGCAGGAAGAACTTCTGGCACTGTTGCCGGGGAGGTCTACATCAAGCCTAGCAAGTATCCATCGTAAACTCTCATCTCTTGCATTAAATTATTTGCCATTTTCCTCTCGTTTTACTATCCCCCACTTCTAAAACGATTTTCAGAAAAATACAAAAATAATTGCCTTTTATTCGCCCCGCTTTCGTTCATCTTTTCGTTTGCTTGTGTGCTAGATCACTTGATTCGCTTTCATGGCTAGTTCTTCCACCATTTATAGTACTCCCGAGAGTGAAGTTCTTAATCTTAAGCAAAGGAAGGGAGAAAACTTAAAAGATACCCGGTATAGAATTTAGAATGCTCAAAATAAATCTACTCGTAAGCAATCAACTACCATCCTCCTTCGCAATTTTTATGTGGGTATAACCCCTTGGAATAGATATGTTCTAGATACCATTACCGGGGGATATTTCTTGGGGAGTCACACCTTTGATGCTTATAATGCTATGATGGATTTGGTAGGCTCACCACCTCTTATGGTTAATGAAACAGTTTTAACTTTTGAACATGTGATGCAAAGATTTGATATTATTGAGAATAAAATGGCTACAGTAGATCTTATTGAAAACTTGGATAAAAATTTTCATAATCATATCACTCAATATGGATCTAAGGTGGGAGTCACTTTAAATAATCTAAGTGAGGGAGTCCTGGACTAGGGGGTGTCCGGATAGCCGAACTATCATCATCGGCCGAACTCCAAGACTATGAAGATACAAGATTGAAGACTTCGTCCCATGTCCGGATGGGACTTTCCTTGGCGTGGAAGGCAAGCTTGGCAATACGGGTATGTAGATCTCCTACCATTGTAACCGACTCTGTGTAACCCTAGCCCTCTCCGGTGTCTATATAAACCGGAGGGTTTTAGTCCGTAGGACAACAATCACAACAACAATCATGCCATAGGCTAGCTTCTAGGGTTTAGCCTCCTTGATCTCGTGGTAGATCTACTCTTGTACTACCCATATCATGAATATCAATCAAGCAGGAGTAGGGTTTTACCTCCATCGAGAGGGCCCGAACCTGGGTAAAAACATCGTGTCCCTTGTCTCCTGTTACCATCCGCCTAGACGCACAGTTCGGGACCCCCTACCCAAGATCCGCCGGTTTTGACACCGACATTGGTGCTTTCATTGAGAGTACCTCTGTGTTGTCACCGATAGGCTTGATGGCTCCTTCGATCATCAACAACGATGCAGTCCAGGGTGAGACTTTTCTCCCCGGATAGATCTTCGTATTCGGCGGCTTTGCACTGCGGGCCAATTCGCTTGGCCATCTGGAGCAGATCGAAAGCTACGCCCTTGGCCATCAGGTTAGATTTGGAAGCCTAAACTTCACGGCTGACATCCGCGAAGACTTGATCTTCGATGGATTCGAGCCACACCCGAGCGCGCCGCACTGTCTCGATGGGCATGATTTAGCTCTACTGCCGGACAGTGCCCTGGAGGCCGCACATGAGTCCGCTCTGATCCTTAATTCGGAGCCGACCACGCAGATTGAGGATGGGTGGCTAGACACCGCCTCGGGGGCTGCAACCTCTACGGCGATGGAGCCGAATACTGACTTTGTCCATTGTGAGGCTCGTGATTCCGAGGTGCCGGACTCCTCGCCGGACTCCGAACCTCCTGCGCCCCCTCCAATCGAATTCGGTTGGGCGCCGATCATGGAGTTCACCGCCGCGGACATCTTTCTGCACTCACCTTTCGGCGATATCCTGAATTCGCTAAAGTATCTCTCGCTGTCAGGAGAGCCCTGGCCGAATTGCGGTTAGGACGGTTGGGATGCGGACGACAAAGAAATTCAAAGCCCACCCACCACCCACTTTGTAGCCACTGTCGACGATCTAACCGACATGCTAGACTACGACTCCGAAGACATCGACGGTGTGGACGACGATGCCGGAGACGACCAAGAACCAGCGCCTACGGGGCACTGGAAGACCACCTCGTCATACGACATATACATGGTGGACATCCCAAAGGATGGGAATGGCGAAGAAGCAGCGGAGGAGGACTCCTCCAAGAAACAGCCCAAGCGCCGGCATCAGCGGCGCCACTCTAAATCCCGCCACAGCAAGAATGGAGAGTCCGGCACCGGTGATAATAACACCCCAGAGAGTGCCGAAGACAACCCCCTCCAGCAAGATTCAGCACAGGAGGACGGAGAAGCCAGCCCTCATGAGAGAGCGGCAGATGAAGAGGTAGAGGATGATAATTACATGCCTCCCTCCGGAGACGAGGCAAGCCTCGACGACAACGAATTCGTCGTGCCCGAGGATCCCGTCGAACAAGAGCGTTTCAAACGCAGGCTAATGGCCACGGCGAACAGCCTAAAGAAAAAGCAGCAATAGCTTAGAGCTGATCAAGACCTGCTAGCCGACAGATGGACTGAAGTCCTTGCGGCCGAAGAGTATGAACTCGAACGCCCCTCCAAAAGCTACCCCAAACGCAAGTTGCTCCCCCGATTAGAGGAGGAGGCATATAAACCTGCATCACCAGAGCGCAATACGGCTGACCGACCACCTCGTGGCCGCGACAGAGAGGCCTTTAGGCCCTCCATTAGAACCATACCCCGGCACCGCTCGAAAAGTACGAAGCCACGGGGGAATGCGCTGGACTTGCGAGACATATTGGAGGATAAGGCAAGACAATCAAGATCAATCTATGGATCGCGTGGGTGCCCCACGATGCGCGACGACGACCGTCGCACCGGATACGGCAACTCCGGCTGGGCCGAGCACAGTAGACAAAGCTCGTTGGAGCTACGTCGTGATATAGCCCAATATAGAGGCACCGCACACCCACTATGCTTCACAGATGAAGTAATGGATCATCAAATCCCCGAAGGGTTTAAACCCGTGAATATTGAATCCTACGATGGCACAACAGACCCCGCGGTTTGGATCAAAGACTATCTCCTTCATATCCACATGGCCCACGGTGACGATCTTCACGCCATCAAATATCTCCCACTCAAGCTTAAAGGACCAGCTCGGCATTGGCTTAACAGCTTGCCAGCAGAATCAATTGGTTGTTGGGAAGACCTGGAAGCCGCATTCCTTGACAACTTCCAGGGCACATATGTGCGATCACCAGACGCCGATGACCTAAGCCACATAATTCAGCAGCCAGACAAATCGGCCAGATAGTTCTGGACACGGTTCTTAATAAAGAAAAATCAAATCGTCGACTGTTCGGATGTAGAGGCCCTCGCAGCCTTCAAACATAACATCCGCGACGAGTGGCTTGCCCGGCACCTAGGACAGGAAAAGCCGAAATCCATGGCAGCCCTCACATCACTTATGACCCGCTTCTGCACGGGAGAGGACAGCTGGCTAGCCCGCAGTGACAACCTCAGCAAAAATTCTGGCAGTCCAGATACCAAGGACCGCAATGGCAGGTCGCGTCGCAACAAAAACAAGCGCCGCGTTAACGGCGATAACACTGAGGATACGGCAGTCAACGCCGGATTCAGAGGCTCTAAACCCGGTCAGCGGAAAAGCCATTCAAAAGAACTACTCCGGGTCCGTCCAATTTGGACCGAATACTCGACCGCTCTTGCCAGATACATGGCACCCCCGAAAAAGCACCTAATCACACCAACAGGGATTGTTGGGTATTCAAGCAGGCAGGCAAGTTAATGGCCGAAAACAATGACAAGGGTCTACATAGCGATGACGAGGAAGAGACCTGGCCGCCGAACAATAGAGGACAGAAGGGTTTCCCCCCACAAGTGCGGACGGTGAACATGATATACGCAACTCACATACCCAAGAGGGAGCGGAAGCGTGCACTCAGGGACGTATACGCGATGGAGCCAGTCTCCCCAAAGTTCAACCCATGGTCCTCCTGCCCAATCACTTTTGATCGAAGGGACCACCCCACTAGTATCGTTGATGGACCCAATCGTTGATGGATTTCACCTCACTAGAGTCCTGATGGACGGCGGCAGTAGCCTGAACATGCTTTATCAGGATACAGTGCGCAAAATGGGCATAGACCCCTCAAGGATTAAACCAACAAAGACGACCTTCAAAGGCGCCATACCGTGTAGAGGCCAATTGTGCAGCTCGCCACACTGAAGTGGTCTTCGGATCCTCGGATAACTTCCGAAGCGAGGAGTTAATCGTCGATATAGTCCCGTTCCACAGCGGCTATCATGCTCTGCTCAGACGAACCGCGTTCGCAAAGTTAGAAGCGGTGCCGCACTACACATACCTCAAGCTCAAGATGCCAGGCCCTCGAGGAGTCATTACGGTCAACGGAAACACTGAACGCTCCCTCCGAACGGAGGAACACACAGCGGCTCTCGCGGCAGAAGTACAAAGCAGCCTCTTAAGGCAATTTTCGAGTCCGGCCGTTAAGCGACCGAACATGGCCAAACGCGCCCGGAGTAACTTACAACAAGACCACCTGGCACGTTCTGAGCACGCGTAGCAATGCGGCCCCAACCCCAGCCCTTGCAAAATTGCAAGATTGGTCCTTCACGTACATCATTACACTTTGGAGATACCATGGGCATAGGGGGAGGGGCACGACCACCACAGGCCCAGAATGCGGCTTAAACCGCACCAGGGGCTCCCAAGTGTGTCACTCTTTTTCCTTTTTCTTTTTTCTTAACCACAGGACTCCGTTCACCAGAGGCCCTGTCCGGCAGTAGACCTGCCGAACTCACGATGCAACAGCCAGGGGAGGAGAAAGGCTACGACGAGTATCCAGGTGGTGTCCATTACGAGCATTAAATCCATTTTATACACCATTCCGTAGCCTACCCCTGGAGGGGGACATGTTTAATAGTCCTATCCCTTGCTTACCACACTATTTGTATCGTTCTGCATTCATGGCAGTATTTTTCGAATAAACAATGCATCGCTTTTTGCTTATAACTGCATTTCTTTCTTACACATATGTTCATTTATGACATGCTGCATCCGTACACTTTGGTACGGCTAAATACAACAGTGGCTTAAGTTCCCCACATTATGGTGTGATAAGTCCGAACACTTTCACAAGTGCGGCACCCCGAACTTATAGCATTATATGCATCGGCTCCGAATCATGTCTTGGGTCAATAGTTGGGTTTGCCCGGCTCCCATGTTTTGGTACCTTATGTTCCGTTGTATCGGTTAAGGTAGCACTGGGAGAACCACTGTGATTGTGCCCCGGTTGAGCTGGGCGAGCGCCTCAGTGGAGAAAGCTAAAACTGACCGTCATGATAAGGCGAGAGCTGGTCGCTGTTCGAGAGGTCTTTTCGAGTCCCTAAAGACTTATGCCGCTTAGAGCGAGGAACCGGCTTTTGTCCGGCCCAGGCGTGGATAGCGCGCCGAACTCGGTCTTCCGAACACTAGGGGCTTCGCCGAAATTTAAAATTATAGAATTCTATGGCTAAGTGAGAGTGTTCAAGCATTATAAGTTCGGTTGCCTGGTTCGTTGTGTTGAGCGCCTCCCTAGATGGACGCAAACATGGGAACAAGAGCGCTCAAGTTTAAACTGAACACCCCAGCACTAGTGGCATGGGGGCTGAAGCCAACGACTTGCCATCTCTGAAATTTGATAAACGGCCGCACAGAAGGTAATATTTTAAATTAACAAGCGTTGCTTAGCGCATATAAACAATGTTTTCAGCGCACAGGATAACAAAATGCGAGTTTACTCAAATATTACATCTTTGGAGCACTCACCCGCAATCATGCGGGCACCCTTCGGGACACTCTTATAATACATTTCGGGCGTACGATACTCCTTGCCTGCCGGCGGCGCGTCCGTCAGAAGCTTCTCAGCGTCCATTCTGCCCCAGTGCACTTTTGCATGGGTAGGGGCCCGACGGGCACCTTCAATGCAGGCGGAATGCTTGACGACCTCAACCCAGGGACACACGTCCACCAGCCGCCGCACCAGGCCGAAGTAGCTCCCAGGCATGGCCTCCTTGGGCCACAACCGAACTATGAGGCCCTTCATGGCCTATTCGGCTACCTTGTGGAGCTCGACCAGCTGCTTCACTGGTCGCTAAGGGGAACGGATGTCCGCCTCAAAGATACCGAGACCGAAGACCTTCTCCGTTGAGCTCCCTCCTCGGCCCAAGAGAAAGCGGCAGATCGGACACGCTGCGAGGTAGATCTGCGAACGCTCCTGGAGAGCTCCGAATTCGGGTAAGTAATAGGTAATTCACACTCACATGCTTGCTTTGCATGAAAAATACCCGCCGCTATTTTCTTCAAATCCTCGATTTCCCGGAGGGCCTTGTGGGCTTCAGCCTTAGCGGCTTTGGCACTCTCAAGAGCCGACGCAAGCTCGGACTCGCGTCTTGAGTCACGCCCAAACTCGTGCTTCTCCGACGAGCCCGAGTTTGCTGTACCGCCGCCACCCGCGCCTCCTGTTTCTCTCGCTCGGCTCGTTCCGTGGCCGCATTGCGTTCGGCCGCGGATACCGCCTCCTTCAGGGTCGCCACCTCGTTTGTGGCCCCTGGAGTACCCACGTTATCCTTGTTATTTCTCTTGCAACCAAATCCTTTTCTGTAAGGTATAGATTTAATACGGTGTTACTCACCTCCCTTGTCCTCGAGCTGCTTCTTGGCACGGCCGAGGTCGCTCTCGGACCGCTCGAGGTTCTGCTTCAAAGCATTGACTTCCGCAGCGGTGTGGCGAGGTCGTGAGCAGCCTGCAATCCCATATTGACATATTTTTAAGAACTCCTGCGTATATCTTTTCAGATCCTCAGTCCGGCTTTTCTTTCCGAACACCGAACCGAGCATCAGGGGCTAATGTCTATGCGGTATTATATTACATATCTTAAAATTCTTACCTCAAAGCCTGTTAGAAGGCTGTTGCAGGCTTCGGTCAGCCCGCTCTTGGCAAGTCGAACCTTTCAATCACCGCACTCATGACAAGGCGGTGTTCTTCTTCAATGGAAGCGCCTTTGAGCGCCTCCGGCAAGTTATCCGCGCCTCTGGTTGGGCAGAGGCGCGGTGTCATGATCTTGCCCTTCTTACGAAGGGGCCGCTCGCCGGACTACTGAAACCACTGCAGTTCCGTGCGGAGTCCGTGCAGAGTCCGGAGGTTGCTGCGGCACCTCCGGGGCCTCCTCCTCTGGCGGGTCCTTCCGGGATCCCACCTCGGCGTCGTCGGCGTCACGGGGAGTTGAGGCAGTCGGAAGGAGTCCATATCCGACGTGTCTAAGGACCCGCTCGACGAAGCGGGAAGATCGTCCTTGGCCGTACTACAGGTTGTATGCGGCATTAGAAAGACACCGTGTGGCAAAATGAAAAATTATAAACTATCTAGGAGTCCGGATACTTACGATCTTGCCAGGGGCTTGGCCCTTGAAGGCCACTCCTCGTTGCCGCCAACGCCGGGCGAACAGTCCGGGAAGGGTCCTTCCCTTCTTGGACCCTTCGGCCTCCCTCGCTGGGGAGGCCTTCCTCTTCTTCTCTCCCCCCGCTGGGGGAGAGGCTTCTTTCTTCTCCTCCTCATCCTCAGGGGAGGAGTCCGCCTCGGAGTCATCGGATGATGAGTCCGATACCACCTGGCGCCGGAAACTCCTTCGAGTTCCCATGGCCTTCTTCTTGGCCTTCTTCTCCGGCACCACGTAGAGTGCCGGTACTAGCAGCCCCGTCAAACGGGTGTCCGCTGGGTCTTCTGGAAGGGGAGCCGGAGAGTTAACCTGTCCGGACGTCTTCTGCCAGTCCTGTTAAAGGTATTGGGAGTTTAGATCCCTCATAGAGTCAAACTATGAGAAAAAATGAGTGTCCCATAAAGGATAACATAGCTTACCTCGTCGGCCGAGCGCTGCGTACTGAATCCGCGATCTTCGGTTGTGGATGCGGGAGCTTCGGCGTCCTTGAACAGCACCCTCCAGGTAGCTTCGTACGTCGTGTCGAAGAGCCCGCTCAAGGTCCGGTGCTGTGCCGGATCAAACTCCCACAAATTGAAGGCCCGATGCTGGCAAGGGAGAATCCGGCGGATGAGCATGACCTGGATCACATTGACAAGCTTAAGCTTCTTGTTCACCAGGGTCTGGAGACAGGACTGGAGTCCGGTCAACTCTTCCGAACTGCCCAATAGCAAGCCCTTCTCTTTCCAGGAGGTGAGCTGCATAGGGATGTCAGATATGAATTCGGGGGCCGCTGCCCATTTAGGGTCACGCGGCTTGGTGATGTAGAACCACCCCGATTGCCACCCTTTGATGGATTCCACGAAGGCACCCTCGAGCCAGATGACGTTGGGCATTTTTCCCACCATGGCGCCTCCGCACTCCGCTTGGCTGCCCTTCACAACCTTCGGCTTGACATTACAGGTCTTTAGCAACAAGCCGAAGTGGGGCTGGATGCAGAGGAAGGCCTCGCATATGACGATAAACGCCGAGATATTGAGGATGAAGTTTGGGGCCAGATCATGGAAATCCAGGCCGTAGTAGTACATGAGCCCCCGGACGAAAGGGTGGAGTGGGAAGCCCAGTCCGCGGAGGAAGCGGGGAAGGAATATGACCCTCTCATGGGGCCTGGGGGTGGGGATGAGCTGCCCCTCGTTGGGCAGCCGGTGCGCGATGTCGCTGGACAGGTATTCGCCGCTGCGCAGCTTCTCGATGTGCCCCTCTGTGACGGAGGAGGCCATCCACTTGCCTCCCGCTTCGGACATGGCTGGAGGAGGTCGAGGTGAGATGAGTGGACTTGGGCGCTGGAGCTCAAGTGCGCGGAGATGGATAAGCAAAGGAGGAAGAAGGCATAGGTAAAGGAGGTGGATCCTTATCCCCTTATATATGGGCGGATGAAACTATACGTCCCTACTAGCCTGGTAAAACTCGCTTATCTCCCAAGCGCCACAATCAATGGCGCGGTTGGGTTACCTACGTCCGTATTGATGGGAATCCCGGAATAAGGGGAACACGATCTCTGCTTCGACAAGACGTGCCAAGGAAACCGCTTCGCTAAACGCGCGGAGGTGGTATAATAAAATGATTCAAGTAAAGGCTTGGTAGTGGTGTGATGTCACGCCACAAAATACGTCAGCAGATTGAACTTGTGTAAATATTATTCTCTCTACAGTGGTATGTGGAATTTATTTTGCAGAGCCGAACACTATCCCGGTGTTCACAATCTTCTATGAATTATTCGAGGAGGAACCCGCCTTGCAATGCCGAAGACAATATGCGCTACTGGACTCGTCGTCATTGAAGCCTGGTTCAGGGCTACTTGAGGAGTCTGGACTAGGGGGTGTCCAGATAGCCAAACTATCATCATCGGCCGGACTCCAAGACTATGAAGATACAAGATTGAAGACTTCGTCCCGTGTCCGGATGGGACTTTCCTTGGCGTGGAAGGCAAGCTTGGCAATACGGATATGTAGATCTCCTACCATTGTAACCGACTCTGTGTAACCCTAGCCTTCTCTGGTGTCTATATAAACCGGAGGGTTTTAGTCCGTAGGACAACAGTCACAACAACAATCATGCCATAGGCTAGCTTCTAGGGTTTAGCCTCCTTGATCTCGTGGTAGATCTACTCTTGTACTACCCATATCATGAATATCAATCAAGCAGGAGTAGGGTTTTACCTCCATCGAGAGGGCCCGAACCTGGGTAAAAACATCGTGTCCCTTGTCTCCTGTTACCATCCGCCTAGATGCACAGTTCGGGACCCCCTACCCGAGATCCGCCGGTTTTGACACCGACACTAAGGGAAAATAAACCCACAGTTAATGAAAAGATAGATTAAGATTCTACTAGAATTGGCAAGCTAGAAGGTATTATTACCAACTGGGGATCCGCTTTCGCCTCTGTTAAAACTACTTCTAGTTTACCTTCGACCAAAGCACTAAGTTTATTTATATTCCTAAGAATAAGGGTGAACCTTCTAGTAAAGGAAACGAAGACCCTAAGATGATAAGTGTTCATCCTAACCTTATTAATATTAACAAGGAACCAATTGCCACAAGTGAATTTCTTGATTCTTGCCTAGGAGTGTGATTATTGATAAAGCCAAAGAATCTCCTAAGGGTTGTAGGTGTGCAATTGAGGAATTGCATACCAAAGATGACAATACCTAGATCTATGTTTTATGCCTAGCTAAGGGCGTTAAACAATAGCACTTATTGGGAGGCAACCCAATTTTATTTTTGTTCTTGCTTTTTGTTTTTGTTTTTTAATAAATTTATCATCTAGCCTCTGGTTATATGTGTTTTGGTGTTTTAATTAGTGTTTGAACCAAGTAAGACCTTTGGGATGGCTTACGGTGATAGTTGATTTGATCTTGCTGAAAAACAGAAACTTTTCCGCCGAGTAAAATAATTTTCATAAATCACAGAAGAGTGATTTTGATCTGAATTTTTTACACAAGATTTATATACAAATTTACCAGGCTATCCTAAGGTTTTAGAATTTTTGGAGTTACAGAGGTATATGAAGTTTCCTGATTACTACAGACTATTCTGTTTTTGACAAATTCTGTTTTCTATGTGTCTTTTGCTTATTTTGATAAATCTATGGGCAATATTGGGGGCTATGAACCATGGAGAAGTTGGAATACATTAGATATTATGCCAATATAAATAAAGAATGAGTTCACAACAGTACCAAAAAGTGGTGATTTATTTTCTTATACTAACGGATCTCATGAGTTTTCTGTTGAGTTTTGTGTTGTGAACTTTTCAAGTTTTGGGTAAAGATTAGATGGACTATGGAATAAGGAGTGGAAAGAGCCTAAGCTTGGGGATGCCCAAAGCACCCCAAGGTAATATTCAAAGACAACCAAGAGCCTAAGCTCAGGGATGCCCCGGAAGGCATCCCGTCTTTAGTCTTTAATCCATCGGTAAATTTACTTGAGGCCATATTTTTACTTGGAGCGTCTTGTATGATATGAGTCTTTGCTTTTTAGTTTGCCACAATCATCCTTTTTGTACACAACTTTTGAGAGGAACACGCTTAAATCATGAATTTATTAGAATACTCTATGTGCTTCACTTATATCTTTTGAGCTAGGCAATTTTGCTCTAGTGCTTCACTTATATCTTTTTAGAGCACGACAATGGCTTTATTTTATAGAAATTGTTGAAACCTCTTGCTTCACTTATATTATTTTGAGAGTCTTTATAAATAGCATGGTAATTTTCTTAGGTTGTGAATTTAGTCCTAATACGATGGGCATCCAAGAGGGATATAATAAAAACTTTCATATTAAGTGCATTGAATACTATGAGAAGTTTGATTCCTTGCATATTGTTTTCAGATATAAAGATGGTGATATTAGAGACATGCTAGTGAGTAATTGTGGATTGGTAGAAATACTTGTGTTAAAGTTTGTGATTCCTGTAGCATGCACGTATGGTGAACCGTTATGTGATGAAGTCGGAGCATGATTTATTTATTGATTGTCATCCTTTGTGTGGAGGTCGGGAGCGCGCAATGGTTAACTACCTACCAACCTCTCCCCTTGGAGCATGCGTGTAGTACTTTGTTTCGATAGCTTTTAGAATTTTGCAATAAGTATGTGAGTTCTTTATGACTAATATTGAGTCCATGGATTATACACACTCTCACCCTTCCACCATTGCTAGCCTCTCTAGTATCGTGCGATTCTCGCCGGTGCATTAAACCCAGCATATACCTTCCTCAAAACATCGGCGGTGGTTTTGTTTTATAGAAATTGTTCAACTCTCATGCTTCACTTATATTATTTTGAGATTCTCTAAACATCATGGTAATTTTCTTTGGTTATGAATTTAGTCCTAATATGATGGGCATCCAAGAGGGATATAATGAAAACTTTCATATAAAGTGCATTGAATACTATCAGAAGTTTGATTACTTATGCTTGTTTTGAGATATGAGGATGGTAATATTAGAGTCATGCTAGTGAGTAATTGTGGATTGTAGAAATACTTGTGTGAAAGTTTGTGATTCCCGTAGCATGCATGTATGGTGAACCGTTATGTGATGAAGTCGGAGCATGATTTATTTATTGATTGTCTTCCTTATGAGCGGCGGTCGGGGACGAGCGATGGTCTTTTCCTACCAATCTATCCCCGTGGATGCGTGTAGTACTTTGTTTTGATGACTAAAAGATTTTTGCAGGAAGTATGTGAGTTCCTTATGACTAATGTTGGGTCCATAGATTATACGCACTCTCACCCTTCCACCATTGCTAGCCTCTCTAGTGCCGCGCAACTTTCGCCGGTACCATACACCCACCTTATACCTTCTTCAAAACATCCACCATACCTACCTATTATGGCATTTCCATAGCCATTCTGAGATATATTGCCATGCAACTTTCACCGTTCCATTTTTTTTCTAAGTATCGAGTTGTAAGTAAATAAAAGTGTGATGATCATAATTATTAGAGCATTGTCCCATGTGAGGAAAGGATGATGGAAGCTATGATTCCCTCACAAAGTTGGGATGAGTCTCTAGACTTTATGAAAATAAAAGAGGTTAAAGAAGCTCGAAAAAGAGGCCAAAGAAGCCCACCAAAAAAATTGAGAGAAAAGAAAGAAGGGACAATGTTGCTATCCTTTTTTCACACTTGTGCTTCAAAGTAGCACCATCATCTTCATTATATAGAGACTCCTATTTTCTCACTTTCATATACTAGTGGGAATTTTTCATTATAGAACTTGGCTTGTATATTCCCATGATGGGCTTCCTCAAATTGCTCTAGGTCTTTGTGAGCAAGCAAGTTGGATGCACACCCACTTAGTTTCTTTTGAGCTTTCATACACTTATAGCTCTAGTGCATCCGTTACATGGCAATCCCTACTCACCCACATTGATATCTATTGATGGGCATCTCCATAGCCGTTGATACGCCTAGTTGATGTGAGATTATCTTCTTCTTTTCTTCTCCACAACCACCATATTCTATACCCATGGCTCTTGCTCATGTATTTTGTGAAGGTTGAAAAAGTTTGACAACACTAAAGTATGAAACAATTGCTTGACTAAAACTGAGGTTGTGCATGATTTAATACTTTGTGTGATGAAGATGGAGCATAGCTAGACTATATGATTTGTAGGGATAATTTTCTTTGGCCATGATATTTTGAGAAGACATGATTACTTTATTAGTATGCTTGAAGTATTATTGTTTTTATGTCAATATTAAACTTTTGTTTTGAACCTTATGGATCTGAATGTTCATGCCACAATAAAGAAAAATTACATGGATAAATATGTTAGCTAGCATTCCACATCAAAAATTCTGTTTTTATCATTTACCTAGTCAAGGACGACTAGGAATTAAGCTTGGGGATGCTTGATACGTCTCCAATGTATCTATAATTTTTGATTGTTCCATGCTATTATATTATCTGTTTTGGACGTTTTATATGCATTAATATGCTATTTTATATTATTTTTGGGACTAAGTTATTATCCTAGAGCCAAGTGTCAGTTTCTGTTTTCCCTTGTTTTTGAGTTTTATAGAAAAGGAATATCAAACAGAGTCCAAATGGAATAAAACTTTCGCGATGATTTTTCTTGGACTAGAAGACATACACGGAACTTGGAGTCCAAGTCAAAAGAGTCCCGAGGAGGCAGGAAGCCTCCTGAGCCCGCCCTGGGGGGGGGGGGCGTGCCTCCCTGACTTATGCCCTCCCCCCTCCCCCGAATCCACCGACCCCCTCTCAGCTCTATAAATCCTAAAATATTCCCAAACCATCAGAGCAGTCCCGTGAGATCCCATCTTGGGGCCTGATGACCCACATGTATATGGGGTCAATTGTAGCATTTTCGATAAGTAAGAGTGTCGAACCCAACAAGGAGAAGAAGGAAATGACAAGTGGTTTTCAGCAAGGTAATGTCTGCAAGTGCTAAAATTGTAAGTAGCGGAGTAGTTTGATAGCAAGATAATTTGTAACAAGCAAGTAATGATAGTAGTAACAAAAGTGCAGCAAGATAGCCCAATCCTTTTGAGGCAAAGGACATGCCAAAACAGTCTCTTATGATAAGCAAAGTGTTCTTGAGGGTACACGGGAATTTCATCTAGTCACTTTCATCATGTTGACTTAAATCATGTTGACTTAAATCATGTTGACTTTATCATGTTGACTTAAATTGTGTTCACTACTTTGATAATTTTATATGTGGGTGGACCGGTGCTTAGGTGTTGTTCTTACTTGAACAAACCTCCTACTTATGATTAACCCCCTCGCAAGCATCCGCAACTACGAGAAAAGTATTAAGAATAAATTATAACCATAGCATTAAACTTTTGGATCCAATCGGTCCCTTACGGAATAGCGCATAAACTGTGGTTTAAGCTTCTGTCACTCTCGCAACCCATCATCTAATAACTACTCCACAATGCATTCCCTTAGGCCCAAATATGGTGAAGTGTCATGTAGTCGAGGGCTATCTTCATCAACATCTTCAACAGCACCAACTCCTCTCAAACCTTAGGCCCAAAGAGTTGTTGGTGATGATGATGAAGATGATTTCCCCCTCCGAGGGGGGAAGTTCCCCCGACGGAATCGCTCCGCCGGAGAGCAAAAGTGCTCTTGCCCAAGTTCCGCCTCGAGACGGCGGCGCTTCGTCCCGAAAGTTCTCCTCTTATTTTTTTAGGTCAAAATGACTTATATACCAGAAGAGGGGCACTAGAGGTGGGCCTGGGTGAGCACAACCCACCAGGGCGCGCCTGGGCTCCCTGGCGCGCCCAGGTGGGTTGTGCCCACCTGGTGGGCCCCCTTGATACGTCTCCAAGGTATCTATAATTTTTGATTGTTCCATGCTGTTATATTATCATTCTTGGATGTTTTACAATCATTTATAGTCATTTTATATCACGTTTTGGTACTAACCATTGACATAGCGCCCAGTGCTAGTTGGTGCTTTCTGCATGTTTTTTTACATCGCAGGAAATCAATATTAAACGGAGTCCAAATGCAACGCAACTCCTTGAGGATTTTTTGGGCCAGAAGAAATCCGATGGGCCAAGGAAGCACCTGAGGGGCTGCTCGAGGTGAGAAGCACCCACCAGGGCGCGCCAGGAGGCCCAGGCGTGCCCTGGGGGGTTGTGCCCACCTCAGGTGCCCCCGAACTGCCTCTTTTCTCTATAAATACCTCAATATTCCAGAAACCCTAGGGGAGTCGATGAAATATTGATCCATCCTCCGCAGAGTCCAGAACCACCAGATCTAATCTAGACACTATCATGGAGGGGTTCACCACTTCCATTGGTGCCTCTCCTATGATGCATCAGTAGTTCTTTGTAGAACTACAAGTCTGTAGTTAGTAGTTAGATGACTTCCTCTCTCTCTCTTGATTATCAATACAGTGGTCTCTTGGAGATCCATATGATGTAAGTCTTTTGGCGGTGTGTTTGTTGGGATCCGATGACCTTTGTGTTTATTATCAGATCTATTTTTTTATCCATGAAAGTTATTAGAGCCTTCTTTAATCTCTTATATGCATGATTGCTTATAGCCTCGTATTTCTTTTACGATATTTGGGTTTTGTTTGGCCAAGTTGATCTATTTATCCTGCAATGGGAAGAGGTGCTTTGTAGTGGGTTCGATCCTACGGTGCTTGATCCCAGTGACAAAAGGGGAACCGACACGTATTTATCGTTGCTACTAAGGATAATAAGATGAGATCTATATCTGCCGCAATAGATAAACAGATCTCGTATACATCTTGTCGTCGTTCTTATTGCATTACTCTGTTTTCTCATGAACTTAATACACTAGATGCATGCTGGGTAGCGGTCGATGTGTGGAGTAATAGTAGTAGATGCAGGCAGGAGTCGGTCTACTAATCTTGGACGTGATTTCTATATAATGATCATTGCATGGATATCATCATGATTATTTGAAGTTCTATCAATTGCCCAACAGTAATTGTTTTCCCACTGTTTGCTATTTTCTCGAGAGAAGCCACTAGTGAAACCTACGACCCCCAGGTCACTTTTCATCATATTTGCCTTTGTGATCTATTTTCTCTTGCATTTATTTTCAGATCTATTAAAACCAAAATACAAAAATACCTTGCTGCAATTTATTTGTTTTGCGATCTATTTATCATATCTACCACTTTTACCTCACATTATTTGCCTATCTTGAGGCGCCGTACCCGGAAGGGATTGTCAACCCCTTTAACACATCGTGTTGCGAGTATTTGTTATTTGTGTGCAGGTGCTGTTTACGTGATGTGAGGAGGTTCTCCTACTGGTTCGATAACCTTGGTATCATCACTGGGGGAAATACCTACCGTCGCTATACTGCATCATCCCTTCCACTTTGGGGAAACACTGACGTAGTTCTAGCAAACATCACCCCTCTGGTACTTATTGACTCCAAAAAATTCCTATTTATTCCATAAAAAATCCTCATGAAGTTTCAGTTCATTTGGAGTTGTGCGGAATAGGTAGCTTGACGTAGCTTTTTCAGGTCCAGATTTCTAGCTGCCAGAATTCTCCCCCTTTGTGTATACCTTGCATATTATGAGAGAAAAGGCATTAGAATTACTACAAAAAGCATTATTATACACTAAAACAACATAAATAATAGTGGGAAAACATGATGAAAAATGGACGTATCAACTCCTCCAAGCTTAGACCTCACTTGTCCTCAAGCGAAAACCAAAATCGAAAAACATGACCAGAGAGAGAGTCGTCGATAAAAAAACAATTCGGACATAGCAGCATCATGTAACTTATTATAACAACAACAAACTTTAACATAAAACTTTTATCACAGAACTTTTATAATAGACTTCTCATGAACAAGTGACAATTCATCACAACATCAAAGTATAAAGCATAAACTTTACTGGAAACCAACAAACTATGTTCTAAGTCAACTTTGCAACTACAATTCATCATCTTTACAGGAAGGGTCACGTATCGGAGCCTTTAGGCAAGTCCACATACTCAACCATCATTTAGTCTCCTATGATTGCTAACGCTCACTGCGTACACAGGAGCAATACGTTTCAACCGGACACATAGAAAGATCAGGGCTTATAGTTTCGCCTCCCAATGCATTCACCTCAAGGGTGATCTCAACAATAATAACCCATGCTACCCATATTTGGTCGGATATATGTGCCTAGATCTTTCCTCACCAGATGATGCTTGCCAAAGGGGAAAATAAAAAGGAATAGAGAGAAGAACTTTGACTCTTGCATGAAAGTAAATACGTGAAAGTAAAAGATAGGCCCTTCGCAGAGGGAAGCAAAGGTTGCCATGCGCTTTTTGTTTATATGCTCAACCCATTAGTGCAAGAGAACGTCATGATATATTGCCCCTTGTGATGGCAACCTTTATTATGCAGTCTGTCGCTTTCATTATTTGCCATCACAAGTGAAGGAAATATGCCCTAGAGGCAATAATAAAGTTGTTATTTTATATTTCCTTCTATCATGATAAATGTTATTCATGCTAGAATTGTATTATTTGGAAACTTAGTACATGTGTGAATACATAGACAATACATAGTGTCCCTAGTATGCCTCTACTTGACTACCTCGTTAATCAAAGATGGTTATGTTTCCTAACCATAGACATGTGTTGTCATTAGATGAATGGGCTCACATCATTAGGAGAATGATGTGATGGACAAGACCCATTTGTTAGCTTAGCATTATGACCGTTTCAGTTTTATTGCTATTGCTTTCTTCATGAATTATACATGTTCCTCTGACTATGAGATTATGCAACTCCCGAATACTGAAGGAACAACTTGTGTGCTATCAAATGTCACAACGTAACTAGGTGATTATAAAGATGCTCTACAGGTGTCTCCGAAGGTGTTAGTTGGGTTGGCATAGATCAAGATTAGGATTTGTCACTCTGTGTATCAGAGAGGTATCTTTGGGCCCTCTCGATAATGCTCATAACTATAAGCCTTGCAAGCAATGTGACTAATGAGTTAGTTGCGGGATAAAGCATTACGGAACGAGTAAAGAGACTTGTCGGTAACGAGGTTGAACTAGGTATATATGATGATACCGACGATCGAATCTCGGGCAAGTAACATACCGATGACAATGGGAAGAACATATGTTGTTGTGCGGTTTGACCGATAAAGATCTTCGTAGAATATGTAGGAGTCAATATGAGCATCCAGGTTATGCTATTGGTTATTGATCGGAGATGTGTCTCGATCATGTCTACATACTTCCTGAACCCGTAGGGTCCGCACGCTTAACGTTCGACGACGATTTGTATTATATGAGTTATGTGTTTCTGATGACCGAAGTTTGTTCGGAGTCTCGGATGAGATCACATACATGACTAGGAGTCTCGAAATGGTTGAGACATAAAGATTGATATATTGGAAGGCTATGTTCGGACACCAAAAAGGTTTCGGAAAGGTTCAGACATTTTCCGGAGTATCGGGAGGTTACCGGACCCCCCCGGGGGATTAATGGGCCTTCATGGGCCTTAGTGGAAGAGAGAGGCGGCTGATCAATTGTAGCCTCTTTCGATAAGTAAGAGTGTCGAACCCAACGAGGAGCTAAAGGTAGAACAAATATTCCCTCAAGTTCTATCGATCACCGATACAACTCTACGCACACTTAATGTTTGCTTTACCTAAAACAAGTATGAAACTATTTTGCGAGAATAAAATTACGAGTACTTTGCAAGAATAAAACTAAGAATAAATTGCAAGGAAATAAAAGTAGATAGCTTTTGTCAACAAGAAAGTCATTTGTCCCTAGGCAATCGATGACAAGTACCGATAATCATTCTTGTAATTTTATATGAGGGAGAGGCATGAGCTAACATACTTTCTCTACTTGGATCATATGCACTTATGATTGGAACTCTAGCAAGCATCCGCAACTACTAAAGATCGTTAAGGTCGTGAAACCCAACCATAGCATTAAGTATCAAGCCCTCTTTACTCCCATACGTCATAACCCACCTACTCGGGTTTAAGTTTCTGTCACTCTCGCAACCCACCGTAAGCGAACCATGAACATATTGCAACACCCTACAGCGGGGTCCCTCACGTTTGCGCCACACGGAGGGCACCGTAGGACAGCACCATAAATAAAATAAACAATCATACCGACCAAGATCACGATTAACCCATAGGACAAAGTGAATCTACTCAAACATCATAGGATAACCATAGATCATTGGGAAATAATATATGGAGTTGAGCACCATGTTTAAGTAGAGGTTACCACGAGGGGAAGAGGCATTACACCGCTGTATAGAGGGGGAGAAAGTTGGTGTTGATGGTAGCAAGGTTGTTGATGTAGATCGCCGTCACGATCCTAGCCCCGGCGGTGTTCCGGCGCCACCCGAAGAGAGGGGAAGAGGTCCCCCCTCATTATTCTTCTTCCTTGGCCTCCCCCCTAGATGGGAGGAGAGTTCCCCCTCTGGCCCTTGGTCTCCATGGCATGGGAGAGGCGAGAGACCCTCCAAGACTAGATCTCCCTCTCTGTTCTCTTCTATATCGCGTTCCCCAGATGTGGCAAAAAACCGTTTCTTATATTCCCGAAGATCCGTAACTCCGATTGCGCTGATCTTTTTACACGATTTTTTCCTGATAAGCTTCCTTGCGCCTGAAGTAGAGATCCAACCGACATACAAGGTGGGCACAACCCACCACCACGCGCCCGGCTTAGGAGTCAGATCCAGGTGTATCATGCCCTGTGTGGGCCTCCGTTTGCGGTGATTCCAACTCGCAAAAATCACATATATTCCAAAATAAATCTCCGTATTTTTATTGCATTTGGACTTCGTTTGATATGTATACTCTGCGATACAAAATACATGCAGAAAATAGGAACTGGCACTGGGCACTAGATCAATAGGTTAGTCCAATAAATCATATAAAAAGTTGCCAAAAGTATGTAAAAGTTGTATAATATTGGCATGAAACAATCAAAAATTATAGATACGATGGAGATGTATCAGCGGCGACCAGCCGCGCGCCCCCCTAGCCCAAACCGAATTGGACTAGGGGTGGGGGGCGTGGCCCCCCTTTCCTCCTTCTCGTCCACCTCTTTCCCTCTTCTCCTATTCCGAAAAGGAAAGGGGAATCCTACTAGGACTAGGGAGTCCTAGTAGGACTCCCCACACTTGGCACACCCCTAGGCCAACTGCCTCCTCCCCTCCTCCTTTATATACAGGGGCAGGGGGTCGTACCAAAGCAGATCACTTGTTCTCTTTGCCATGTGCGGTGCCCCCCTCCACAGTTTACACCTACGGTCATAGAGTCGTAGCGCTTAGGTGAAGCCCTGCGCGGATCTCGTCATCAACACTGTCGCCACGCCGTCGTGCTAACGGAACTCTCCCTTGACCCTCTACTGGATCAAGAGTTCGAGAGACGTCATCGAGCTGACGTGTGCTAAAAACGGAGGTGCCATACATTCGGTACTTGGATCAGTTGGATCGTGAAGACGTTCGACTACATCGACCGCGTTAACTAACACTTCTGCTTTCAGTCTACAAGGGTACGTGGACACACTCTCCCCCTCTCGTTGCTGTGCATCTCCTAGATAGATCTTGCGTGATCGTAGGATTTTTTTTTGAAATTGCATGCTTCGTTCACCAACAATGGCATTCGAGCAAGGTCTATGAGTAGATGATATGCACGAGTAGAACACAAAGAGTTGTGGGCGATAATAGTCATACTGCTTACCACCAACGTCTTACTTTGATTCAACAGTATTGTTGGATAAAGCGGCCCGGACCGACATTACATGACGGCATTCATGAGACTGGTTCTACCGACGTGCTTTGCACATAGGTGGCTGGCGGGTGTCTGTTTCTCCAACTTTAGTTGAATCGAGTTTGACTACGGCTAGTCCTTGTTGAAGGTTAAAACAGCATACTTGACGAAAAATCGTTGTGGTTTTGATGCGTAGGAAAGAACGGTTCTTGCTAGAAGCCCGTAACAGCCACGTAAAACTTGCAACAACAAAGTAGAGGATGCCTAACTTGTTTTTGCAGGGCTTGTTGTGATGTGATATGGTCAAGACATGATGACATATGAATTGTTGTATGAGATGATCATGTTTTGTATCAGAGTTATCGGCAACTGGCAGGAGCCATGTGGTTGTCGCTTTATTATATGAAATGCAATCACCATGTAATTGCTTTACTTTATCACTAAGCGGTAGCGATAGTCGTAGTAGCAATAGTTGGCGAGACGACAACGATGCTATGATGGAGATCAAGGTGTCAAGCCCGTGATGATGGAGATCATTATGGTGCTTTGGAGATGGAGAACAAAGGCACGAGATGATGATGGCCATATCATGTCACATATTTTGATTGCATGTGATGTTTATCTTTTATGCATCTTATTTTGCTTAATACGGCGGTAGCGTTATAAGATGATCCCTCACTAAATTTCAAGGTATAAGTGTTCTCCCTGAGTATGCACCGTTGCTATAGTTCGTCATGCCGAGGCACCATATGATGATTGGGTGTGATAAGCTCTACGTTCGCATGCAATGGGTGCAAGCCAGTTTTGCACGTGCAGAATACTCGGGTTAAACTTGACGAGCCTAGCATATGCAGATATGGCCTCGGAACACCGACAATGAAAGGTCGAACGTGAATCATATAGTAGATATGATCAACATAGAGATGTTCACCGTTGAAAACTACTCCATCTCACGTGATGATCGGACATAGGTTAGTTGATATGGATCATGTGATCATTTAGATGACTAGAGGGATATCTATATAAGTGGGAGTTCTTTAGTAATATGATTAATTAAACTTTAATTTATCATGAACTTAGTCCTGATAGTTTTTTTGCATATCTATGTTGTTGTAGATCAATGCCCGTGCTACCGTTCCCTTGAATTTTAATGCGTTCCTAGAGAAAGCTAAGTTGAAAGATGATGGTGGCAATTACACGGACTGGGTTCATAACTTGAGGATTATCCTCATTGCTACACAGAATAATTACGTCCTGGAAGCACCGTTAGGTGTACCACCTGCGCCAGCAACTGCAGACATTGTGAATGCATGGCAGAGGCGTGTTGATGACTACTCGATAGTTTAGTGTGCCATGCTTTACGGCTTAGAATCGGGACTTCAAAGACGTTTCGACGTCATGGAGCATATGAGATATTCCGAGAGTTGAAGTTAATATTTCAAGCAAATGCCCGAGTTGAGAGATACGAAGTCTCCAAGAATTTCTATAGCTGCAAAATGGAGGAGAATAGTTCTGTCAGTGAGCACATACTTAGAATGTCTGGGTACCATAACCACTTGACTCAACTGGGAGTTAATCTTCCTGATGATAGTGTCATTGACAAAGTTCTTCAATCACTGCCACCAAGCTATAAAGGATTCGTGATGAACTATTATATGCAAGGGATGACGAAAACGATTCCCGAGCTCTTTGCAATGCTAAAGCCTGCAGAGGTAGAAATCAAGAAGGAGCATCAAGTGTTTATGGTTAACATGACCACTAGTTCCAAAAAAAGGGCAAAGGGAAGAAGGGGAACTTCAAGAAGAATAGCAAGCAAGTTGCTACTCCCGGGAAGAAGCCCAAATTAGACCTAAGCCTATAACTGAGTGCTTCTACTGCAAAGGGACTGGTCAATGAAAGCGGAACTGCCCCAAGTATTTGGCGGAAAATAAGGATGGAAAAGTGAAAGGTATATTTGATATACATGTTATTGATGTGTACCTTACTAATGCTCGTAGTAGCGCTTCGGTATTTGATACTGGTTCTGTTGCATATATTTGCAACTTGAAACAGGGGCTATGGATTAAACAAAGATTGGCTAAGGACGAGGTGACGATGCGCATCGGAAATGGTTCCAAGGTCGATGTGATTGCCGTCGGTACGCTACCTCTACATCTACTTTCGGGATTCGTTTTAGACCTGAATAATTGTTATTTGGTGCCAGCATTGAGCATGAACATTATATCTGGATCTTGTTTGATGCGAGACGGTTATTCATTTAAATCACAGAATAATGGTTGTTCTATTTATATGAGTAATATCTTTTATGGTCATGCACCCTTGTTGAGTGGTCTATTTTTGTTGAATCTCGAGCGTGATGATACACATGTTCATAATATTGAAACCAAAAGATGCAAAGTCGATAATGATAGTGCAACTTATTTGTGGCACTATCGTTTAGGTCATATTGGTGTAAAGCGCATGAAGAAACTCCATGCTGATGGGATTTTGGAATCACTTAGTGCTTGCGAACAATGCCTCATGGGCAAGATGACTAAAACTCCATTCTCCAGAACAATGGAATGAGCTACTGACTTATTGGAAATAATACATACTGATGTATGTGGTCCAATGAGTGTTGAGGCTCGAGGCAGGTATCATTATTTTCTAACCTTCACAGATGATTTGAGCAGATATGGGTATATCTACTTAATGAAACATAAGTCTGAAACATTTGAGAAGTTCAAAAAATTTCATAGTGAAGTGGAAAATCATCGTAACAAGAAAATAAAGTTTTGCGGTACGCCACACCCCTCCCGATCAACAGGACCCCCGTTTCGACCGTAGGAGGTCCGTTTCCTCTGTTGTGCGGTACGCCAGGCCTCGTTTCCATCGCCTGTTTCGTCCAAGCCCTTCCGATGAACATGACCACACATTCCGGTCCGACCCAGCCGGTTGGCTCCCATGCATTCCGTTGCCTCCCGATGAACATGACGCATTCCGTTGCCTCCCCATGGACACGACGATGACGTTGTTTCTCCGTTCCGACCCAGCCATGTACATATGCGCGATAGGCGTTAGAGACCCTGCCCGTATGTACGCACGTGGCCGTATTTTCTTTCTTGCACCCTCGCACGTACGACGTGCGTGTACATGCTACGTGCGCACCTCTACTACGACGTGCGGCGCCTCTACATCTATGACACGTGCGCGCCTCTACATCGACCAGTATGTACGTACATGTTCGCGACCAGAATGACAACGCTACGTACGCTTCGACCAGGTGGGTCCCGACTGTCAGGCAGTTCCTTGCCTGCGAAGATGTAGCTGGTGTTCCCTCAAAAAAAAGATGTAGCTGGTGGGTCCCATCAGTCAGGGGGGCGAATCATTTTTTTTGCCTGGACGCATTTCCTTGCGTGCGAAGATGTAGCTGGTGGGTCCCAGCAGTCAGGGGGGCGAATCATTTTTTTTCGCGAAATACGGTGCCCCGTCCGGTGGGTCCCTGCTGTTAGGTGGAGGAATCATTATTTTGCGCGTAATAAGGAGGCACTTCCTTGTGGCGGCCGTGGACCCAGTTGTCAGCCTCTCCACGTACAGTCCACGTCCGATGGAAGTCGTTCCTTGACCACGTTGATCACGCCGCGCCGAGAGCACCACGGCGGTGGACGACGGTGAGGCTTAGGAAGGGGACGACTCGGAGCCGGGGAAAACGCAGCAGTGGATGCCCACGTGAAGAGGAGTACGAGGATTCACTGGTTCAGCTGCGGTGTGAGGCTGCTGTCGCCGCAGAATAACAGGGGGTGTGGGTGAGTAGAGGGATGGCCTAGACAGCGGTGGGAGTAGTAGGGGGCGGTGAGGCCTCCGCGGCATCACAGCCGGCCATGGGAGGCAGGAGCATGCGGCACGACCGGCGCTGGTTTGGGTGGCTGGAGCAAGAAGACCAGAGGTTGAAGAAGCACTACGGCCGTTGGATGAACATCGTACGGTAACAGGAGCTAGAATCGTTCATATTGACTAAGTTGACAAAGCCCTCCGTCCCCGTCAACTTGGTAGGCCCACAAGTCAGCCTAACACTATGCTGGGTTCCAGCTGGCAGGGGGAGTATTCATTTTTTTGCGCGTAATAAGGAGGCACTTCCTTGCGTGCGAAGATAGCTGGTGGGTCCAACATGTTAGGTGGGGGCATTCTTTTTCGCGAAATACATAGGCCCTTCTGGTGGGTCCCAGATGTCAGGTGGAGGAATAATTATTTTGCGCGTAATAAGGAGGCACTTCCTTGCTGCGGCCGTGGACCCATCTGTCAGCCTCTCCACGTACAGTCCACGTCCGATTGATGCCGTTCCTTGACCATGTTGACCACGCCGCGCCGAGAGCACTAGGGCGGTGGACGACGGTGAGGCCTTGGAAGGGAACGACACGGAGGCACGGAAGACTCGGCAGTTGTTTACCACGCGGAGGGGAGTACGACTGTATGAGGGTTTACTGGTTCATCTGCCCTCGTCGGAGAATAACAGCAGGTATGGCCGTGTGGGTGAGTAGAGGGATGGCTAGGCCAGCGATGGGAGTACGGTGGGGAGGTGAGGCTGGCAAAGACACACCCGCCGGCCGGGGAGAGAGGGAGCAGCAGTCCACGGCGCTTGTTTGAGCGGCTGGAGCAGGAAGAGCAGAGATTGAAGAAGCACGACGGCCGTTGGATGGACACCGTAGGGTCACTGGAGCTAGAATCGTTCATATTGACTAAGTTGACAAAGCCCTCTGTCCGCCTCAACTTAGTAGGCCCACAAGTCAGCCTCCCACCATGATGGGTCCCAGCTAGTAGGGGGAGTATTCATTTTTCCGTGCGTAATAAGGAGGCACTTCCGGTGGGTCTGAGCTGACAGCGGGGGAACGTTTTTTCGCGAAATACGGTGGTCCGTCTGGTGGGTCCCAGCAGTCAGGGGCAAAGTTTTTTTCGCGAAATACGGTGGCCCGTCTGATGGGTCACAGCAGTCAGGGGGGAAACGTTTTTTCCGCGAAATACTGGTGGCCCGTCCGGTGGGTCCCCGCTGTCAGGTGGAGGAAAAATTATTTTGCACGTAATAAGGAGGCCCTTCCTTGCGGCTGCCGTGGACCCAGCTGTCAGCCTCTCCACGTACAGTACTCTTCCGATGGAAGTCGGCCATTGACCACGTTGACCACGCCGCACCGAGAGCACCAGGGCGGTGGACGACGACGAGGCCTAGGAAGGGGACGACGCGGAGCCGGGGAAGACGCGGCAGTGGATGCCCACGCAGAGAGGAGTACGAGGGTTCACTGGTTTGGCTGCGGTGTGAGGCTGCCGTCGCCGCAGAATAACAGGGGGAGTGGGTGAGTGGAGGGATGGCCTGGCCAGCAGTGGGAGTAGTATGGCCGACACTACTTTGGGCGGCTGGGGCAAGAAGACCAGAGGTTGAAGAAGCACTACGGCCGTTGGATGGACATCGTTGACCACGCCACGCTGCGAGCACCAGGGCGGTTGACGACGGCGAGGCCTACGAAGGGAACGACAGGAAGCCGGTGAAGACACGGCAGTGGATTCCCACGCGGTGGAGAGTACGAGGGTTGACTGGTTGGGCTGCTGTCGCCGGAAAATAATAGGAGGTGTGGGTGAGTAGAGGGATAGACAGGCCAGGGATGCGAGTATGATAGGGCCATGAGGCCTGCCCGGCAGCACTGCCGGCCACGGGAGGCGGGGGCAGGCGATTCTGACGGCGCTGGTTTGGGCGGCTGGAGCAGGAAGATCAGAGACTGAAGAAGCTTGATTGCCGTTAGATTGACATCTAACGGTCTGACGCTGGTAGAGTCGATTGTTGACTAATTTTCTTTTTTAAGAAACCTTGTGTACGCATGAACTTAGTAGGCCCACAACTCAGCCTCCAAATCTGTGGCAGACAACATAAAGCCCATTTGCTATTTTTTGACAATTTGCAGCCCATTTGCTATTTTTTATAATTTGCAGCCCATTTGCTAATTCTTAAGTAATTTATTACATCCCATTTTCTACCCAGGACCACGGTCAAAAAGTTCAACCTTATTTTGCATATTTTGGTGGAGTCCAAACTGTTGTAATCCCGAAATGATAAACATTTTTTTAAGAACTTATTGATTTGCCAAAAATCGTTTTGTTTTTGTAAGCAAATAAGACGTGGGACAATTGAGTTGGTTTAAGGGAAAACCAGTGGTAAAAAAATCAGCACTGGGTGGGAAAAACAACAAAAATAAGGATGTAAATATGAATAGGGAATTTTATGTGTTTTCAATATAATGATACGTGTATATGAACTAGTAAAACTATAGGTAGAGATTAGAAAATGGATGTAGGACATGCGTTTCAAGAGGAAAATAGAACTGGATTGTGTGTTTGATTCAGTAACAAAACTACCTGCGGATGTTGTAAGACAAAATATAACTAACGCTGGCGGGCCAGAGGCCAGTAAATACCTGCTGGATCTTTGTGCCCCGTTGTCGTCATGGGCTGGGTCTGTTAAAAACAAAACCAACCCTGGTCAGTCTACAGCCCAGTTGAAACTTGCTCGACCTGAAAAAACAATATACGTGCTCAATAAACAAGAGAATTCTGCAAGCACAGACTGATAACTGGGACGTAGCACAGATATTTTTTTTATCGTGATAATAAGTGCATGCACTTGTTTCGAAAAAACTGCAGAACTGGGAATTCGAACGGCGGGTGCTTATGCTACCCATCAAATAAAAATCAGGTGCCTGAGAATTCGTTTAGAAACAAATGATTCAACTTTATATCTACGTCGACCCTCGGCATGATGGTTGGAAGCAAATGCAAGTTCATACCAAAAGATCGTTAACAACAATACCAACTTGCTGACGACAAGGTAGTACAACTACCAATACCAAACTACTCCTGGGCTCCTGGCCCTAGTGTTCGTCTGGTAGAAAATCTTGCAGAGGACCAGCTCCCGCTCCTTCTCTTGCTCCAGGTCCCCGATGTGGTACTGGTGCATCACCCAGTTGGTCCTCTGCTGGTCGAAGTTCTTGTTGGTGTGCAGCACCAGAACCTTTTTTGCTGCCCGTCTGCCGGCCGTTGACCATCAGAGACAAGGTATTGCCGGTCTTGTGCCACATTGCGTGCGTGCCGCACTCCGACTGTATCTTGTGACGTGTCCACGTGCCCCTTTTGAACGCCCTGGAATTGCGGCTGGAAGAAATGTTTCCTTAGGCCACTCAGTGTGATACCTGCAGTATTGTGGAATACAGGTTTTAGTGTACCTGGTTGGCATTTTCATAACATCTTTGGCATGTTGCAGTCACTTGTTTCACTTTTTATTAACTGTCAAATTGTAATTGTTTCACCAGGTCTGCGTCTAAAAAGAAAAATAGAGCTATAAACAAAGGAATATGTTTGTGCAAGTAGACGGCCGATCGGTGTCTTACCTGGAAGTTTCTCAGGTTGGGTGTAGCATATGCCGTGCTCTCTGTCGATGGTTGGTATGAACAAATCGATAAGAGACTGAAATCTCGCGCTGTCAACACTCACTTTGGCTCAAGGTGCTCAATCAGCTCCTGATCCGTGGGATCGAACTTGATGCCAGCCGGCAGCACCGGCCAATCCTTCTTCGACTTGCATCGGTAATTCCAGTTATATGGTACTCAATGTATGACCAATCGACTGTTTTAAGTGAATGATGAAAGATTTCGACAGAGTAAAAACTCGCGCTTCTTCGACAGTTGTACGAGAGTAATTGCCATGCCGTTTTGCAATGGCGCTTGTAAAAACTCTAAACTCTATTCTCCTCTTATTTAATGGATGAGGCAAATCTTTTGCCTCCGTTTCAAAAAAAAAAGATATCGACAGATAAGTGGTACTCCAAATCTGAAGTCCGGAATACCCGAACACGCCGCCGGGATTCTTGTGTCACCTCACGCATAGCGTGTTGTCACGTCAATTCAATGTGTGGACATGATGAATAATTTGACCGACGTATACTAGTACTGCTACTGTACTACTTACTAGTCGTATTTAGTGTCACAATTTATACATAGGTTTAACTAACAAGTACGCACTTGAAGCCTAACTGATATATATGTATATATGGCTTCTGCACAACATCTCCATCATCATTATCAGTACATCCTACGCAGGTGAGTTAGGATGCACTTGATCCCAGGAAGGTATCTATCCTTAAAACCAGAGGAGTGCTTCAAACTAAAAACAGTACATAATATCCAACAAAAGAGGGTCGTGCTACAGCAGCAGAATACATGGCTCAATCTAGATATCAGCACGAATCAAGTTGTGCATATTTGCTGTTGGCATGAACCACATCGCCGCATGTCGGGTTTGCAAAACCCATCCATCGCATGGAAGCTTGATGCCTTTCACACACTGAAGATTACCTGGCAACAAGCTGTGTCGACGAATCTCTAGATATGGTGATTCATGAAACCCATGGTATGATGTGTAAACACAGCCCCCCTCGTGAATGTAAGTTGCATAGCACAGTAATCATCGCGGGTGATATGATCGATGATTGGTTGGATGATCGGATAATTGAGCCCAAGGAACAAGGAGTGGTTGCCGAGGCTGTAAACCCGCCTCCAGTTGAATACGCCTGGCCAAACGGAGCTGGGATCTTTCTCGAACACGAAGCAGCCATAGCCATCAATGTCACAAACGCTCCACGCATTGTACTGCATGTGGTTTGATGTAATGGTTTGGTCAATTTGGTATGTGCGAATGAGCATCAAATGACCACCGTCAGCTGAACGAGCGATAACCAGCACCCATCGGCTGGTATGATTCCAGGTCCTGGAATCATGAAGGCCAGCACATTTGCGTCTGCTGCAACAATTCAAATTGGAGACCAAAAGGACAAAAATAAACAATGATGTTCAGAGTATGTGTGGAATTAAGATTATTATAGCAGTGACACATATCATAGACAGAGAATTGCAATGTCGTGGTCATAATCATACCCCAAGTTAAAAAAATAAGCCAATGGCTTTCATATTCTAGCAACATGTCATGGTTCAAACATCATGTAACAATGAGAGGAAAATAGCTATGACAGCGCCTACTCATATTCTACCATAGCACTTACTACTACTATTCTCATATCAACTCTAAGCAATAACATGTGTTGTTATAAAAATCTAGTAAACGAGAGTAACATATAGCAATCATGATGTTATGCTCATAATATGTATTCTAACAATCATTAGATGCCAATTGTTCTCATATCAACTCTAACAATAACATGTGTGGTCATAAAAATCTAGGAAATGAGAGGAACATATAGCAATGATGTGGTTATAGACATGCTATGCATTCTAAATTTGTAACAAATGAACAGGCAGTCGTATTCGTAAGGTAAAGATGAGATGAGATAGAACAATTACATGACGATAGATTCCAGCAAAGATAGGCAGCCAATCGTGCGGCCGATCGCGTAAACGATGCCATCATGCACTATAGCATCGATGTAAATGTTGCCTCAACAGGATTGATGATGAGCCATAACCATGTATGGCGACCAGATTCCAGATAGACTAATCCCATGTTGAACAAGGCAATGAGCTTGTAATCCATGTAGTCTTCTGATGGTGTGGGCACTTTGCAGATTACAACTTTCTGCAAACAGAGGTCGAGCCAAAAGCTTGACGCGTCTCATGCGTAGTAGGCAGGAGTATCCGGCGGGCTGCGAGGCTCAATGTCGGCGGTATCCAACAATGGAAGGGTGATCTCTCGCTGGGTGTAGATATCCATGAGACGCCATGGACTACCGGTCTGGTGGATGAGGATGATCCAGGGCCTTCATGCCCGCCCAGTAGTGGCCGTGCATGAAGGACAGGTGGACGGGTAGTGGTAGCATGTCGAGGGGCACCACGGCAACCTCTGTAGGATCGTCAAGTTGGTGTCTGGGCCACCTGCGAGGATCGGGCATCAGCAAGCAGGGTGTCTTGAAAAGAGCCGCCGATTGCGCATTTAGTAGACGGTACAAAGACACCGAGCATGCGGCCAGACGGACGGTGCTGAGTAGGTCCATACGACTACAGATCTGCTCCAAGAGAACATCGGGGTGGGAATTCCAATCGCGGATCTGCGTGTCAGTCGGTTCTGCCATTGGGGTTTTCGGTGCCTGCGAGCCAGCAGGGAAGTGGATTCGGGCGGGCGAGCAAAGAAGCTTCTCCTCGTGTGGCCGAGCAGTGAGCGGGGGGATATGGTACGCGCGAGCTACCAATGAAGATGGTGCGGGCGGGCGAGCAGTGAGCGGGGGTAAATGGTGTGCGACCGACGATGGGGAAGAGAGGAGGAAAAAGAGTGGAAGACGGGGAAGAAAGTGCATTAAATCTCAATTCTACTAGTACTACTACCAGGATATAGGCACCGTCCTCCGGAGTGTAAATAGTTACACCGATGACATGTGGGTCTACCACAAGAGGGCCCATATGTCGCTTAATGGAGGACACAAAGTGGGGCGTATTCTGGCGTGCTCTACTGGCAAACATGATGGCAGTACTGGGTAAGGCTGATTTAGTAAAACCAACACGCTGGTTCAGCTTATTAATTACATGTCCCATTTGCTGCAGCGTGTATTGTCACTTCACTGTGAAGACTAGTTGAATAGTTCTCTCTGACCGAGATGGGGAATGATGGATCACGAGGATTTCCTTTCTACAGTATCCCTATGCCTCTACGCTGACTTCACTCATTTTGCTCCGTACCTAGTCATTTGTTGAAATCTGTAGAAAGACAAATACTTCGTATTTGGGAACAGAGGGAGGCTTTTACTCCGTACTAGAGTATTTGGGAACAGAGGGAGTATCACCATATGGAGGGAACAGAGGAAGTTTGAAATATGAACATGTTAATGGGAGGGAGTAAGCTCCATGCATGCATGCAACATGCAACACTCACACGTACTCCACATGGACGCACGCAACACTCACTCACCCATGCGGCACACATCACACGACGCAACACACACGCTCACGCTCAAGTGCTCAACCTACTCCCTACGTCTGTGAAAGACTGTACATTTAGAGATTTACACATTGACCAGGGTATAATTAACGCCCAAAAGTAGCAGACTTATGTGTGCATGCGACCATTGAGATAAGAAGATTAAATGAAGGCCGTTGCATGCTGTAATTAAGGATAGACATGTAGCCTATACCTACATCACAAGTTGGTGCATCAGTCAATCAATATCGATTTAGATTAAAAGCTAAATGCATTGGAAGTGTAGATGTACATCATGTACTACTACACTCTTTGTTTTATAGCCGATGTACACTCTTTGTTGGAAGGCCGAGGAGGACACGTGCATGCACTCACATACACAGCCGTAGGCGGTTCGGGCGCAAGGGTGGACTCATGTGGCGCTGCGTAAAGTTTTGTTTAACTGATTTCTTTGCTCGCTAACCGACCGGTGGGACCCGAAACCAGGTGACAATTTAACCATCGACAAAGTGCCACGTTGACTATGTGGCAGGTCAAGAGGGTGCAATCTGATGCCCTCGATGAGCTAGTGATCGTATAATCGACGCAAAACTATATATAGTGACCGTAAAGAGCGTATTATTACATACGTTGACCGCCAGTGTATTTTTCTCGTTTCAAATTAAGCCTATTAATCGGAAAGGACGCAGTATGGACTACTACTAGTACTAGTACTGCTTTGATGTGTCCCGTCAACTCGCCGAACGAGGAGAAGCTTGCTTACTACGCCTCTCCCTCGCCCACGCGCGCAGTGGTTCGCAGGACGAGGAGAGGGTTATGACTACAGCGCCATCTCCCTCTTCCTCTCCCTCGCCCTCGCCCTTGCTGTGGATGTGCAACAGTTCAATCAGTGTCAAATTGCCAGACGCATATTGTATTGTAGTATCATCATTGTTGGACCTTCCGAAGAGGCGAAGAGGCAAGTGCAAGGTTCACACGAGTACGAACTGTTGAACCTCCCGAAGAGGCAAAGTGCCAAGCGCAATATAGCGAACGATGCTACTGTATGATGCCGCCACGTCAGGTATATCCAAAGTTGTGCCACTTTTTTTCTCAAAGAGCGTGTTGGAGCCCGTGCAACAACCACACAAGTTGCACATACACATAACACATTTACTAGTAATAAATTCTAAAGGACAAATGCCAGTATGCCACACAAGTTCATCTCCAATTCATGTGATAAATTTGTGCACGACTAGTCCACATATATTCACAGCGCTACCGTTCACAATTACCGTACTCCACTTACACATTATAGGTGGGCTACATGCATGTCCTCCTCCAGGTTCCAGTCCCAGGTGTTCTTCATGGATGGCACGATCCATAGCGGTGGGCAACGGGAATCATTGTTGCAGCTTTCTAGTCCGGTTCCACACGATGGAGACTCATCCAAGATGAAGCGGCATAAATCAGCGATAGCGTGTCCCAGCATGTCGTTCATCCGGCGATGTGCAATTAAGACACAACCATGCTTCATGAACGGCAGGCCTTTCGTGTCGTGCACGGAAGGTGGCATCCGCTTCACAATGGGGTAGCTGCCCCCGATGAAAAGCGAGTACTCTCCAAGAGTGTTCCTCGGCACCCATGTAGCATCACGGGGGTCGAACTCGGCGCCGTTCATCTGGTACACGCGGCATCCCAGATCTGGACACATGGTGACGTACATAGTCAAGGTCCATGCATAATAATGTTGTGCTCAAATATGGCGACCAGATGTCTTGCAGAGAAATAGTACTACTCCGTATAGAGGAAGTAAAATAACCGGCTTATTATATATAGCCACTCTTGGCTACATGGATGAGATAGTAAGACATGGAATAACAAAAATGGTGGCAGCTAGTGGGTTCAAGTCTTCAAGGGCCCAGCTAGCTATACGCGTCCTCCAAGGTAAAAAGTACTCCTACTAGTAGTACTAAGTATACTACTAGTACAACGATGAAAGAGAAGGCGAGAGGTTTAAAAAAAGGAATACCTGGGTAGATGGTGACGGTCCGATCGTGGTAGATTGTATGACCATGTTGCACATCAGTGGTACCATGGGTAACGACTGCTAAGATAGTTGATCCCAATATGCCAAAGTCAGCTACAAGGTTCCAGGTTAGATCGAATCGTGGATGCAAATGCACATCCAGGATCGGCGATCTTATTTTGATCGGGGGATGACTGGTCCCTGCAAAATAATGGAGTACCGTTAGGGATGGAAATGATGGCTTGTGCATTCCGTTTGTAATCTCCCATACCGTAGGATGGCAACCAGATGAAACAAGTCCCCTGGGTTGTCACCACGAAGATGCAGCCTAGATGGCACACGGCGTCTTCGAACGTGTAGGGGTACAAATCTGCTGCCGCTAACATGCGCTAGCCTCTGCCGTTACTGCGTCTTGCATTGATGGCAATCCTTATGTCGAAGACCGCGATGAGATAGTAATCCTCGTAGGCGTGTCGCTTTGTCGGCGGATCCGCAATTGCTATCTTCTTTAATCTCATGTAGGCATCATCATACGTATTCAAGCCCAGCAAGTCCGGAAGGCCAATCCCAATGGTGGAAAAGGGGTCTACCAGAACGGCTGCACTGCTGTGGATGTTGTGCAAAATGATGGCCGTATCCGGTCGGAGGTATGCAAGCCAATCTTCGTTGGCACTGACCCAGACCTATATATAAGACGGTGGGCAGCGGAGAAATTACGGGATGGAAATGGAATAACTAAGTACTAAATGATCAAGCTCCATTACTGACCTGCTCATCGGACAAAATCCGACTACCTCTCAACGTCGGCAACTCTAGCAGAGTCAACGTGCAACCATGGCCAGGGAGCGATGGACTGTTCGAAGGATTGTCCCATAGAAGAACCTTCTCCTCGAGGACGCATGGCAGACCAAAAAGCATGGCCTTTTCCCAAACCTATTTAAGCAGCGTCTTGAAAAAGTTGGTGCAGGAAGCACTGAGTCTTGTGGCGGTGAGGATGTCGGAGCGGCATGCGATTTCTCCCAGAGGATCGTCGTCCAAGGTCTCCCAGCCCCAACGAGGAGGAGAACCGCCTGGCGAATCCATGGGAGCAGCGATGAACTGCCATCTCTTCGGGGGGGGGGGGGCAGAACTGGCGAGGAGGAGATACGAGCGTAGTAACCGCAGGGCCTCGTCCCTTCCAACTGTATATCGTTCCTCAGCGAAGGGGTGAGGCTATTATTTACTACTAATACTAGCATTATGGAACGTTATGGGATTGCATTATACTGTAAATAATAGCACTAGTAAGAAATTTTTGGCACTAGGTAGTAGTTTTTGGCGTGGATTAAGAAATTTTGGGTATTTTTTTTGCCATTTTTTGTACACGCCAACTAGTGTCAAAAAACGTGTTACATTATGTGACGGAGGAGTACGTACTCGTACTGTAGCAGTACCAGTACTACTATACTCAACTATGAGTATTAGTGCGATGTACTGTACTTCTAGTCTAGTCTAGTCTAGTATAGTGCACCAGTTTTGAACTCTTGAATCTCAGGGCCAAGGAGCTACAGTTGGAAGTGGAGGGTACTACTGTTCTCTAGAACCATCGATGTACTATCAATGCAGGGGAAGTACACCAGCGTAGTGGCCTAGTGGGTACTCTCGGTGCTATATTCAGCCGCTCCTTTCACGTAGGAGTAGCTGGCCTACTCAGCCGCTCCACTCATGCACACACTAGCAGCCTGTTAATCAGCGACGATTCTCATGCGTCTCATGCGGGCGTAACATTTGAGTTATTTGATACAGCGAGACTAGGCTTTTCACTTCCATTTGTGGAGGTGTAATGGATCTCGTCGAACTTTGTTAGTAGTTCCTTCTTTATGAATGAGATGAAGCAAAGCTTTTGCCTTCGTTTCAAAAAAAACACGTCAAGAGGAATTTCTTTTATAGTAGAGCTGATAATGGAGTGAAGTCCATGCATGCAACGCCACAAGCTACACGGTACTAGTAGTACAACACTTTACATAGAGTACAGAGCCATATTACACAGTTCCCAATGCCCCGCCAGGCTTTTCCGGCTCCTCGGGCTTAATTGGGAGGCGCTAGTTTAAATATGCTACTACTAGATGATGAGGAAGCTGCAAGCGAGGTGCGGCTAGGGCGAGCACGCGAGCCACGGGATGCTGGGAAGGAAAATCCGTTCACGTAGCTAGGCTGTCCAGTGCACCCAGATTGTGGGGCTCCACGTCCGTTTGAATTCAAAACTCAAACTACCCGTGTAAAATATTGGCTCGCAGCGAAGTGTAGTAGTACTATTTTTTTAAAAGGCCGCCGTGCATTCGGCCGGGATCGAACCCACAAAATGAGGTATACACTCCCGCGACCAACCTAGAATCGCCTTTTGTCACTAGTAGTACGTACATTGTTCCTTACAAGAAACCCCTAATAATGCAAGAAACTACTAAAATGCCAAGAAACTACTACCACTTGCATACGTGGCAGACTTAAGATAAGACTACCTTATCAACCATTGTACATGCTCTTACCAACCAAAATCCTCGAGTGACCTCCTACCTCCGGCCCGTCCACCTAGTCATCCTCGGCCATGGGGCGCAGCTACGCCGCCGTGAAAGGCGAGGTCAAAACCGCCGCCGGTGCGGAGCCCATGTTGCGGTAGCCCGGATGCCAGCTCCGTCCGGCGCTCGCGGCCGCTAGCTAGCCAAGATAGCTCCGTCCAGCTGCTTGTCTGCAAGGTTTGCAAGCTAGATTGGCACGACAATAAAGGGCTTGCTTTCGCGACGCCGCTTTCGAGCCAGCCATCCGCTCGGCGAAGGCGGTCGGCGGCTTGCTCGCTCGTGAGTCACGCTCGGGCCAGCCTGCCAACCCGTGCGGAGGCCAGCGCGGCGTCCGGCCCGTCCGGCGGAGCAACGGTGTAACGCCCCGGATTCGATGCGCCAGGTGTCTGCCAGTTATTTGCCGTTGTTGCCATGTCATGTGCTTGATTGTTGCACTTTGCCATGTCAACATCTGCATTTCATATCATGTCATCATGTGCATCGCATTTGCATACGTGTTCATCTCATGCATCCGAGCCTTTTCCCCGTTGTCCGTTTTGCAATCCGGCACTCCTATGTCATCAAGCGTCCCCTTCTTGACTCTTTTCGTGTGCGGGTGTTAAACTTTCTCGGAATGGCCCGAGGTTTGCCAAGCGGCCTTGGTATAGCACCGGTAGACCGCCTGTCAAGTTTCGTGCCATTTGTAGGTCGTTTGGTACTCCAACGATTAACCGGGTAACCGTAAAGGCCTCTTTTGTTGCAGCCCAACACCCCTTCCAAAGTTGCCCAAAGCCAATCCAAACCCCCTCCATGCTCTCGGTCGTTCGATCACGATCGTGTGGGCGAAAACCGCTCCCCATTTGGACTCTCCTAGCTACCTCTACCTATATAAACACACCCTCCCCCGAAATTCACGGATGATTCCTCCCGAAACCCTAAAAATCCCCTCTCCGCGCACCAGACATGTCCGTCCAACCGCCGGACATGTCCAGCCTCCGTCCCTCGCCCAACGAGGAGCTGCCACCTGTCCGCCGCCGTCGTCCCCGCGGCCGCGGCCCGCTGAGCCCATCACGGGCCTGCGCGAGCCCGACTCGCTTCGCCCGCGCTTGCCATGGCCCGAGCCGCCGCCGCCCGTCTCCTGGGTTCCGCGCTGCCGCTGCCATGCATGGCGCTGCCCCACCGCCCCGCCCGCCTTCCGTCGCTGTCTCTCCTCGCCGCCTGGCCGTGGCCCGCCTCCGCCTTCCGCCCGCCCGCCTGCAGGCGTCTGAGGTCGCGGAGCAGGGCCGTCGCGCCGCCTTTCTCCCTCTGGCGCCTCCCCGTCAAGCGCCGCCTCCGCCCTTTGCCCACTTGCGCGGCGCCACCGCTCGGCTCCGAGCCACCGAGCCCCGCCGCGGCCAGATCCGGTCGGGCCGGACCGGATCCGGCTGGCCTCGAGCTCCTCCGGTCTTCCTCCAGCTCCGGCCACCTCCTCCCGCAACTCCGACGAGTCTCTCAGGCGAGATCCCGGCCGCGTTGACTTTTTCCCCGAGGTGCTAAATCTGCTAAGTCCCCAGTTTTTGTAATTATCATGCTAGGTTTGACATGTCACATCTCTGCATCCGTAGCTCCGTTTTCTGCGTATAATATGTCAAATTGTTCGTCTCAACGAGTACTTCGTTTCATTCCATTGCGTCATTTTCATTTGAGCTCATCTTGATGCCCTAAATGCTGTTGGAAGAGTGCTAGTTGATGTTAATCTGCTGAAACTGTTATAACTTGCTCATTTGTCATTTTTGCCATGATTGATGTGTGCATCCTATGAGGTTGATGTCTTCTTGTGTTTTGATCTATGCCATGCCATCTTTCTAGGGGTGTATGCCATGTATTTTTGTGATCAATGTGTTGACCAGCACAAGCATGCAAACTAGGCTTCGTGATATTGCTGATTTTAGTCCCTCTTCTGTTGTTATTTTGATGCCATGTAAACGTGATGCTATAGAGAGATTCATGCATATTTTGAGATACTTCATTAAGGGTGTTTTGAACATATGGTTATTATCTATCCATTCATGCCCTTATTTGCAATTATAGAGTAGTCTAGCATGTCATTTTGGTGCTCTACTTTTGCTTCAAAATGTTTCCTGGCAGATTGTTTACATGTTATTCAATTTGGCCAAAGTTGCTATAGTTGATCCTTGCATGCTATGGACTTGTTCTTGACTTGGTTTGTTTCACAAACATGTCTTCTTGATGATGCTATGCTTATCTTGTCATGCAATGACTTGTGGTGAGTGAATCGAGCTTGTTAAGTAGGGTTCATGATGTTCTTTGTTTTGCTAGGTCAATCATTATTTCGTGATGCTATATAAACATGTTGCTACTAATCATTCTATGCATAATCTGGAGATGTTCTATAAACATGTTTTGATCTACATGTTATGCCCTATCCATCCATGCCCCTGGTTGCATTTATAGCCTGCTGTAGCTTGTTGTAATCTTGCTCCAATGTTGCTTGATAATGTTGCTATCAGCCTGTTAACATTAAGTTCACTTGTTCCCATGTGTTTTCCTAGTGATCCATGCACCCTATGAACTTGTTCTTGCCATGCTTAGCTTCATAAACATGCCTTCTTACTGTTGGTTGCCTTGCCATGCTATGTATTGCTCCGTGGTGAGTGGTTCAAGCTCACCAACATGCCTACTTATTGTTGTTACTGCCATGTATGAATTTGTCATATAACTTGCCATGTTTACATGGGTGCCATCATATTTTCTGGTCCTTTTTGGCTCATGTTCAGTAAGGGATTGTTGATCTATGCATTTAGTAGTACCATGCCATGCCTTTCTTTGCCATGATATGTTCCTGTAACATGTTGTTTGATAGCTCTAATCATTGCAACCTGATGTTATTTCCTGATAAGTCTGAAACTGTTATAATTTGCAATCTTACCATGACCTTTTGAGCATGTTCTAGTTGTTTATGGAGATAGCTCAGTGTTCATGTTTTGTTGTGCTTTACCTGTACATCATGCTCATGCCTTTTGTTCTTATGTTGGGGTGCTGTAGCTTGTTTTTTTGATGCTTGTAATGTGCCTAGTTGCTGTTTTGGACAGATTGTTGTTATAACTTGTATAGAGTGTATGTGTTGCACCGTTGCTCCGTTTTGAGTGTGCTCTATAGGAAACTTGCTTGTTTTTGCATGTAGTTTCATATTATCATGTTGCATCCTTGTTTTGAGGTGTTTGCTTGATGTTTGGATGCATTTTGCATCAATGTCATGCTTAACTTGTTTTGCTCATATCTTCTAGACCGTAGCTCCGAATCTAATGAACTTTATATGTAACTTGACTAGAATCTCGTGTAGATCATCTTGGTACATCTTAACTTGTTGTTTAACTACTTCAACTTAATGTTTATTCAGTTCTGGACAAATTTCGAAATTTGCATATGAGGACTTACCGGAGTTGTTATATGTTGTTTCCGGCCTCATTTAAACTTGCCTTGATGTGTTGTTCTTGTTTGCATCATCTCTTGCCATGAGTAGCCTCATCTAGCTTTCTCATGCATCATGCTTGTTGTGCATCATGCCTTGTCTATGTGTGGTGTGTTTACCATGTTGTGTGCTTCTTCTCGATAGTTTCCGTTTCGTTGCGATCGTGAGGATTCGTTCGTCTACGTGTGGTTCGTCTTCGTGGCTTCATCTTCTTCATGGACTCGTTCTTCTTCCTTGCGGGATTTCAGGCAAGATGACCGCTACCCTGGATCTCACTACTATCATTGCTATGCTAGTTGCTTCGTTCTATCGCTATGCTGCGTTACCTATCTTTTGCTCATCAAGCCTCCCAAATTGCCATGAACCTCTAACCTTTGACACCATTCCTAGCAAACCGTTGCTAGGCAATGTTACCGCTTTTGCTCAGCCCCTCTTATAGCCTTGCTAGCTGCAAGTGAAGTTGAAGATTGCTCCATGGTGGACAGGATTATGTTGGGATATCACAATATCTCTTATATTATTAATGCATCTATATACTTGGTAAAGGGTGGAAGGCTCGGCCTTATGCCTGGTGTTTTGTTCCACTCTTGCCGCCCTAGTTTCCGTCATACCGGTGTTATGTTCCCGGATTTTGCGTTCCTAACGCTGGTCGGGTGATTTATGGGACCCCCGACGGTTCGCTTTGAATAAAACTTGTCCAGCAAGGCCCAACCTTGGTTTTACCATTTGCCTCACCACCACCTATACCCTTCCCTTGGGTCGGCCAACCCAAGGGTCATCTTTATTTTAGCCCCCCCCGGGGGCCAGTGCTTGTCTAAGTGCTAGTCTGAACCGGGCAGACTACGGGGCCACCTCGGGGCAACTCGAGGGCTGGTTTTACTCGTAGGCCGACCTATCCGGCGTTGCCCTGGGAACGAGATATGTGCAGCTCCTATCGGGATTGTCGGCGCATCGGGCGGCTTTGCTGGTCTTGTTTTACCATTGTCGAAATGTCTTGTAAACCGGGATTCCGAGACTGATCGGGTCTTCCTGGGAGAAGGAATATCCTTCGTTGATCGCGAGAGCTTATCATGGGCTAAGTTGGGACACCCTGCAGGTTTAAACTTTCGAGAGCCGTGCCCGCGGTTATGTGGCGATGGGAATTTGTTAATGTCCGTTGTAGATAACTTGACACCAGATCCGAATTAAAACGCATCAACCGTGTGTGTAGCCGTGATGGTCTCTTCTCGGAGTCCGGAAGTGAACACGGTTTCGTGTTATGTTTGACGTAAGTAGGTGTTCGTGATCACCTCTTGATCATTGCTAGCTTCACGACCGTTCCTTTGTTTCTCTTCTCGCTCTCATTTGCGTATGTTAGCCACCATATTATGCTTAGTCGCTGCTGCAACCTCACCACTTTACCCCTTCCTTTCCCATTAAGCTTTGCTAGTCTTGATACCCATGGTAATGGGATTCTTTGAGTCCTCGTGGCTCACTGATTACTACAACAACAGATTGCAGTGCAGGTTTTGCGATGATCATGACGCGAGAGCGATGTATGTTTGTTTGGAGTTCTTCTTCCGCTTCTTCTTGATCGGGGATAGGTTCGGTCGGCAGCTGGGCTAGCAGGGTGGATATTGTTTGAGTTTCTGTTTATGTATCATCCGTAGTCGGATGTTGATCTCTTGTATGATGATATTGTATTCGTGTGGCATTGTGTGCCTTTTGTATGTATCCCCATCTATTATGTAATGTTGATGTAATGATATCCACCTTGCAAAAGCGTCTCAATATGCGGGTCTATCCTTGGTGGGACCTTCGAGTTCCTTTTGAATAGGGTCGCATATTGGGCGTGACAGACGGCCAACTCGCTCATCACCGGCGCCACCGATGAACACGCATCAGTACTGTTTGAAGTAATGTTCAGGAAAAATAATGATTTGAGGGGGAATAACATGATAGAAGGTCAGATGTGGGTCCCTCGTGTCAACGGTCAAACGAAATGTGTTGGTTTAAGCTGCCTCGTCAGCACGGACGTGTGGGCCAACCCAGTCATAAATGGGTTTAAACGAACCTAATCGGTAGGAGTACTAGGTAGTAGTAGTTTTTTGCGTGGATTAGGAAATTTTGGGTATGTTTTTGCTATTTTTTGTACAATAGATTCTTCCTAGGGCTTGTTGAAAGTGGTAGCCAATAAGTAGGAGTGAAAGTTAAGCTTTGGAAGCCAATAAGCAAGGCTAGTTACATAGTGCATATGTGTACATGATTGAAAGTAAATATCAAGCATGAGTGACTCATATCTTGATGGAAAACTCGAAACTATGGAATACTAGAAAAAAAATACATGGTTGGAAATACTAGCAATGTTCATGTCCGTTGCAACGAGTCATAATTAGAATAATACTTATTCACAAACTTGGTACAAAACACCCTAATTTTGATATACATATGTATATTATGTTTTAATTATAATATATTCCTTGGGCTGTTTTGGTGAGGTCAGGGAGGGATGTGGTTGGTTTTAAGATACTAATTATGGGTTTTTCTGCAAATTGGTAGACAAGTGGGATGTTGGTGAGAAAAGGCAACAACTTACCTCACAATCGTTAGATGTAGATCTAATGGTCAGAAACGACGGATGGCAGACACACCAGCATCACCAACTTAGTCTTGTGTAGGAGTACTAGCAAGATCCGTGCATTAACGGTACATCAAGATGCATTTTTTTATAAAAACACTTGTTGTGATTGACCCTTGCGGGAGTAATCCCATGTGTAAAAACTAATGATATCTCGAGAAATATGAGATAAGGTGAAGACGAGTTGGGTGTGGTTATGGTTGGTGGTCGGACTGAGCAGAGGCATGGGGATTGACGACGCCGGCAGCGGCCACTAGGCCAGTTTGTTCCAGAGGCTTCCTTTCTTAATTGCTCAACAATGAGGTTTGTTGGAGATAAGGATGAACGAGGGAAGGACTTGTCTACAAATGTGGAGAGGGGTGCGGGTATATTTTAGTTTAATTTCCATCCGTTAGATATAGATCAGACGGTCTATATTGCAAGATGGCACACGTAGCATCATCACCAACTTGGTTTTTTATAAAAGAAGAAATATAAGTATGGAGATACAAACGTATTATCGATACTTGCTTCCGTAAACTAGCATCTACATACTATTCAACACCTCAGCATGTGGGACCTTAGCACAATGACTTCTCGACTGTGTAAAACAAAGATTTTCCCGTCGCCGACAAGGAGGGGGTGACGGCGGCGCGCTTTTTGGCTTGCTCTAGTCCTAGTAGTCATACTAGGTGGTCTAAGCACGTGTAGATTTATTCTTTTTCACGTCTCGTGTTCGCCGTACTGCCATGACTGTTGATGAGTAGACGGTAAGTTATTCACGGGGAAACCCTTGTTGAGTGTGTTTGCGAGAGAGAGAGAGAGAGAGAGAGAGAGAGAGAGACAGTGTGTGTGTGCGATATGTTAGAGACTGAGGCAATGATAACAGATTCTTTGTGTCTATGTGTGTGGAGGATAGAGAGAGACATGTACATGGGGCTTTGTGTTGTGTAACGTGGAGACACATATACATAATTAGAGAGTGAGTGTGTGAGATACACATGCGGACATGGGGAGAGATGAGGATCCAGATAAATGGGTGTTTGTGCGTGTCTGTGTGTGTTTGTGCACGCGTTTGTGTGTGACAGGGAGAGAGTGTATGTGGAGTAGAGACCACTGATGATGTAAACCTAGTATAAGGGAAGGGAATGGTGTGACATGTGTAGTAGCGAGATAGCACGGCGGCAAAGGGGGAGCAAACTATTTGGAAGAGACATCGAGTGTGTGTGTGTGGGAGGGGGAGCGAGAGAAAGAGAGAGCTAGCGAGAGAGAGAGAGAGAGAGAGAGAGAGAGAGAGAGAGAGAGAGAGAGAGAGAGAGAGAGAGAGAGCTAGCGAGAGAGAGAGAGAGAGAGCTAGCGAGAGAGAGAGAGAGAGAGAGAGAGGGGGGGGCGAGAGGGGTCGTTTGTGTCCATAAATGGCATATAGATAGGGAGACAATGTCGATGTTGTCCGAAATTTGCCTATGAACGGAGACGCGGGGGAAGCGAGTCATTGTGTGTGTGATAGGGACTTCATGAGAGATCTAGAATAGATGGTGTAGAGAACAATGTGCGAAATCAAGAACGATACATTGGGGAGCTATGCAAAGAGTCACGACATATATGTATACAGGGAAGGAGCTGGGGCGGATCCGCCTGTGGGAGAGATAGAAAGAGGAGAGTGGTGCACAAGGAGACAAAGTGTGCTTGTTTGCAGTGGGGGTGGTGTGTGAGGTGAGTCTTGAGAACCACATAACTAGGGAGATAGGCGTTTGGGGGCGACGTTTTGTGTGTATGGGAAATATACACTCTACATAGTGTGTGTGCTTGGGTAAGAGAGATAGCGGGAGACCTAGAGAGTGAGGGAAGAGATGTGTGCATGCCCGGGAGACAAAGTGATAGAGACCTATGTTGGGGTCCGGACTTTACAAGAGAGAGAGAGGGGTGTTAATGTGCTCGTGTGTTGGTGTCTGGGGGAGAGAACGACTTCTCTATGTGGTTGTGTGTGGTGGTGGTGGTGGGGGGTGACTTCAGATAAAGAGTGAGGTGTCTATATTTGAGGGACTTTAGCGTAATTGAGATATTGTGCACTCATGGTTGATCAATTTGTTTTACAATTTGTACTATGAGATAACGATACTTTTGAATATGCGTGATATACCTTGATGTACCAGAAATACAAACCTAAGATTGGAATTTTGGAATTCGACTCCATCATTAGCTTTTGTAATTCATTTAAACGGAGGTACATTTTTTAAGCCGGAATTTCATGATTTCAAATTCATATATCAAACCTAGAGATATACACATACGGGCATGTTCAAACTTTATAATCATTCACTTTATTCATACACATACACATTTTTGCTTTTGTCATCATATTTAGGATAAACACATTTGGAATTTCATTTGAATTGGACCGTATGATGGTATTTGCTTGTAGTAGCTCAATGATCCATATTTTAATTGAATGGACAATCTAAGTTTCGAGTTGGAGACATTGATTTTCAAAACTTGCACACTTTTTTTGCGCGCAAAACAAACAAATTGTCGGCCATGATATCATAGTCGGCCGTACGAGAGCAGAATACTTATAATTTTAGGTGCCGAAAGCTTTCAAACTTCCCGCTCACATCGAAATATCACACGCCCGAAAGTTTAGCCCTGCGATATTCCTGTTTTACCCCTGCCACATGAACGGAAAAGGGCTGCTTTGGTAACTCCATTGTTTTCCCCTCTGTGCCCCCAACATTCTTCCCTAGAGCCCCTCCCCTTCCCCTCCTCGACCCCCCCAACCACGGCAAGCCGCCGAATCTAGACCTCCGTCGCAACGGTGGACCTCACACCCCGCCGGATCTACCTTCCGCACCTTGCAACCCCCAACTGCCAACTCAGCACTTCACCGGAGCCGCTTCAGCGACTGGCTTGTCCACCGCTCCAGATCTCCTTGACCGCCATCATGGTCCACCGCACCGGATCAGCTTAACCGGTGCCCTCGTCCACCACAGCGTAGGCCCTTCACTGACTCCCTCGTCCGCCCCTTCGGTGGCCCTTCACACAAGCCCTCGTCCTCGGCAACAGATCCGCCTCACCGAAAGCACTGTACAACACGCCCGCCAAAGCCTTCGTCCACTGCACCGGAACCTCTCCACGGACGCCATATTCAACTCCACCGGCCCTGCTTTACCGACGTTGCAGCCTCATCAGGTTATTTTGATTTGTACTCCTTCGGTTTTTCTCTTTATCGTGTAACTGTTCACTTACCACAAATGAGCTTTCTTGTATGTCGACAGGCGCCGCAACCGTAGCACCGGAGCCGCTTCAGCGACGGTGACAGCCGGCCCAAACTCAACCACAACACGAGCACCATCAACGATCCTTAGTTATCAAGTATGACAACGATACCCATACGCCGTCGAGAATCAGGTACTATCATCCAACGGCCGGCGCCTACGTTCACTTTCCTAGCATAAGCACCGCACCTTTGAATTTCTTCAGGGCATCATTTAGTTTTTCATGAGAAGCGTTATTCTGCTTGCACCTGTAGGGCCATACTTCTAGCAGTGAACATGTTACATGTGCTAAATTACATACCAGTGCACATAGAGTTAATATGCTTTAGTTTTGTTCTGATGACACCTGTTGGTTCCATCAGACTAGTTAATGTTCTCTATGCTTAATTACACATCAGCAAACTAGCATGTGGTTCCGCTGCTTTTTGTTCGTTTTACCCTACATTTTCTGATGCTAGCTATTACATCACTGCTCCGAGCCTCTGTTCATTACTCCCTCCGTCCCATAATATAAGAACGTTTTTATCATTAGTGCAGTGTTAAAAACAATCTTATATTTTGGGACAGAGGGAGTACTTGTTTGTGTGTTCTTGATCTTCCCAAGTTGCATGACTAATTTGATGCTTCTATTAATTATGGAGCTGCCAACCCCATCAAGCAAAATATTTGTTCTTTTGGGGCTGGCACCTCGAACAAGCATAAAAATAGAGGGAAGCAGATATATTGTCGTGTATGCACACACCCTTCTTTCATTAGTTTAGATGAACCATTGATGATCAATTCGGACCAGTGCATGCGATTAAAATTAATTTTACCTAAATAGATGGTGCAGAATAAACTACAACAACTTGATTTGCAACCACGGGATGCTAACGATATTTTCAAAGAACATTGCAACAGCAGCTAGGCTTCACAGAGACATATGGTAAGACAATGTGTTTTAGTACATGTGAAATGTAATGCGAGTGGGCTGCTTTCTTGGCTTGTGTCCTCAACGTGTAATCCTACCGAATTACAAATAGTTCAGTTGTCTGCTTTGCTATATTGCTTGATTCGAATGCTTGTTTGTTGTTACGCTATACCTGAGTTGGCCAATATGTCACCAGTGCCTGCTGTACTATCGTAAAGAAATGCATGCCTATTTCATTTGAGTCCTTAACTTTTCCTCTCAACTTCATCACAAAACTGTCTTCGTAGTTTATATGAGGCCACACTGTTAAGTGCTTTCTCAAATTATTTCAACTGCATAGATGCCTTGGCAACTTAAATATAGCGGTTGTACACTCCCTTTCAACTAGGGATGTCAATTGGGTCCCGTTTAATCCCGATTAAAGTCCACTAGTGGTATGATAGTTCAGAAGAGTTTTTGTTTTTTGAGGAAAATGAACTAGGGAGGTAGCAAAAACTAACTAGATGGGACTGGCGGATGTCGTTTATTTGCCACTTACATCCCTAGTTTCATCTTACCATTTTAATTTCTTTTCGGCTGATGCTGCTTCGAACCATTCAAATATAGTTTGCCATGCTCGGCAATAATTCGTCCGTCGTTTACCATGTAAGCTTACTGCCTGGATCATACGATAACTATCTCTTACTTATGTCCAGCGGAAACCTTTCAGGATGTCGTTCACACTAGGACACAATGTACAACCCCAGAATCTATTTGTGGAAGCAGTGCGCCATCCATGTTACCAGATGGTAGCAGTTCAGAGGCAACACCACCGGAGAGCAGTCTAAGCACATATATTATAGTGCTTGAGGCTCTACTAGAGCCAGAAAGAGATGGTGTGGCTGCCATGAATGAGGTAATCTTTATCTTGAGGCTAGAAATTACGGAATTAGCAGCACACATTATGCAAGCAACCTAAGAATTGGAGGAAGTAAGAATGTTGCATTTTAAGATGGAGGAGGTCCTGCTGTTTCTGCTATCTGAAGCCCAAGGTAATCCCGGTTCTTCTTTAGATACTAGTTGAAATTGTCATTAGATTATTGTACTTGCATGTTGTGTCATGTCTCTGAATGGATTATGTTGCAAGACCCCCTGTGTTGTCCGGAATTCCATGTTGTCCATGTGTTGTAATGATCCGAATTTTTAGGCGAGGTAATCCTCGACTTGTATGATTGACATAAGGTGAACTGTTTTTCGTGTGAGCATATTGTATTGGATGAAATAACTGTTTGAATCAGAGTGTATCCAACCTACTGAATTCGAATATCACGGCATTTCTAAATCATAATCATATATAAAGGTGGAATAAATCTTTGTTGTGGTGTTGAAGAAATAAATAAAAAAATGTATAATTATCTGTGGATATTCGTGATCGAATACGAATTGGATTTGAATTTAGTTTGCCAGGTCCCAGGACAAACGTGAATGCTAATTCTCCCAAGTTTTGAACGAAGCGGCTAAACACCCACTATAATTTCTGGGCTGCCCGAAGCAAGTGTTTGCGAGATGGAAATTACTGTCTACCCCTGACACTGAGTACATCCTTATCGACCGGATTTACACTGATGTCGATAGGGGTAGACTAGTAACTTCAATCAGACGTGAAACGACGGCCTCTGAGCCCATTCAGACACGGTGGGTGCCAAACGTGGGCGGCAAAACACATTTGATTCAAGCTCGTCCGAAAGACATGTGTCTCTTCCTCCATTTCCCCATTCATACACGGTGGGCGGCAAAACAAACTCTCCTCGTCCGAAATCGATGTAGGCTAATATTTTAAATAGGGGCAGATGTGTAACTTCCATCAGACGTGACATAACCGCCCTACCTGTCAGTCCCGTTCATACACCGTGGGCGCCAACCATGGGCGGCAAAACGCCCTCTCCTCGCCCGAAATATTTACCGGCAAATATTTGGGAAATGCGAGATTACCGTCCTATCCCCAACCGACGCGATGTCCGAAATTTTAAACGGGGGGTAAGTTCGTAACTTTCCCCCATTTTAGAGAAGTGCGTCCCAAAGTTTGAGATCCCCCCTCCCCTCCATTTCCCCATTCATACACCATCGGCGGCACGACAACCTCCGCACTATGGCCAGCCTCCTCCGTCTGTCACCCCATCCTCCACCTTGCTGGAGCCGCTACCCCTACCCCGTCGTCCACTACAAGAGATGGACGTCTCTCATCCACGGCGTGGACCAGGATCCTTTGATCGCCTCCTCTCGTTTCATCGGCGCTGTCGTCCACCTTGCCGTTGCCTCTCCTACCACCGCCTCATCCATGGCAACAGGATATATCCCCCGACCCGGCCGTTTGCCGTCTAAAGTCTTCTTCCCCGCCACCGACAGCCATCGCACCCGCAACACCCTCAACATATCAGCATAGGCCTACACGGCGTCGCAAGAGAGGTGGTACTCTTCCATATGTGCTTAAGTTATTGATCTCACCTGGAAAATAGATCGTAATTTGTTTACTGTACTTTTCTTGTCCGTACCAAATCGTAGTGGCTAGTTGAAAGCAAACATTGGTTGCGAAGTAGCTTTGTCTGGTTTGCATCTTCAGATCCGCCATGGCACGGGCACTATACTCGTAAAGCTTATGGTTTCCCCCCTTTATATTCACTACCATCATCATAGGTGCTTCGTGTCGTGCTAGCACTACTCCTCAAGACCTCAACCCAAAGCTTATGTGTTGAAATATGAATCTGATATAATGCTCATATCACTAAAACAGAGAACGTTTAATTGGTCACCTAATGTTCCTATATTTGTTTCGAAAAGCATGTGCGCCACCCACTGGTCTAGCTAGTTTCACTTTCCTGATTTTTCTCTTGATGCTTAGGGTTTTCCCCTTTTATCTACTCTACTATGATCTGGGTAGGTGCTTTCTGTCGTACTGGCATTACTCCACCCTTCAAGCTAAAGAACACAACACTCAGAATTCGAAAGCTTAGTTGTTCAAATATGATTGTGATATGATACTGATATTAGTTAACCGACACATTTAATTGGTTAGCTAAAGGTCCCACTTGATTTTCCAAATGCATGTCGCGACATATAGAGAGACAGCATAATTGCATTTCTTTGTCACCTGTTGACCGTACTTTCTTGCACATCGGTTGCTAACTACCCTTTGCGTGGTTTGCAGCTTCAGATCTGCCATCCCATTGCCACGGTCAACACTGTACTCATCATGCTTATGTTTTCCCCATTTTATGATGACCACAATCAGCCTATGTGGATCGTGTCGTAATAGCACTGCTCCACCCATCGAGCTAAACAAGCTTAGTTGTACAAATTCATATCTGATATTATTGCTGATATTAGTAAAACTGAGAGATGTTTAATTGGTGAGCTAAATGTTCCTACTTTAGTTTCGAAATGCATGTGAGCCACATATGGAGAGACTGGAAAGAATAGTATTTCTCTGTGCGCTCTGGTTCATCATGGGTGGCCAACCGACATTGTATTGAAAGACTTGTAATATCTTCAATCTGCTTACTCTTCTGCTCTTCTTTAAGATGATACTCTTGTCTTGCGGTCGACTGGTCAGGTCGAGTTGTTCTCCCTTAGTATATTTTGAATTTGTCAGGTTAGGTCGACTTGTTCTTCTTTACTATATGTTGAAGCTATCATCTGCGAAGTGTCATCACTTCTGGAGCTCTCATATTTGAGTAGTAGGCCACATTATATTAATGCACACAACAAATTATAGCATGCATGGCATCTTTTAAAAGAATTACAGAGATAGCACAAAGGGGTTTACAGGGAGGCAGTATTGGATTAGAATCACTTCTGCATTACAAAGAAAATCTCACTTGTTTTTATGTTTTCATGCATGTCACATATTGAACATTATCAAAATGAATATGAGAATGGGCGCACGAGAGGAAAATTGTGGAACGATCCACTGGCTAACAAACTTGGCATGGTGGAGGATGGCCTATCTTATTCACCCATCAAGGTGCTTGCTCTAGCTTTGCAAAGTTGTATTGGTCGCACAAATTTTGCATCTGACCTCTCGCATTACTTCTACTTTGGTACACCATCTGCTTAGTTTAAGCATCATATATGATTATATGCCATACCTATCCATTTTCTGTACCTATTCCATGTGTCGTCACACTATGTTTTTCCAGTCAAATGTTGTTCTTTCGTAATAGATGTCCAAAAGGAAGAGGGTGAGTGCAGATCCTCAAGGAGTACAAACTAGGTATTTGGAAAAGGTAGTGATACCTGTTAAATCAGATAGATCAGCAGGCACAGAAAACACAGGCCCAACTGTACCACACTTTACCCCTACTCCAGTGGCCAAACCCCTATTAGAACTGCTGGGAGCCCAGCGTCAGGTATTGTCTATGATATCAATTCAAAATTTGAAATCCTAAATTTCTGCTTGTGCCTTACCTTCTCTCTTGTATGAAAACTAATTTCAGATGAATCTCCTTGCTGAAAGGATCATACGATCTCAAAACAATAATGGGCTCTGCATTGCTCTCGTCAGTACCTCTCTCCCTTTTGCCTTGTAACACGGTACTTAATTAATTGCTATTTGATTATGTATCATCAGTCTGCACCTGAGCTTCATTATCCTCTGTTTCTTCCAATATTATTTGATCTATATTTACTCTTTGCAAAATGTAGAATAATGGCAACACTTATAAAGAATTTTCTTTGAGGAATTTATTGAATTATCCTTCCATCAACATGGAGAAGGGCTTTGTCCAGCCCGTGTTAACATGTAATGTAAGTTCATCCTTCTCAAGCCTTCAAAATTTGTTCTAGTATAGATTTGGATAGGCATCATTTCCTCCACAGCTGTTTGCTTTGCTGTTTACATCTGATTGGATGTTTGCAACAACTACCTGTTTCAAATTGTAGTTGTAAGAACATGTTCCTTATGCAGTACAGATCCATTTATTTGCTTATATAATTGTGAAACCTGTTACGTGTCTCCTTGTTTCTCTTTCAGAGTCGTATCTCTTATGCCAGGCAGAACTTTAGGGAAGATTGTGAGCCAAACCATCTTGTGGACAGCGAGATGACCCCAAGGTCCTGTCTTGATGAAGACAGTGAGTTGAAGCTACTCACCAGCAGGTGTGAGATAACCTCTGTGCAGTCGCTGCCTCAATCAGTTCGACTTCTTCAGTCTCAACTTAAAGCGGAAAGGCTTGCTTCAGCTCAGCTCCGACTTGATGTCAAAGATGCAATGAAGATGTCAGAGGACTGCCGTGCACACCATCAAGCCTTAAATCTAGTGTTGATGCATCTATCGTTGACACAACTGAGGTCTACTCAGCTTCTTTAGCTGTTTGGGGGGCCCTTCCTGGCCAGGCCTAGTGCCTTCTAAAGTGCTCTCAATTTTGTATATTCTTTTATCGGCGCGTTTATTTGCACTGGTGGCGAACTTTGATGCCCAGTGGATGTGATATGTGATAGCCGTGATAGCCTAGCGTAAGTTGCTTGCTTATTTATTTCCTTGTTGTCTGGTTTATTTGTTTGCTTGTAGTCATTGCAGTTCTTTTTCCGCGGTTTGCTAGTGGCTGCAATAACCCATTTTTTAAAACTAGGCTACAATAACCATGGGCTAATATTCTTGTAGTGACCTTTGGGCCTCCTACGGGCCGTAGAAGCGATGGGCCTTCTACGGTCCGTAGAAACAATGGGCCTTCTAAGGGCCGTAAAACAATGGGCTTTCTCTTGGCAGTATCATAAATGGGCCTTATCTGGGCAAGATGATAACATGGGCCAATAACAGGCGCATTATGGCCGTAAACGGGCTAGAGTTGGAATCGTCCGTTTATGGGCCGACCATAACGGGCCATCGTTAATAGGCTGTATTTCATGACGCTATGAAAACGGCCCAACGTATTAATGGACCACAAATGGGCCGACTGTAACCACGGGATGAATTTGGCCCACAAGTAGAAAATAGCGATGTGGCCGTAAGTAAACGAATGCTGGAAATGAGCCCAAGAATAAATGGGCTCCGAGAAGGCCGAAAGATAACATGGGCTGGAAATGGCCCAACGGAATAACGGGCCATTAATGGGTATAAAGTGATACACTGTTCATTATGGGCTAGTTTCTCCATGGGCCGTTAATGGGTGTAAAGTGATACACTGTTCATCACGGGCCAGTTTCACCACGGGCCGTTAATAGGCCAAGAGTTACATAGGGCCTCATATGGGCCGAAAGACGTCATGGGCCATACATTGGCCAGAAGTGAAAACGGGCTGGAATCATATTGGGTGGCCCAGATGACGCTACTGGGCCTAATCCGGATAGGGCGTAACGGGCCTTGGGTTAGCGGGCTGTAAATGGGCTATATGCGAACAGGCTGTTAACAGGCTTTCCATGGGCCGGCCCGCCACATTTTGACCATGTCAAACGGGCCGGTCTTTTCATAGGAATGGGCCTCTGTTGGGCCGTGCGACGTGTCGACGTATCATAGGCGCCTTCCATCCAATGAGTGGATGACATATGTCCCAACGATGAGCAGACACGTGCTTCCTCCAGCCAATGATGATTTTACACGTGGAAAATCCCCATTGGTCGGGGCTGTTAACGGGTTTTTGGATCCAAAACCCGACCCGATAGCTTAACGGCGTTCCGTTACGATGGGTACCACGTGTCGGTCACCCTTGACGAAAGCACTTCTGTGACGCGCGATTTATCGTCATGGAAGTGGACACTTCCGTGATGATAATTTTGGTAATGTCATGGAACACTTCTACGACAACACAGGTATGACTATCTTGATTCTGTCATAAATTTGTCATGGATGTACATGCATGACAAAAAAGGCGACCTACTATGACAAACACGTATCATCACGGAAGTGTATTTTTTTGTAGCCACTCGCCTCTATCGCGTGTCAGGAGACGTTCCCGTCGACGACGGGGTGCCTATGGTGACTTCGTAAATTCAAGATAAGAGTGCCGACTCAATCTTTCGGAGGTGCTCAAAGGGGTAGGGTGTGCGTGTGTGCCTTCATAGGGGTGAGTGTATGCGCGTGTATATGAGCGCTTGCGTCTGTATTGTGTCAAGAAAAAAACGTAAATGCGTGTCAAAAAGAGACTAGTCAGTATACCCAATATTGTGCACCTTGGAGAGGAAAACGAGAGAACTACGCATTTATTTACGGTGCAGATTCACTCATTTTGCTCCATATGTACTCTGTCTCGGTGTAGTATAGTCACTTGTTGAAATCTCTAGAAAGGCAAATACTCCTTTCTGGTTTACAGGGCTATACTAGCAAGTAGTAGTGCGTACTAGTACAATAGTGGGCTCACATAGCAATTTTGTCTCATGCAAGAGCCTAGCTATATGCGTGCTCCAATTTCGCAACTGCCACGTTCGGGTTGCGCTTGGCTCTTCGCCTCTTTGAGAAGTCGAACAATGATGTTACTACTACTCCTTCTATAGTGTCGAATCCACTGCTGCATGTCCGTCCACCGCGAGCGGGAGGGATAGCTTGTTGTAGTACTATAAGCAAAAGCATGTCCTCGTTTGCGAGCAACCGCGCGCATGGGCGAGGGAGAAGGCGTGTAGTAGTAAAATCAAACTTCTCCTCGTTGTACAAGTTGACGCGACACATCATAGCACTGGCCCCACATGATTGCCTCTAAACTTGTCTGAAACACCCGCAGTGTACAATATATTTGCTGCAACCTCTGACATTTACCCACCACAAATTAAAATATATATTCCTGTCTTGACCAGATGAGCGTGAAAACTACAATCACCAGGATGATAGGTAGGGCCAGAAGACTGTTTTAATTTTTTTAAACATCGAGACGGCCACATAGCATGGAGCCGACCCCAACGATTTTAAGCTTACAGGCACGATACACGCTATCCTAGACTACTCTACACATGAAAATGCCACACGAGGGTCCGGGCTGCGCTTGGCTCTTCGCCTCTTCGGGAAGTCGAACAATGATGGAGTACTACTGCACTGGAGGAGTACTACAGTACACTTCTGGCCATCAGACACCAATTGAACTGCTGCATGTCCACAGCGTGCGGGAGGGAGAGCATGTAACGAATGCTTCTCCTAGTCTTGCCAGCCACCACGCTCATGAGCGCGGGAGGGACGCTCCTGCCTTTGCGTGTATGATAGGTGGGCTCGACAGGTGGGTGGCCAACCTGTCATACAGGCATAGGCAGGTGTAGTTAAGTCCGCGAGGGAGAGGATAATCAAACTTCTCGTCGATGTACGAGTTGATGCAACACATCAAAGCACTGCACTCGATATATTTCAATAATTTGCGTTTACCGATGCATTAATTACAACGCATGCATGCATTCTGTGACTCTCCTTTTGATACTTGCATGTGTTGATTTAATGCACCTTGAAGTAGTATAAATATGTGACGGTAAAGCTTTGTAAGCGAGAGATGGTTGTGCACGAGGAGGGAGAGATCATGCAGACGGAATAGGACCCGACGATGGAGCTCTCTAAGGTCTCGATGGACCTCACCATGCTCCACTGCCCCTTGTGCCTCCGCCCCTTGACGCCTCCAGTGTATGAGGTTCGAATACACCTCGTCCGTTTGGCTGATCGAGCAAGGTGCAGGTTTCTTGATTGATGTGCTGTTTGGTTGATTTCTGCAGTGCAAGGAAGGGCACCTGGCCTCAGCGGACTACCGCATCGAGCGCCCCGGGAACCAGCGGCAGTGCCATAAGTGCGAGCGCAGTGGTGGCTTCAACGTATGGAACACGGCAGTGGACACCGTCCTTTCATCAGTGAGGGTGGAGTGTCCGTACAAAGGTTGTGGGCTCTATGTCAGTTACCACAAGCTCGCCGATCACCATAGCGTGTGTCCGCTCGCGCCCTGCAAATGCCCCGTGCCCGTCTACGGCTACGAAGGCCCGCCGCCGGCGCTCTACCACCACATCAGCACCGCGCATCCCATGCCCGTGCACAGGATCCAGTACGGCAAGGTGCTCCAGCTGCAAGGGCCACTGTCGGAGCCATGGCTCTTGCTGTTCACGGAGGAGGACGGTCGCGTGTCTTTCTTGGTCGGCAGCGTGCTCGATATCGGCACGCCTATTGCCGTGCCGGTCGTCTCCATCAGAGCGGGGGCGTCCCCACTGCTGCACTACGTGGACAAGCTGTGGGAGAACAGCCCGCCAAGGGAGCCCAAAGGCACGACCGACACCGTCAAGGTGGAAATGGAGGTGACAAGCAGCAAGGATCCTAGCGATGTCGCCGTGCAGGAGCTGACCTTCTTCATAGTTCCGCCCAAGCTGCTGACCGGGGCGAAGCTGGTGTCCCTCCACATTCAGATTGACAAGCTCACGTCCTAAATGTTTCTATAGTGCCTTCTGTTTATCTTAGTAATATGCTAATATAGGGATTAGCTCGGTCTACTTTAGCTTAAGAAATGGTGGGTTTTGGTGGCGATGCAGCAATTACTTTGACATCAGATCAGTAATTTCCAATAGTCGAACGGATATTTTGTGTCTGTTGGATATAAAGTTCCTTTGGGTAAGAAGAACTACTTGTCATCAAAATGGATAAAAGGAGATGTATGTAGATGTATTTTAGTTCTAGCTACGTCCCTTTTTATCCATTTTGATGACAAGCACTCCCTCTGTTCCACAATAGATGCCTTCCATTTGTCAAAATATAGATGTATCTAGACATGTTTTAGTATTTAGGTACATCCATTTTTGGACAAATGGAAGTCAAGTAGAGTAGTATTTTCGAACGGAGGGAGTATATGCTTGTTTGTTCACGAAGTGTTTCATACTTGTGCGAGTTGACGCGACACATCAAAGTGTACTACTACTAGTAGTACTCCCTCTGACCCTAATTTCTCTGCGCATAAGTCGAGGCACAGATACCAAGCAGGGCTTGGTTGTGTTGGAGAACTCACCGGACTCTGCACCAGGTAGACGAAGCTTGTGTCGTGTTGGTGTCGTGTGCGGCCCGCACATTAACCAAAACCTTGCGCCTCCAGCTTAGCCTTCGCGTTTTAAACTTCTCAATCTCAAGGCCAAGGAGCAACGTGAATCCTATGATAGAGCCAATCGGATGATTGAGAACACTACAATTCGTAGCTACAGATGCGTGTGTGACTCCCAGATGCAGAGGCCGGGGGTCATCATCCTCCTTTTCGAGAAAAAACATATGCGTGTGTGAGAGGACGAGTGCATGCGTGCACCTCTTCTCTTCCTGTATAACATACTAAACTCAGAGTACAAGTGTATGTGGGTGGCATTGACCTTGGGAGCTAGAGATGGTGCGTGCGAGAAGTCCCGAGAGATAGGTTTAATGCATCTGAAAAAAAGACTAGCCTATAGCTCGCCACGCTGCTCTTCCTGTCGAACACCCCAATAACCGTAAAATATGTATCCGACGGTGCCAGTTATTGCACGTACACTGTAGTAGAAAAAGAACTACCATGGCATATGCTACACCACGGCCGAGAACACGTGCCCACATTACGCCATCCGGGAATAGTGCCGCACTTCAAAACTAGAACCGTCCATAAATTTTGAGCTTGCGTCTCGTCACATTCCAAATTACTTCTACTACCACGCTATATCTAATTGCAAACCTATTCACACCGATGACAACCTAAATGGTTTCCCTCTTAGGAGCGTATTATTACTCAGTTATAAATACTACTATGCCAAGATGACTGCACATTCCTCCTCAACTCCTCATCCACGAAAACAAACAAGTCATTCAGCATCCTTCCCTTGCGTCTGCCATGGCCAGCGTGAGTTCAGGGTCGAGAGATTACCACCAGGGAGAGGCGAGTATGGAAGCGGAAGCACAAGAGATGTCCCGCCTCGCCGCGAAAGCAGCCGACATGTCCTGCCGCACGGAAGTACCAACACAGAGGTCCTGTTGCGCCGCCAAAGCAGCACGGAGGTCCCGCCGTGCCATCGATGCTGCAGACTGGTCCGGACGCACCACGGAAGCAACAGAGATATCCCGCCGCACCGCGAATGCAGCAGAGATGTCCCGCCGCGCTGCGGCGGCCTGGGAAAATGTCTCGCAGGCAGGCGACGACTCTTAAAGGCGCATGCATGCGATCATCCATAGCCTGATGGATCAGATCTCCGGCTGGGCGAGGTTGCAGGACGACATGAAAGCCTCCTTTGAACAGGCTACCGGCGTCATCTGGCAACTAAGGGAGGGCAATGAGAGGCTCTGGGCCGAGCGCGACTTGCTGAGGGTGAAGATCGTCCGAAGTGCAGACCAGCAGGAGGAGACCAATGCCTTGTTGAAGAGGACTGGGGTCATCGACAAGAAACTTATGGAAGAGAATGACATGCTCCACATCGAGCGCCAAAGGCTGGTGGAGGAATCCATGGATGCTATCAAGTAGCGTCTTGAGGACACAAAATATCTCATCGCCGCACGCCGCGCAGACTAGTTCCCGCGGCCTACAACAACGCATCAAGAAAGTAGAGATCAGCGAGCCAGATCGTTGTCTTCCTTCTTCTTTTGCCCTTGTGTATTTCGGGCGTAGCCGCATGTAGCTTTTTTAATTATCTTCCTAATTATGTAAGACAATTATTATCCATTGTCGTCGTCCTTATATATTCATCAGTCTTGCTATAAGTCGCAGTAGATGCTATATAGGTCCGTCGGATCTTACATCAACATCCGTGCTTTCAGATTTTCTTTTTTTCTCTTAAATCTTAGTCAAGTGAGACATAGCCACACCATTAGACAGAGGCTTGGGCGCCATTAATGGAGACCTTGGGAGGGAGGTGGATGGCAGATGGAGGTCAAAGGGCTCTCCTCTCGATAAGCACACGCAGGGGTCTGATAGCACGCCTCTCGTACTCAAATAGCTACCCTGCACGGCGCCTCCTAGCTAATAAAAAAGGGGACGCATGGCGGCACATAAATGGCAAATAGAACGCCCACGGCTTCAATAATACTTTTGTTTCGGATTGTAACGTGACAACACTTGTTCCAAAATGACTTTGTTGATTGTTAATGTGTGCGCCTTCGCAAATCGGACTGCAAAGTTACCACAGCATGTTGGTGCCATGTCATGGCACCAAGCCAAGTTTCATTATTTTCATGCGTGTCTTGGATTTACAGGAATTAAAAAAATAATTTTCTCAATGTTTCCAGCCCAGCCACGACGCCCAGAATTTTGAATTTCATTCCCATTTCTTGAATGGAACCTAGAAATTTACCCGAGGACACACATGTGATTTTTCAACCAACTTTGGTGCACTGGAGCATGTGCCTGTATTTCAAATTTGAATTATGCACACAAAGGTGACACGTTCCCTCTCAGAACCACGAGCCTTCTTGAGAGAAGCTCCGGTTTGCAAGAAGCTTATACCAAAATTTGTTCCTATTCAGCCAATTTTTTTACCACATCATGGCACTACCATGACATGACACCATGCCAAGTTTCATCGATTTAAAACCAAGTTTCTCAATGTTCTCGACCGAGCCATGATGCCCAGATGTTTGAATTTTATTCCCATTTCTTGCATGGGACCTAGAAATTCAGCCGGGGACAGATATGTGATTTTTCAACCAACTTTGGTGCACGGGAGCATGTGCTTGTAGTTCAAATTTAAATTATGCACATTAAATGACCAGAAACTCAATTAATGTATAAAAAGAGGCCAAACAAACCCGGAATAATTCCAAAATTTAACAGGGCACTTGTCGTGGTACTAAGACTGACAGTAGAATAGGGGGGTAGGTATGGAGAGGCAAGATCCTAGCTATGGAGTAGTTGTATATGCAAGGGATTTACAAGTTTGGGCCCTTCTCGGAGGAAGTAACAGCCCTATGTCTCGGAGCCCGGAGGCGGTCGACAGGATTATATGCGTATGAGTTACAGGGATGCGAACCCTTCTGCCTGTGGAGGGGGGTGGCTTATATAGAGTGCGCCAGGACCCCAGCCAGCCCACGTAGCGGAGAGTTTAATGTACATAAAGGCCTGGCGTTACTGGTAACGCCCTACATAAAGTGCTATCATGGCCATAAAGACTACTTAATAATAGACCGTTTGGATGTAGAATAACCCTGGACCTCCTGGTGGTCGAGTGAGTCTTCATGGTCGAGTGAGCCTTCATGGCCGAGTGTCTTCGAGTCTGTCGAGTGGAATCCTTCCAGGTCGACTGGAAGGCAGTTTCTTCTAAAGATGTCCTTGGGGAGGGTACCTTGGACAGGTCCATGACCCTACCCTTGGTACATGGCTTCATCATTAGCCCCTGAATGGATCGAGGTTTTAGTGAGGAAGGAGTTGAGAATTTTTTCCGACCTGTTTTTCATGTTGCGAGTGTGTCTTACTCTGGATCAATGACTTTTTAGTGATGGTGTCAACTTCTCTTTCAGTCGCCTTGATCCATTCTTTACATCTGTCGAGTGAACTTTATGAACTTGGAGATTTTCGAGCGACGGATCGGAGGAAATCTGCCGTCTGACAAGTTGCTCTGCTCTTAGCAGATTTAGCGGGAACCGAAATTTGGGAAGCGCGCGAAGCGGAGAAGGCCGCGGTACTCGGATGGGATAAGGCAAAGATGCCTCGATCTCTGTGCCACCTTTTTCGCGACGTATCGTGCGCGCGACTGTCGCAGGATTTGACAGGATCGCCTGGGCCTACCAGTCAGCCACTCGGAAACGACTTCATATAAGGCGCCGGACGGGGGTTTTTTGAATAGTGTGCCCTCGTTTTCTCCTCCCTCTTCCTCAGATTCATCTGCTGCGCTCGCCACCTACTCAGCGCTACTACTCTGTGCCTGCTTCGCTGGCAAGAATGGTGAAGGAGAAGACGACGGCTTTGGAGCGGGCGAAGAATGCGACGGCGAAGGCGAAGGGGAGAGCGACCAGTCGGGCGGATCCTCATCACGGTCCGGCCTGCCGCAAGGCTGGATCCAGGGAGACTGGATCCGCTCGACCATCACCCAGAAGGACCTCGACGACCTGGCCAACGAAGGACTGATCCCCCATGGGTCAGCAAGGCTTCCGGGGACGGAGTGGCAGCCGCAGCCTCAGGAGGGTGAGTGTGTCCTCTTAGCCACCCATGTTGATCGCGGGTTTTCTCTACCACCGAATCTTTTCTTTCGGGGGTTTCTGAACTTCTTTGGGGCACAACTCCATCACTTCACACCCAACTCCATTGCCTATCTCGCCGCTTTCGTATCCTTGTGTGAGAACTTCTTGGGTTGTCGGCCACACTGGGGCCTTTTCAAACACATATTCACCTGTCGCTCTCAGACGGTGAAAAAGGCTAGTTCGAATGACGAGAGAACCCAAGTAATCCAGATGTGTGGGGGTCTTGGGGTTCAGATGAGGAATAAGATTGCCTTTACAGTCATGACCCTTCCCGAGTCAGTTAGAGGGTGGCAGTCGACCTGGTTCTACTGCCAAGACCAGCCGACGCCAGCGCAGTCGACTGGACTCCCTCCTTTCTCCATGGGTCGAGTGAACAAGCCATCTTCTCTGAAGGTGCTTCCGGAGGAGAAGGCTCAGGTTAGGATGTTAGTGGAGCGTGTAGTCCAGCTCATTCGTGACGGAGTGACTGGCATGGATCTTCTGGAGGTTTTCCTTCGACGGTGCATTCAGCCACTTCAATATCGTGGCCATCCGATGTGGTTGTACTCTGGTACTGAAGACACCACTCGGGTCCACCCGGAGGAAGTCGACGATGCCACTCTGGAGAGGTGGATGACTGCCATCACAGGGAACAAAGATAATCCCCGTGGAGCTAGGAGGATCCCACCGCTCGACCAGTCGTACAAACCAGACAAGGTCTGACCACATTTCTCTGACTGTGACTCTGTTTCTTTCATTCTGTTATGCTGCAAATCGGTCGATTGACTTTTGTCCTGTTTTGGTGTCTTCCAGATCACTACTGAGATGTATTCGATGCCCTACGGGGTGCAAGTACAGACCAAAGAGGAGGAAGGGAGCGGAGGCGAAACTCAGGAGGAGTGGGAATCGGATGGCGAGGAGGGTGAAGAAGACGCTGGCTCTGACAAGGAAGAGGAGGAGGAAGAGGAGGAGGAAGTCCAGCCTCCCCGTACTGAAAGACGATCCAAGCTTGTCCATGACCCTGTAGTCGAGCGCGGCAAGGGGGTCGTGCCTGTTGTGCAGTCGACCAAACGTCCTCCGACAACCTCTCCGGCGCCGACTGAGAAAGCGCCGAAGCAACCCCGAGCGGCATCATCAAAACCGACGAAGGCCCTGCCGAAGCTGAGGATGGTGATTCCCACTATTTCTGGGTAATGGCTTAACTTGTGTTTTGTTGTTTAACACGGATACAATCTTGGTCGACTCGTTCGCTGACCGACTGATTTCTGAAATTGCAGTGCTGCTACTTCTGAGACTTCAATCAAACATGACGATCAAGAAATGGAGGATGATGTCACTTCCAACCCTGGTACGATCTCTGTAGTTTTTCTTTCGGTCGACAGGATCTTCATTTTTAACTTTGAATCTTTTCTGTAGCTCCTCCCAATATCATCATTGATCTCCCTGATGATGACGATGAGGAGCCACTGAGGCAGAGGAGGAACAGGAAGACGTCAGCTGGCAAGACTGCTCAGGTTGTATCAGCACCTGAGACGCTAGATTCGGAAAGGGGCAACGTCACTCGGGCTATCGTATCCTTTGCCGTACCGCTGACGAGTGCTCACCTTCGTCGTCGAGTGCTGATCCGCCTTCCCTTTTCTCCACCCACCACATCCCGGAGGACCAAGCAGGCGCTGCTAAAGAAGCTATCGCCGTGGGGGTCATGATGGAAGCGGTGAAGGCGTCCGAGGCGCCACCAGCAGCTTATGATGCAAGTTCTGCCCTTCAGAGCAATGTCCAGGTTAGTTGATCACCGCTTGTTCTGTTAGGATATGGTATCTAAAAACTTTTCTTTCTGAAGATCTTAGTATCTGTACACCCACTAGGTGTGTCAATTGAATATCTGGATGGGTGGGGGCACGCTGAGTGCACCCACTGGGTGTATTCCCCGAGGCTATGGTGGACTGCTGGCAGTCGACCATAGTGTTTATACGTTGAACTTTTTCTCTTTACTTTCTCCACTCGATCTTGTCGAATGGAATCATGGAACCAGTGGGGACACGCTGAGTCCACCCACTGGGTGTAGTCCCCGAGACCGTGGTCGACTGCTGGCAGTCGACTATGGCCTTAAGAACTCTCTCTTTTTTTTGAAGATAACTGCTGGCAGTTAGTTATGTTTTAGGATCAAAACCTTTTTGTCTCTTTCGGTCGACTGATCGAACCGAGTCGGTAGAACCAGTGGGGGCACATTGAGTGCACCCACTGGGTGTAGTCCCCGAGACTACAGTTGAATACTTTGATTCGGCTGTAGTCTTAGAAATACTACGATCTTTCTCTTAGTCACTCGGAAGTGACCTATCTTTGACGTTTGTCGATTGATCTTTCGCAGAAATCTTGCGAACTTGTGGCTCGTTATACTGAGTTGGAGAACAAGCATATCCAGCTCGAACTTGATCTGAAGCTTATCCAGGAGAACTTCATGAAGGCGAAGGAGGAGGCAAAAGGTATGTTTGGTGAGAACCTTGACGATCGCCTTATTTCTTGTCCACTCTCGAGTCGATCTCACTGTGATTTTGCGAGATAAACTGAGGGATTCTCTGAAGAAGAAGGCCCTTGACCTCGCTGAGGTGCAGAAAGCAGCTTCGGAGAAGACCAAACTCGCAGAAGAAAAGCTGGCTTCAATCAGCAAACTTGAAGAGGAGAATACCAACCTAAAAGCTGCTCTTGACGCAGCCAACAAAGAGGTCAGTCAACTGAAGAATGACAAGATAGCCTTGAGTGACAAGGCCAGCGAACTGGCGGGAAAGAAGAATGATCAGTAGGTTTATCTGGGAGGACTCACCAAGAAGCTATTCCCCATGCTTGAAGGTAATCCCTTGTATCCGACAGGCTTGTAATTATGGACTTACCACAAAACTGGTGCCTTATCTTTGGGTTGTGTCTAAAGAGTTCTGCCAGAACTTTGAGGAAAAGACTGGTCGATTGGAGACAAGCCTGGATCCCCTCAACTCTCCTGTGAAGGATGAAGCCGCCATGAACGTGCTCCGTCTCGAGTCTCGCATTGCTGCTGTGGTCGACTATCTTCTTGAGGCCCGAAGGTTGCAGCGTCGGCGCATCGACACAGCACTGGCCAGAGAAACACTTCGAATGACCTCGAATCTCGATGACTCGGTGAGCGAAGTTCCAAGTCGAGTGCAAGAATGGAAGAAGTCTTACGCGGTGTGGTGCCGATGTTGCTCTGTCTCTGTGCATGTTCACTTTGCAAGGACGCGCGAGAGGACAAGCTAGCATCTCTCAAGGTGGCCAATACCAAGAAGCATGACTTCCGATCTTTCATGGAGACCTTCATTGCTGCTGCCACTCGGATCGCAGATGGAATCGACCTGGACGAGTTTGTCGCGCCTTCCAGTCCTCCGCCGGAGGAGTAAAAAACTTCTATGCTTGATGTCTTAAATTTGCCTCGGAATGCCGAGTGGTTTTTGTAACCGGTAAACTTTAACAGGCTTGGTGCCTGAGCACTTCTGAATCCGTAGGACGCTATCTGAACTTGGGTTTTCCCTTGAATATGTTTGCATTTGCCTTCGAACGAACATTGTCCTTTGCTCAGAATATATGATAGTGTTTGTGATGCACTTTTGCTGGTAGGGGTGAAGCACAGATTTCAATCGACTTGTACCTCGTCATCCTTGCAGAGTGGAATGAATCTCATACTTAGGCTAGCACTGGGCTGCAGCTAAGCCCCCGAGTGGAAAGTTTGCTCTCCACTCGGTAGGATTTTCAAAAACTTAGGCGAGCACTAGGGCAGCTAAGCCCCCGAGTGGGAGGTTTGCTCTCCACTCAGTATGATTTTCAAAAACTTAGGCGAGCACTGGGCTGCAGCTAAGCCCCCGAGTGGGAGGTTTGCTCTCCACTCGGTAGGATTTTCAAAAACTTAGGCGAGCACTGGGCTGCGGCTAAGCCTCCGAGTGGGAGGTTTTCTCTCCACTCGGTAGGATTTTCAAAAACTAAGGCGAGCACTGGGCTGCAGCTAAGCCCCCGAGTGGGAGGTTTGCTCTCCACTCGGTAGGATTTTCAAAAACTTAGGCGAGCACTGGGCTGCAGCTAAGCCTCCGAGTGGGAGGTTTGCTCTCCACTCGGTAGGATTTTCAAAAACTTAGGCGAGCACTGGGCTGCAGCTAAGCCCCCGAGTGGGAGGTCTGCTCTCCACTCGGTAGGATTTTTGTGGCGTACCTCTGAAGGAGAAGGTAATAGTCGACCTGCGCCTCATCCTCCTTGCGGGTCACACGTTGTATTTGCGGCGTAGCTCGAAAGGAGAAGGTAGCAGTCGACCTGCGCCTCGTCCTCCTTGCGGAGCGCACGTTGTATTTGTGGCGTAGCTCGGAAGGAGAAGGTAGCAGTCGACCTGCACCTCGTCCTCCTTGTGGAGCGCACATTGTATTTGTGGCGTAGCTCGGAAGGAGAAGGTGGCAGTCGACCTGCACCTCGTCCTCCTTGCGGAGTGCACATTGTATTTATACTTAGGCGAGCGCTAGGCTGCAGCTAAGCCCCTGAGTGGGAGGCTGGCTCACTACTCGGCAGGATTTTGTTAAACTTAGGCGAGTACTTGGACTGGAGCTAAGCCCCCGAGTGGGAGGCTGGCTCACCACTCGGTAGGATTTTGTTAAACTTAGGCGAGTACTTGGACTGCAGCTAAGCCCCCGAGTGGGAGGCTGGCTCACCACTCAGTTGGATTTTGTTAAACTTAGGCGAGTACTTGGACTGCAGCTAAGCCCCCGAGTGGGAGGCTGGCTCACCACTCGGTAGGATTTTGTTAAACTTAGGCGAAACGGATTCGCAGCTAAGCCCCCGAGTGGGAGACTGGCTCACCACTCGGTAGGATTTTGTTAAACTTAGGCGAAACAGATTCGCAGCTAAGCCCCCGAGTGGGAGGCTGGCTCACCACTCGGCAAGGAATTTTTTTACGAACTTAGGCGAAATGGATTCGCAGCTAAGCCACCCACTGGGGGACTGCTTTATGTGAACAAAAGTAACGACAATCACTGGGAAAATTATAACACTCTTGTCTTTGATAAATAAACTACAGAAGTATTTTTATTACATCTCATCCGAGTGAATACTTAAGTATAAAAGGGGCGGAGCAGCTCCGCGTTCCAAGCTCGGGGCTCGTCAATCTGGTGCTCGACATTGTAAAGGCGGTACGCTCCATTGTGGAGAACCTTGGTGATGATGAAGGGACCTTCCCAAGTAGGAGCAAGTTTGTGTGGCTTCTGCCGATCCACTCAGAGAACCAAATCTCCTTCTTGGAAGGCTCGACTCTTCACGTTTTTGGCCTGGAAGCGATGCAAGTCCTGCTGATAAATGGTCGACCGGATCAAGGCCATCTCTCTTTCTTCTTCTAGAAGGTCGACTGCGTCTTGTCGGGCTTGCTCTGCTTCAGCATCAGTGTAGAGTTCGACTCGGTGTGCGTTGTGAAGCAGGTCACTCGGCAAGACTGCTTTAGCTCCGTAGACCAAGAAGAACGGAGTTCTCCCAGTCGACCTATTAGGTGTGGTCCTTAATCCCCAAAGTACTGACGGAAGTTCGTCGACCCATGCACCAGCTGCGTGCTTGAGATCACGCATCAGTCGGGGTTTCAGCCCTTTGAGAATTAAACCATTTGCTCGTTCTGCCTGTCCACTCGACTGGGGGTGAGCGACTGAAGCATAGTCGACTCGTGTGCCCTGAGACGTGCAGAAGGCTCTGAATTCCTCGGAATCGAAGTTAGACCCATTATCAGTGATGATGCTATGGGGAACCCCATATCTGAATATCAACTCCCTGATGAAGCTGACAGCAGTGTCGGCATCAAGATTCTTGATAGGTTTAGCTTCGATCCACTTAGTGAACTTGTCGACCGCCACCAGCACATGGGTGAAGCCGCTTCTGCCTGTTCTCAGTGGTCCAACCATATCCAATCCCCATATAGCGAAAGGCCAGACAAGTGGGATGGTCTTCAAGGCTGAGGCAGGCTTGTGTGACATATTGGAGTAAAATTGACATCCTTCACACTTGTCGACTATCTCCTTTGCCATTTCATTTGCTCTTGGCCAGTAAAATCCTGCTCGGTATGCTTTAGCCACAATGGTCCGAGAGGACGCATGATGGCCACAGGTCCCCGAGTGGATATCGTCAAGGATTATCCGACCTTCTTCTGGCGTTATACACTTCTGGCCGACTCCAGTCGCGCTTTCTCTGTACATCTGTCCCTTTATCACGGTAAAGGCCTTAGATCGGCAGATGATCTGTTGAGCCTCTTCTTCATCCTCTGGGAGCTCTTTACTTAAGATATATGCGATGTACGGCACTGTCCAATCGGGAGTGATGACCAACGCTTCGATGATCAGGTCGACAACTGTTGGGACTTCAACTTCAGTCGGATCTGTGGCACTTTTTGGCTGCGGAGCTTCTTCGGTAAAAGGATCTTCCTGAACTGATGGAGTATGGAAATGTTCCAAGAACACATCACTGGCGATAGCTTCTCTCTTGGAACCTATCTTTGCCAAATCATCAGCCGCTTGATTCTTCAGTCGGGGTATATGATGGAGCTCTAACCCTTCAAATTTCTTCTCAAGCTTTCTCACTACATTGCAGTAACCAGTCATGGTTGGGCTTCTAATGTCCCACTCCTTCATCACCTGATTAACCACCAAATCTGAGTTGCCATAAACCATAAGGTGACGGACGCCGAGTGAAATGTCCATGCGCAACCCATACAAAAGTCCTTCGTATTCTGCTTCATTGTTGGAGGAATCAAAGTGGATTTGGAGCACATATCTGAGCTTATCTCCTCGGGGGGAAACCAATACTACCCCAACACTGGAACCATTCAACATATTAGAACCGTCAAAGAACATGGTCCAGTGCCCCGAGTGAACTTGAGTCGGCAGTTGTTGTTCAATCCACTCGGCGATGAAATCTGCTATGCTTGGGACTTAATGGCTTTTTTGCCTCAAACTTGATATCAAGGGGAAGGATTTCATTCGCCCACTTTGCCACTTGACTAGTTGCATCTCTGTTGTGCAAAATCTCTGACAATGGGACGTCGCTGACGACTGTAAGGGAATGATCAGAGAAATAATGAGAAACCTTCTTCGTGGTCATGTAAATCCCATATACAAGCTTCTGATAATGAGGGTATCTTTGCTTCGATGGGGACAACACTTCAGAAAGATAATATACTGGGCGCTAAACTTTGAAGGCTTTCCCTTCTTCTTCCCGCTCGACCGTAAGTAATGTACTGACGACTTGTCATGTGGCTGTAATGTAAAGCAATAGAGGCTCTTTGCTGATTGGAGCAGCAAGCACCGGCTGGGTGGAGAGCAGAGCTTTTAGCTCTGCAAACACTGCATCAGCTTCTGGAGTCCACTCGAACTTGTCTGACTTCTTCATCAGTCGGTAAAAGAGGCAATGCCTTTTCACCGAGGCGAGAGATGAATCGACTTAACGCGGCCAAGTATCCAGTAAGCTTCTGGACATCGTGCACACGCACAGGGCGTTTCATTCGGAGTATAGTGCCAACTTTTTCTGGGTTGGCGTCGATTCCTCGTTCGGAAACGAGGAAACCGACTAACTTTCCGCCAGGAACTCCGAATGTGCACTTTGATGGATTAAGCTTGATATCATACCTCCTAAGATTGGCAAATGTTTCAGCGAGGTCAGTCAACAGGTCGGAACCCTTCCATGATTTGACCACAATATCATCCATGTATGCTTCCACATTCCGACTGATTTGAGTGAGTAAACACTTCTGAATCATCCTCATGAACGTGGCTCCGGCATTCTTGAGGCCGAATGGCATGGTGACATAGCAGAAGCACCCGAATGGAGTGATGAAAGCTGTTTTGATCTCGTTGGGTCCATACAGATGGATCTGATGGTAACCGGAATAAGCGTCTAAAAAAGACAGTCTCTCACATCCCGCAGTCGAGTCGACTATTTGGTCGATGCGGGGGAGAGGGAAATGATCTTTCGGGCAGGCCCAATTGATATGTTTGAATCAATGGACATGCGAAGTGACTTGTCCTTCTTGGGGACCATGACAACATTGGCGAGCCACTCGGAGTGGAAAATTTCTCGGATAAACTCTGCTGCCAGGAGCCGAGCCACCTCCTCCCCAATGGCCTTCCTCTTCTGGACGGCGGACCGTCGAAGATGTTCTTTGACAGGTTTCGCTTTTGAGTCGACTCATAGACGATGCTCAGCCAGCCCCCAGGAACACCCGCATGTCGCCAGCTTCCATGCGAAGATGTCCCGTTCGACGGAGGAACCGGATGGCGCTTCTTCCTATTTAGAGTCGAGTGTTGTGGAGATATGAGTCGGAGCAGCAGGGTCGGTCATGTGATGTGAGCAGGTTTCGTCTCACCGCACGATCGAACGACTACTGTGGCGTGGCTTCTTGGCCCGCAATAAATCACTTTCGGATCTGCATTTTTCGGGTATTCTTGCAGCTCCACCATCATTATCGAGCATCGGCAATCTTTGAGCCCTTCTGAAAGCAATCTTCTGCCTTTTTCCGATTGCCAGTGATGGTGATCACACCTTTGGGACCAGGCATCTTCAATTTGAGGTACACATAACAAGGTCGAGCCATGAATCGTGCATAAGCTGGCCTGCCCAAAATAGCGTGATAAGCACTCTAGAAATCCACAACTTCAAATGTTAACTATTCTTTGCGGAAATGCTTTGAATCGCCGAAAACCACATCAAGAGCAATTCGGCCGAGTGACTCAGCCTTCTTCCCAGGAATGACTCCATGGAAGCTCATGTTGCTAGAACTGAGTCTGGACATCGGAATGCCCATTCCCTTCAGCGTCTCTGCATACAATATATTCAGCCCGCTGCCACCATCCATCAGGACCTTGGTTAGTCGAGTGCCTTCAACGACCAGGTCGACCACCAAAGCTTGCCTCCCAGGGGTGGCTATGTGTGTCGGATGATCAGACTAGTCGAACGTGATGGCGGTCTGAGACCATTTCAGATAACTAGGTGTCGCCGGAGCAACCATATTCACCTCACGGTTGATAACTTTCAATCGACTTTTGCTCTCAACATCAGCAAAAATCATCAGGGTGGAATTGACATGGGGGTATCCTCCATCACTGTCCTCTTTGTCCTCAACCTTGTCCGACTCCTTTTCTTTATCCTTGGGCTGTTTCCCTTGAAACTTCTGGATTAAGAGCCGGCACTAGCGAGTGGTATGTTTTGGGTAAATGAAGTTACCCTCTTCATCTTTCTTCATGTGGATGTGGCATGGCAAATCCATCACATCATTTCCTTCCTTGTCCTTCACCTTCTTGGGGTTCCAAGATCCTTTGGGCTTCCCTTTAAACTTGCCCTGAGTCACGGACAAGGCTTCTCCAGGAGCAGCTAGCTCGGCTTTCCGCTTCTGCTTCCGATTGGAGTTTCCTTTTTTCGACTGGCTCGGTTTGTACTTGCCACTCCGGAGCCGATCCTCTTCTTCACCATTGGCATATTTGGTGGCAATCTCCATCATTCGACTCAGGGTCATGTCTCCGGTCCGACCAAACTTCAAACTTAACTCCCTGTTCTTAACGCCTTCCTTGAAGGCATAGACTGCTTGGTGATCAGATACGTTCTCCATCGTATGATGCAATGTGATCCACCTCTGGATGTAATCTCTCAAGGTCTCATTCGACTTTTGCACGCAAACCTGCAGCTCTGTCAAACCTGCTGGTCGCTTGCAAGTTCCTTCAAATGTCCTAACAAACACTCGGGCAAGATCTTCCCAAGTGTAAATGCTGCTAGGCACCAACTGATTCAGCCAGGCTCTGGCCGAGCCCTCCAACATCAGCGGTAGGTGTTTCATGGACACCTCATCATTGCCACCGCCAATCTGAACAGCCACTCGGTAGTCCTCAAGCCAAGTATCGGGCTTGGACTCACCAGTGAACTTACTAACTCCAGTCGCCAACCTGAAGTTGGGAGCAATCACTGCGGCTCTGATGGCTCTACTAAAACACTCTGGTCCTGAGACATGAACTCTGCTGCTGGTGGGCACATCTCTGTCATGGCCCTCACGGTGAGCTCTGTTCCGGTCGACCAAACCTGAACGATAATGGATCTCGTGATCAAAGCCTGGTTCTCTCGGGGTCGACCGAACCCTTCGCCAACACCTTGTCTTTGGCGTCACATCTTCTTGCCGAGGGCGTAAGACCCACCCCTTGGGGAAGGAGTGGGCACTCGACGCCGATCATCGCGATTGAATCTGTCATCATCTCGATCACGCTAACCTCCACGTCCCTCACGCTGGGGTCGATCTTGGGCTATGGGCGATCGATCAGTATTCGCAAGAACGGATCGATTGTGAATCCTATTATGCGATGCGATCTGCTGAATTCTGATCTCCGCTGCGGAGCAAATCTCGATCTGCATCAAGCCCTGCCGCCTCTCGATGAGAGGGCTGAATCGACTCTGCTATACGGGCTGCAGCTGCTAGATTCTGAATTGGGGTTCGATATACCTGAGTTGGTGGCGGAAAGAGTTGACGTTGACTGGAGTCTGGAACTCGTTGTCGTGCGTGCTCGTCGAGTGCTCGCTGGAGGTTCTCCAGTCGAGTGCATTCAGCCAAGTTGACCAAACGCGCGTCCTCTAAGGCACGAGCCTCGGGGGTTTCTCCTACGATAGGAGTATGCAGAGCATCCATGTTACGGCGACGTAGATCTTCTCTTTGCGGCGAAGTGAGTGGCTCGGGCTGATACTCCTTGTGGACTTGCGCTGGGTCGCCTCCGCCGTCTCCCCCGTCGGTGAGGGGGAAGCCGGGAGGACTACGCGGTCCATTGACCATCAGGACCTCCGCTGCTGGATCATTCTTTGTCGCTTTTCGTGTGCAGCTCTCTACTGAGCCGGTCGGCGGATCGAGCAGTAGTAGAGATTCGTCGGGCTCGATCGCCGCAACTTGGGTGGTGGCCGATTGGTGAGCCACTGTGTGTCTCACCCACCACTGAAGCCTCGACCGACCAGAGCACTTGCGCTGGCGGGAGACAGGGAGGGAGGACGACGCAGGGGTCGACCGATACGGGGCTGATGGTTGCCGCAGCAGGACGCCGCGGACACATGCATGAGAGTGTGTCGCCCTGCGGACTGGGAGCGCGTCGATGTCGAGTGGAGCCTCCTGGAGCCAAGCGGAGTCGTCGGCGATGAACGTGAGCGTGCCGAGACGGATCTCGCGGCCGTCCACTAAAACTCCGCCAGAAACCATGGTGAAGGCGATAGGAACAATTGCAACTTCTCCCGTAAGTCGCTAAGACACCTGCCCCACGGTGGGCGCCAACTGTCGTGGTACTAAGACTGACAGTAGAATAGGGGGTTAGGTATGGAGAGGCAAGATCCTAGGTATGGAGTAGTTGTATATGCAAGGGATTTACGAGTCTGGGCCCTTCTCGGAGGAAGTAACAGCCCTACGTCTCGGAGCCCGGAGGCGGTCGACTGGATTATATGCGTATGAGTTACAGGGTTGCGAACCCTTCTGTCTGTGGAGGGGGGTGGCTTATATAGAGTGCGCCAGGACCCCAACCATCCCACATAGCGGAGAGTTTAATGTACATAAAGGCCTGGCGTTACTGGTAACGCCCTACATAATGTGCTATCATGGCCATAAAGACTACTTAATAACAGATCGTTTGGATGTAGAATGACCCTAGACCTCCTGGTGGTCGAGTGAGTCTTCATGGTCGAGTGAGTCTTCATGGTCGAGTGTCTTCGAGTCTGTCGAGTGGAATCCTTCCAGATCGACTGGAAGGCAGTTTCTTCTAAAGATGTCCTTGGGGAGGGTACCTTGGACAGGTCCATGACCCTACCCTAGGTACATGACTTCATCAGCACTCATGTAGTTCTATGTTGCCTTTGTAAATAAACTCAAGGCGGGACAGCGTATATCGTTTCACACTCAAAGGTGGCACGTTCCCTCTCAGAACCACGAGCCTTCTTTTGAGAAACTTCGGTTTGCAAGAAGCGTATACCAAAATTTGTTCCTATTCGGCCAATTATTTTTACCACAACATGGTAGTACCATGACATGGCACCATGCCAAGTTTCATGATTTTCATACGTGTTTTGGATTTACAAGAATTTTAAAACCAAGTTTCTCAATGTTCTTAGTCGTGCCACGATGCCCAGATGTTTGAATTTTATTCTCATTTCTTGCATGGGACCTAGAAATTCACCCGAGGACACATATGTGATTTTTCAACCAGCTTTGGTGCACGAGAGCATGTGCTTGTAGTTCAACTTTGACTTATGCACATTAAATGACCAGAAACTGAATTAATGTATAAAAACGACAAACGAACCCAGAATAATTCCAACATTTAATAGGGCACTCATGTAGTACTATGTTGCCTTTGTAGAGAAACTCAAGGGGGGCAGCATATATCGTTTCGCACTCAAAGGTGGCACGTTCCCTCTTAGAACCACGAGATTTCTTGAGAGAAGCTTCAGTTTGTTAGAAGCTTATGGGGAGGTTTGGATGGCAGGCCCAAGCTGCCCTTCCAAAATTTTGGTCGTTGACCATAGGTTGGGCCAGTGTTTGGATCGCAGCAAAGTTTTTGGCTCAAAACCAACTTTTTGGCCAGCCGTTGTGATTCCGCACTAGCATGTGGGTGAGTTCCCGGCGGCTATTTCCTTCGCCAAAATTTTGGTATGTCGTCGTTTTGGTCGGGCTGGTGTGGGCATATTCCAAACGACCCCTATACCAAAACTTGTTCCAAATGGGCCCAATTTTTTACCACAACATGTTAGTGCCATGACATGACACCATGCCAAGTTTCATGATTTCCAGAAGAGTTTTGGATTTACATTAATTTAAAATCCAAGTTTCTCGATGTTCTCGGCCGAGTCACGATGCCCAGATGTTTGAATTTCATTCTCATTTGTTCCATGGGACCTAGAAATTCAACCTAGAAATCCATGGTGCCTGCAGTTAAAATTTGGATTATGCACATTAAAACTCCAGGAACTCAATTATTGAATAAAAAGGCCAAACGAACTCAAAATAATTCCAAAATTTAATAGGGCACTCATATAGTTCTATGTTGCCTCTGTAAAGAAAATCAGGGGGGGCAGCGTATATCATTTTGCACACAAAGGTGACATGTTCCCTCTCGGAACCACGAGGCTTGTTGAGAGAATATCCAGTTTTGCAAGAAGCTTATACCAAAACTTGTCCCAATTTAGCCAAAAATTATACATATGAAAACAAGGTTTAGATTATCCCGAACATCTCGATACCTAGACCAATGTACTATGATTTGAATTCAACATAAAATGGATATAAATATTTGAATTGGAGATCGTATGGTACATGTAGTGCATAGTGAAATATGATTACTGCTATATGCATGTTTTTGTTTATCAAGATAATATTTAAATTATTGTATAACTTGACAACAATCGTATTCAAATAAGGAAAATTGATTGAAATTTAGGCCATATGTTAGACGACAATATATATGTTCACAAGGTGGAGTAAAATGTTCATATATGATGGAAGATCAAAATGTACGACTACATCAATTATAAACCACAAGCTCACCTAACGATATATTCGAATTCAACATAACGTGGATTCAAAAATTGAAATTCGAGATCCTGGCATTTGTAATCATATAAAAAGGGACATTACTCTTTCTTTTGGTGGGAATTGATTTGTTTTTTGTTGTTGTTGAGGGAAGTGCGAATCAATTTGGTACTGTACAGGGTAATCTTGTTCTCCCGATTTTGTTTACATTTTTCTTGTAGTTTCAATGGCATCTATAGCAATATAGTAAAAGGGGACGTGACTCTCTTGTGTCTTGTATGAATTGCTTTTTTACATGTTAAGTTTGTTCTGCCAAACAAGGAATCTGCACCTTGTTATCCCAAAATTTTCAAGCTTGAGTATCTTTTGTCTCACCAGCTTTGAAACTCCCGTCTCTTCAACCAGTGCCACGTCTTGTTATCCAGAAATTTTGAAGTGCGCGAAAACTCCCTCCTCATCCAAAATCGGTCGCGCAGCCCAGACACGTGAAATCCCCCTTCTACCCCTCGGCCGAAAATGAAGCTCCACGTTGCAGTGTCAAAACTGTTGGGGGTTGCTACCTCTTGAACACTGCATTGGTTTTCCCTTGAGGAGGAAAGGGTGATGCAGCAAAGTAGCATAAGTATTTCCCTTAGTTTTTGAGAACCAAGGTATCAATCCAGTAGGAGGCTCCTCAAAAGTCCCATGCACCTACACAAACAAACAAGAACCTCGCAACCAACGTGATAAATGGGTTGTCACTCCCTTCACGGTAACTTGTGAAAGTTAGATCTGATAGAGATAATAAGATAAGATAAATATTTTTGGTATTTTTATGATATAGATTGGAAAGTAAAGATGAAAATAAAAGTAGATGGGAAACTTATATGATAAAAGATAGACCCGGGGGCCATAGGTTTCACTAGTGGCTTCTCTCAAGACAGCATAAGTATTACGGTGGGTGAACAAATTATTGTTGAGCAATTGATAGAAAAGTGCATAGTTATGAGAATATCTAGGCATGATCATGTATATAGGCATCACGTCCATGGCAAGTAGATCGAAATGATTCTGCATCTACTATTATTACTCCACACATCGACCGACTCCTGCCTACATCTAGAGTATTAAGTTCATGAAGAACAGAGTAACACATTAAGAAAGATGACATGATGTAGAGGGATAAACTCAGGCAATATGATATAAACCCCATCGTTTTATCCTCGATGGAAACAATACAATACGTGCCTTGCTGCCCCTGCTGTCACAGGGAAAAGACACCGCAAGATTGAACCCAAAGCTAAGCACTACTCCCGTTGCAAGAAAGATCAATCTAGTAGGCCAAACCAAACTAATAATTCGAAGAGACTTGCAAAGATAACCAATCATACATAAAAGAATTCAGAGAAGATTCAAATATTTCTCATAGAGAAACTTGATCATAAACCCACAATTCATCTGGTCTCGACAAACACACTGCAAAAAGAGTTACATCGAATAGATCTCTAAGAAGATCGGGGAGAACTTTGTGTTGAGATTCAAAGAGAGAGAAGAAGCCATCTAGCTAATAACTATGAACCCGAAGGTCTGAGGTAAACTACTCACAACTCATCGCAAAGGCCTTGGAGATGATGTAGAGGCCCTCCGTGGTCGATTCCCCCTCCGACGGAGCACCGACGAAGGCTCCAAGATGGGATCTCGCGGATATAGAAGGTTGCGGCGGCGGAATTAGGTTTTCGTGGTGCTCCTGGATGTTTTCAGGGTATGTGGATATATATAGGAGGAAGAAGTAGGTCGGTTGAGCCACGAGGGGCCCACGAGGGTGGGGGCGCGCCGGGCACCCTCATGGCCACCTCGTTTGCTGCTTGACGTCCACTCCAAGTCACCTGGTTTGCATTTGTTCCGAAAAGATCGCTCCCGAAGGTTTCATCCCGTTTGGACTCCGTTTGATATTCCTTTTCTTCGAAACACTAAAATAGGCCAAAAAATAGCAATCCTGGGCCTCCGGTTAGTAGGTTAGTCCCAAAAATAATACAAAAGTGTACAGTAAAGCCCATAAACATCCAAAATGGGTAATATAATAGCATGGAACAATAAAAAATTATAGATATGTTGGAGACGTATCAGGGGTACGCTGGTAACTTACCCTACATTTCGGACAAGCGCGTCCCTAAGCCGCCCCCTCTCTTCCCCTTCGTCCCCCCCCATTCGTACACCGAGGCAGGAAAAACCCGCGAAACCCCACGCTCCTCCGTCGGCCTCCTGACCGCCACCCAACCGGAGACTCTTCCCCGACTACGTCGTCCACCGCAACAACTCGCCATCCCTCATCCACCGCACCGGATAAGGATCCGCCGTCGATCTTGTCGTCCCGTCGGATCAGCCGCCCCGTCCTCCACCTGAGCTTCCCCGATGTTCGCCTCGTCTATCGCGCCACCTCAATCCCCACAGCACCGTCTTGACCTGCCCCATCGGAACCGCAGCACCCTCAACAATTCCTCTGATGAAGCCGAGGCCAACTCAGCGCCACCAAGGAGGTTCTGCACTCACTGTTGCATTTTATCTTTTATTCGATCTCACGCGGCTTTCGGTGCTCGATACCAAGCAGCCATGGTGGGTCTCCATCAACGGCGCCGTCGCCGGCCACATCATCCACGGCGTCTCTCCCCCATGTCGTTGCTTCCTCGGTGGCGACTTCCACACCGGCACTAGCTGCAGCTGCTCCGACTCTCGCTCGCGCTGTGGCTCTATTCTTGCTGTCGGTCGAGCTGCTGCACACCTTGCTCTCTGCTAGTGTGTTCCCTGCTTGAGCGTCTGCTGATTTAGATTGCTACTAGTGCTCGAATGCCCTAAACATCTATTGCAATGCTCTTCTACTAGTTCAATCAGTTTTGATAGTAAAATTCAGTTTCGGCTGTAAAGTTTAGTTTCTTGAGTTAAGTTCAGAGTGAACAGTACTTACAACATCTATCGGAGCGGCCGTGGCACGGCTGATGCGTTTTACATCTAGCACTTTTTGGTGATGTATTTTCCATCATCTATTGCAGATGATATTAGAGTCCCACTTCAGATTAACGTTGTCTGTCTTGTCCTACTTCAGCCTCGCCGTCGTACACCTCACCGGAGTGCTCCAACGATGGACCATCCATCATAGCAGAGCAGTACCCTCGGCGCCGTTTCCAGAGGCCTCAGATCTTCTTCCCCGCCTCCGACAGTCACACCAGCATCACCATCCTCCAGGTCCAACCCAATGATGTTGAGGTCCACAAGGCTATGCCAAAGAGGTTGTACACTCGTCGCATCACTTTGTTACTCTGCATTCATGTTGATCCCTCAGGGATCCTTTGCTATGGAACTACTATGGTACTACTATTCGTGCATTTGGTTAGAAGGAGTGGAGCAAAGCAAAACTGGAGGATTTTTTTCCTTTGGTGTCTCTTTTGAAGAAAAGAATGTAGGAACTTTAATATTCACTTGGACGTCCTTTTCAAATTAATATGCATGAAGAACAGAACTAATTGCATCACTGGCATAATAAGATTCTTATTTTTCATTTTCATGTGGTTTGACTTTAATTTGACCATGTTTCTCCATTCCTGTGTTCTTCCAATTCATGTGAACCAAACACCCAGGTTGACTGAAATCCTATGTTTCCAAATGCTCTGTTTTGTACGTGCATTCCTATCCTATTCCTGTGTTTTCCCCGTCCCTGCGTTTATAGAATCCTCCAATTCTAAGGAGCCCTTACAGATTTACTTCATTTTCAGATAGGCGTCAAAGAAAACTCTGTGTGTTATGTCCTGCTCCTGCCGTGCCGTCATCCACCCCACCTAAGGTGCACCATCGACAGAAGTGTCCACTGCAGCAGAGATCCCCCCTGCAGACTTTCTTTCGCCAACTCAGATCATCTTCCCCGCTGCCGGCAGCCACCCAACTGCATTACCATCATCAACTGAGCAGATGAACCTGAGGACTACACTGTTCCGGAAGAGAGATCGCAGTCTTTCGTGTTTGCTTTATCGTTCAAACTTGAGTTTTAAAATGCCCGTGGGTCTCATATCAAGGCAGCAACGAATAGTATTTGTCTACTATGTGGTTCATCTGGGGTCTTCTATGTGGTTCATGTTGGGTGGGCAACAAACAATAGATGATCCATTGTCTATCTTTTTAAACTGAAGCTATAATCTACCTGCTATCGTTAGTTTTGGATCCATCCACTCATTTGCTACCATCAGTCTTGATTTTTGCATGCACCCCTTAGGCCTTACAAAATCTAACTATTTTTTTATTATGCATGTCAGATATTGTACACAACCGTACTGAACATGTAGAGAAAAGGAGAAGACCGTTGCGTGGGAATATAATGTCATGCAGACGCCGCTCCATGGTGGGAGAAGTGCCCCCCTCCTGCATTTCCAGATTGTATTCCAGAGGAAGATAACTGTTTAGATGGGGATTCAGAAGGAGCCGACCATGCCTGTTTACGACCTGAGGTGTTTGCTCTAACCTGGCATGCTGATGTTGGTCATATCATGCATATGACGCCTCGCATTGCTTACATTATACTCTTATATGTCATCAGCTTAGTTTAGATTTGCTTTGTGTGAATGCCACCTGTTTGGTTTCTATATCATACTCCCACCATTCCTAAATATTTGTCTTTTTAGAGATTTCAACAAGTGACTACATACAGAATAAAATGAGTGAATCTACACTCTAAAATAAGTCTCTATACATCCGTATGTGGTAGTCCATTTGAAATCTCCAAAAAGACAATTATTTAGGAATGGAGGGTGTATATGGGAATTATGCAATGCCATCTTCTTTAGCCGGGCATCATATACGTGAATCATGCAATGCCATCCTGTTCAGCCAGTCATCGTATATGTGAATTGTATCGTGCCATATTTTTTTCATAATGTATTCCATTTGTCAACAATGTTTATACATTCATCTACTCTTCCTGTGCATCAACCATTTGAGTCGGTCATGGGAAAATCTGGAGTGAAAACAAGGTATTCTGAGCAGTCAGTGCTACCTATCGATCTGATTTCTTCTTTGTTTCTGAATAGCTCCTCAGAGGAGGATTCAGAGACAGATGACCAGTCGTATCCCCCCCTCCAAGGTGCATGCTCTAACTTGGCAGTGTTATATTGCTCATATCATGCATATGGTGTCTTGCATTGCCATGCCATCTGCTTAGATTAGACATGTTTTGTGTGAATGCCTCCTGTTTGCTTTCTATATCAGATATGTGAATTATGCAATGCCATGTTTTTCAGCCAGTTATCATATATGTGAATTATGCACCGCCATGTAGCCAGGCATCATATATGTGAATTATCTCATGCCATCTTTTTTTCATTACGTATTCCATTTGTCGAGAATCTATGTATATTGAACTACTCTTCATGTGTATCAGCCATTTGAGCCGGTTATGGAAAAATCTGGAGTGAAAACAAGGTCTTCAGAGCAGGCAATGGTACCTGTTGAAGCATATATCTTGATGGTTATAGGGAGCTCCTCAAAGGAGGATTCAGAGACAGATGACCGGTCCTATATCCCACCTAAGGTGTATGCTCTAAGTTGCAATGTTTATATTTCGCATATCATGCATATGGTGTCTTGCATTGCTTAGTTTAGACATCATATGCACAATATTGAATTCCATCTGCTTAGTTTAGAGATCATACATGCGAGTGCCAGCTGCTTAGTATATGAATCAATTATGTCAATTATATCATGCCATCCTGTATACTTAGACAACATGTATGTGAATTATTTCATCCCAACCTATTTTAAAAGACATCATATAGTTTTGTCATGTCATCCTGTTTAGATACTAATCATATGTTGAATTATGCCATTATATCCTGTTAAGTTATCCATCATATATCCGAAATTGTGTCATGCTATCCTGTTTAGTTAGGCATCATATATGTGAAATTGTGTCATGTTGTCCTGTTTGGTTAGACAATATATATGTGAATTGCCACATCTGTCTATCATACAATGTCTCTACATTCAATTTCTTTTCTTGTTTATCAGCCATTTGAATTGGAGGGGGTGATGGCAGTATCTAAGGGAGCAAAAACCCGTTCTTCACATAAGACAGTGCTACCCGTCGATGCTCATAGAACCATGGTTGTACCGGCCCACAAACTAGCCCCACCACACATAATCGAGACTCTTCCAGATTGCAAACTTACACCATTGGGCAGAGAACCAGCTACAACTCATCTAACCGCAACCCCAGCGGATAGTAACCCACTTCTAGTTGACAAAGCACCATGTCCACCACAGAGTACCCCCACACAAGCAGTTTGTAAAGCAACTGCAGTGCCCAAAGCACAAAGACCACGACAGCTAACCCAAACTCCACGTTTAAAGCAGAAGAGCAACTGTTCTCAGGTCAGATTCCGTAGCTATGGTCCATACTCCCTTGATGTTGCATCACTGTATTTACACATACCAACTACTTTCGAATTTGAAGGATCCAATTGAAACTCCAATGGCGCAACAGGTATGTTTTAAACCTATTTCTTTAACTGGATTGCTATTCTAACTTCTTGCTCTATGTTGATTTCGGTTTAAGTTGTATAAACAGTTATGTTCTCATGTGATGCACATTACAAGTGTTGCCAATGATGTGTAGTTTCTCACACATATATTCTGCCTATGTTGTTGTGTTTTAAAAATATATAAGTTGAACTATGTCTCTATCTTGATTAGGCAACATAAACTAGAATGGTATGGACAATACAGTGACCATAGTACATAGATACATGTTTGTTTCATGTTGTTATCCTGTCCACCTTACTACTGAATCGGTTTACCAAAATGAGTTTCGTATACTACATGCTAAACATGTGATGTGTCTGCTTGTTTCTCTTGTAGTATGCAAACAAAATATTGGAGAAGAGCATCCCACTATGCAATGGTAGAGAAAGTAATGCAGATAAGGTTCAAGATAGTGAGACAACCCTGTTGGTCTCCAAGAAAGGTGATAAAAACGATCTTGTAGATAGTGAGAAAACCCCACAGTCCTGCCTTGATGTAGTATTCGAGTTACTGGCCAGTACCGTTGGCACAAGCTCTTCGAACTCGCTTCCTGAATCACTTCAGCTTCTTCAGTCTCAGCTACAAGCTGAAAGGCATCGATCGGTTGTCTTTGCGGCAAGAAGCCAAATCTTGAGGAAGTTCCTGCAGAATTCAGATGCGTACTTTCTTGTGCAACAACAAGCTCTAGAGGATTTAAGCGCCAAACAAGAGAAAGTTAATAAGCTTGCTAAGCATCTTGCTAGCATTATGGGTACCCAGGATATTGTTTCTTCAGCTCTTCTGAAGTGGTTTCAGTTCTAGACTTGTTTTGCTGTGGCATTTATATGCTGCTTTGTTCCCTATATTTGCACTGGTGGCGAACTTTCATGCCCAGTGGATGTAATATGTGTAATAGCCTAATAGCCTAGCGTAAGTTGCTTGCTTACTTATTTCCTTGTTGTCTTGTTTATTTGTTTGCTTGTAGTCAGTGCAGTTCTTTTTCCATAGTTTGCTAGTGGCCGCAATAACCTATTTTTTAAAACTAGGCCACAATAACCATGGGCTACATATTTACTGTAGTGACACTAGGCCTCCTACCGGCTGTAGAAACAATGGGCCTTCTACGGGCCATAGAAACAATGGCCTTCTACGGGACGTAGACACAATGGGCCTTCTACGGGTCGTATCATCAATGGGCCTTATATGGGCCATATGATCGATCGGCCAAACATGGGCCAATAACAGATCGCATTATGGTCGTAAATGGGCTAGAGTTGGAATCGTTCATTCATGGGCCGACCATAACAAGCCGTTGTTAGTAGGCCGTATTTGATGATGCTATGAAAACGGCCCAACGTATTAACGGGCCACAAACGTGCCGATCAGAACAACGGGCGAATTTGGCCCTAAGCGAAAAATGATAATGCAGGGCGTAAATGGCGAATCTTTGAAATGAGCCCAAGAAAAAATGGGCCCTGAGAAGGCCGAAAGATAACATGGGCCGTAAACGGCCCAATGGAATAATGGGCCATTAATGGGTATAAAGTGATAAACTATTCATTACGGGCCAGTTTCACCACGGGCCGTTAATGGGCCAAGAGTTACAAAGGGCCTCATGTGGGCCGAAAGACCTAATGGGCCATACATGGGACGGAAGTTAAAACGGGCTGGAATCATATTGGATGGCCCATATGAAGCTACTGGGCCTAGTTCAGATAGGCCGCAACGGGCGCTGTGTTAGCGGCTTGTAAATGGGCTATATGCGAACAAGCCATTAACAGGCTTTCCGTGGGCTGGCCTGCTACCTTTTGACCAAGTCAAACGGGCCAGCCTTTTCACAGGAATGGGCCTCTGTTGGGCCGTGCCACATGTCAATGTATCATAGGCGCCTTCGGTCCAATGAGTGGATGACATCTGTCCCAACGGTGAGTCGACACGTGTTTACTCCAGCCAATGATGATTTTACACGTGGAAAATCCCCATTGGTCGGGGCTGTTAATGGGTTATCAGATCCAAAACTGGACCCGATAGCTTAACGGCATTCCGTTACGGTGGATGCCACGTGTCGGTCACCCTTGACGAAAGCACTTCTATGATGCGCGATTTATCGTATGGAAGTGGCCACTTCCATGATGATAATTTTGGTAATGTCATGGAACACTTCTACGACAGCACAGGTATGACTATCTTGATTCTATCATAAAATCGTCATGGATGTACATGCATGACAGAAAATGTGTCCTACTGTGACAAACACGTATCATCACGGAAGTGTATTTTTTTGTAGTGCTAATATTCCAAGAAGTCTAAAGCATCTAAGCTTGGGGCATCCCACCTTTTTTCTTCAACAATTATCGGTTAGTTTCGGTTGAGCCTAAGTTTTTGCTTCTTCACATGAATTGTGCTATGCTTGGAATGTCATTTTTTTGCTTGATGTTTTAATAAAATACTTAGGTTTGAAAGTTAAATACGAGAGATTCCTCAAATAGCTACCCAATTACATAACTACTCGCTTGATCTTCACTTATATCTTTTTGGAGTAGCTTGTCATTTACTTTGGTGCTTCACTTATATCCTATGAGTAAATTGTTGAATGAATTGATATCATGAAGTTGAAATTATATGTTCATATCATGCCGAGTAGTAGCTTCACATTGGGTTTCGAAACTGAAATCTTTTGAAGCTTGACAATCACAATATCATGAAGTTGAAATTATATGTTCATATCATGCCTAGTAGTACCTTCACATTGGGTTTCGAAACTGAAATCTTTTGAAGCTTGACAATCACAATATCATGAAGTTGAAATTGGGTTTAAGCCCAATCAGATCGTTGTCTGTAGCGACTCCCAGGGTGGCTATGCGATCCAAGAGCTTGTTTAAGGAAGAGAGCTCCATCGAATCCAACTGCTCGGCGAGTTCCGAGTTGATGTGAAGATTGCTTTCGATGACCCGAGAAGTCATCGTCGGCGCGGCAGCCGAACAGGCGGTCATAAGGAAACCGCCTATCCAGAGAGTTTGTCCGATAGCCAAAGCTCCTTTAGCCACAGTGTCGTCTTTAAAGACGGGACGGGGCATCCTTCTTGATGGCGACGGCACAGAGGAACTCTCAATGAAAGCACCAATGTCGGTGTCAAAACCGGCGGATCTCGGGTAGGGGGTCTCGAACTGTGCGTCTAGGCAGATGGTAACAGGAGATAGGGGACACGATGTTTTTACCCAGGTTCGGGCCCTCTCGATGGAGGTAAAACCCTACTCCTGCTTGCTTGATATTGATGATATGGGTAGTACAAGAGTAGATCTACCACGAGATCAAAGAGGCTAAACCCTAGAAGCTAGCCTATGGTATGATTGTTGTTCGTCCTACGGACTAAAACCCTCCGGTTTATATAGGCACCAAAGAGGGTTAGGGTTACACAGAGTCGGTTACAATGGTAGGAGATCTACATATCCGTATCGCCGAGCTTGCCTTCCACGCCAAGGAAAGTCCCATCCGGACACGGGATGAAGTCTTCAATCTTGTATCTTCATAGTCCAGGAGTCCGGCCGAAGATGATAGTTCGGCTATCCGGACACCCCCTAGTCCGGGACTCCCTCAGTAGCCCCCGAACCAGGCTTCAATGGCGATGAGTCCGGCGCGTAGATTGTCTTCGGCATTGCAAGGCGGGTTCTTCTCCAAATCCTGTGCACCTGTTGAATAGCGTCCGGCTTCTTGTAAATATTGCACTCCTTGGCTTCCACGCCCAATAATGGCCATCTTCCATGTGTTGAACGAATGCGAAAAACCAGGGTATTTTTACATTTATCCCCCTAGCTGCGAAAATAAGCTGCCTATAAAAGAGACGAGGATCTAGATCCAAATCACACCATCCTCCCTTCGTGAGCATTCATCAGAGTGCATCTGACAGAAATCCATTCCATCATGGACAGTCGACGCGGCTCCTCCTCTCACCCTCCCAGCCCTCAACCTGGAGATTGGGAGAGATGCTCCGTCCCGCATAATGAGCTAGTGGCGCTCCAAACCAAGGGATTTCTTCCCCTAGCCTTCATGGTCCCGGTTCGAGCCGGACTCGCCACCTATAAGGGCGGAAAGCAAGTAGAGAGCGTCCCCAGCCCCTCCAAAGGAGAGCAGGTATGCCTTGTCTCTTATTTGATAAGAGGGCTGGAATTTCCAATTCATCCGTTCCTCTGGGGGCTCCTGGAGTTCTATGGCCTCCAGTTGCACAACCTTACGCCTGCCTCCATTTTGCATATTGCAGGCTTCGTGGCCCTTTGCGAGCTGTTTTTGGGCATTGAGCCTCATTTTGCGCTGTGGAAGAAGTTATTCTGCCTTGTGCCCCGTTCTCAAGAGGGGTCAGTATATCAAGTGGGCGGAGCCGAACTATGGCACATCGCCGGGACCGGATATCTATGCGGAGCCCCGAAGAAGGCGTCCGAAGACTGGCCTTCGGAATGGTTTTATATAGAAGATGTTCCCCTGCCGGACCCAGTTCGGGTCGGCCTCCCTGAGTTCAATAACGCTCCTTTGAAGAAACGCCTAAGATGGCGTCCACGGAGCCCTCAGAAGGAAAATGACAGGGACGTCCTTTACCTGATGAGCCGAATTAGGCTCTTAGCTCATTCCGTACTGACCATGATCGGGGTCATCGCCACATGTATTATGCGGGGGGTGCAGCTGCTCCAGTATAGAGGCCACCCCGTGTGGGATTTCAACGGCGAGGATGATGCCACCCGCTGCGGCCGCAAGGGGCCGGGATTGGTCGCCGATCTGATGAAGATCTTGTCCGCATTGTACAAGGGAGAAGAGGAGGAATTTCTCCGCATCAATCCGCAAGGCGGATTTTCTATGAACAATCCTCCAAGCTGGGTAAGCGAACATTTATTTTTTCCTATCCGATCCATACTCCCGTAGTCAAGTACCACATTTTGTGATTTTGGCGCAGGAACTGCGCCGGGCCGTAAAGGATATAAACAGCCCGCCTCCACAACCCGAGGATCCAGAAAGGTTCCTCGATCCAGCCTCCCAAGAGGATCCGGACATTTCAGTGGAGCTGATCGACGGGGTATTTCACCAACTGAGCATCGATAATGCCTTGGTCGCCATTACGGCCGATTACCCCGGAATACTTCCGCGCCATAAATGGCGAGACCGAAGTCCCAATACTTTGAAAATGACCCATCCGTGCGTGTTTTTGATCACCGTATACCAATGGTGTTTCGCAGGAGGCGCCCTTGAGGCGGAAGGCCGAGCCCGCGGCGGCTGGCCAACAAGGGGCAGCACGGCCCAGCAGGCTAAAAAGAAGTGTGGTCCGGATCGAAACTCCGGCGCATGGTATGGCGCGTCACCTTACTCCCTAGCTTTATTCCCGGGAGGCATACTAACGCTCGTGCCTTTTCACGAAGAAGAGCGGTCGCCGGACTGTATCCGGAGAGGTTGAAAATCAATCCTCCGCTCGCCAGGCTCCAAAGCCAAGCCCAGAAGCGGAGGCGAACACGGGGCGTGCGTCGGATGTTCCTCCGACAGAGGATGCCGACAGGTTATCTGCCACCAATTCCGAGGTGGAGAGTGCCATGAATCATAGGCACCGCTAGACAGTTCTTCATGACGCGTGTTTCTCCCCAGAGGCATTGGATGCCTTTAATTCGGGAGATGCGCACCTCCGTGCCGCTAAAAATGGTCTAGCCGGAGCCACGGATCAGTATGTAAAAGACATACGAGTGAGAAAATTTGACAGTTATATATGCCAGTAGCCCCCGAGACTTGAAATAGTTGCAATAACTGATTTAAGGATCATTTATTTTGCAGGATCTTACAGAAAAGAATACCCAACTGTCCCAGGAGCTGGAGGAGTGCAAAGCCCAACTTGAGGCCGCACTATCCGCAGCAGGGGAAGCCAAAGAGACCCCCTCTGGTAATATATGCTTCAAAAGATAAGTAATTTGTGAAGTGCGGCATGTGTATAAGTCTGACAATAATATTGCAGATGGCGCCGGGATAGATCCGGACAAGCAACAGCTCATGCGCCGGTTAAAGGCCGGCGAGAATGTGCTTACAAGGGTGAGGCAGGAGAAAAATAATCTCCAAGATGCCAACACCCAGCTGGGTGAGGAACTAGAGGATGTTCGTGCCCAGCTATCTGACTCCGTTAAGGAGAATCGGCGGCTTCGACGCGGCATTTTCAGTAAGTGCTTGAACGAACTTTGAAAAAGAGTTCAGCGAGGAAGTCGACTAACAGAGTTATGTCTGTAGGAATGCTCACAGGCCGTCCTGCAGAGGAAATGCCTGGTTCTATGGGTGACCTTCTTCCTGAGCTCTTGCAACTACATGAACGAGTTCGGCAGGTGATGAAAGGCGTCGCCCAGGCCCTGTGGCCATCTGTCTCCCTGCCCGAAGGCCTTGGAGAGCTTGCAGAGACGCTTCAGGGAGCGCGACAGCGCTTCCGCTTATGGAAGATATCGGCCTGCCGTCAAGGCGCCAGGGAGGCCTGGGCCATGGTGAAGACGCGGGTACACGAAGGCTGGCCCAAACCACATGGTCGAGGTCGGACCTGCGGGACCCGTGGGAAGGAGATCCCTGTGAGCTTAGTGTACGGCCAAGTAGAATTGGCCGCAAAGTATTCCCAACAGATCAGAACTAGACAGCCTCTTTGGATGGCATTGAAGAGGAATAGCCCGATCAAGTTGACTATGTAATTTAAGATGACATGTAAACTGCCTTCTAGCCGGATTGTAGATCATTTGTCATAGCGGACCTTTTCGCTTCAACCTCAGGACCCAATAGTCCGGAGTGTGTCCGAATACCCTCGCGGTTATATAAGAACCGGGGCATGCGTGGAGACCAGGCATAGGGGTCATTAGTGCTTTATCAGACAAGTGCCCAACTAGTTATGTTATATTACATGGTTAGTAAGAAACATCTTCCAGGGAGAATAGTTCCGTTAGGGGTTCCTTTCCCTGGGAGGCATGCCCTAAAGTGCATGTCCGGACTGCGAAAAAAGCAGAAAAACATCTGGGGGCAGGTAAATAAATAGGTAAGAACTCGTCTTTTACTTCACCGACCGAATATTCCCTTAAGAACACTAGCTTTCGGCTTCACCCAGTCTGAGGTACACATCCGGCTGACCCGGCAGTAACAATCGCAGAGGTGCTCCCTTTACCGCCTAGCCGAACAATCGGGAACGTAGGGGTAAGCATAGGAGCCAAGCAACCCAGCTTGGCCAAAACTTAAGTCATATCGATGCATATAATGGTGAATAAAAGGTACATGCGGAAGTGTGACACATGTGCTGGGCATGAAGCCCGTATAAATAAGCTTCTGTTAAAGAAGCCCCCAGGTATAATGAGCGCGGATAGTACGTCAAGTGTGTGCGAACAATGCACGAACAAGCTTTCAAAGGCTGCAATTGGAAAGTGGGGAGAAGGAGAGAAACAGAAGACAACTAATATGTAAAATATAGATGGAGGAAGGAGACGAACTCAGAATCCGGCGCTAGGCGTAGAATCTTCGGAGACGGGCTGCGTTCCATGGGTAGTCGGTTATCCGATGCATCTCGCAGACGGTACACTCCACCGGTCAGGACTTGGTCGATGATAAAGGGACCTTCCCATTTGGGCTTGAGTTTGTCCTTTTTCTTGTACGGCAAGCGGAGAACTAACTTGCCAACGTTGTAAGTTTTGGCCCGTACTTCTCTGCTTTGATATCTTCAAGCTTGCTGTTGATAGAATGCGGAATGGGCTTTTGCCACGTCACGCTCCTCCTCCAATGCATCCAAACTGTCCTGCTGATCGAGCTCGGCTTCTCTTTCTTCGTACATGCGCACGCGAGGTGAGTCATGAATTATGTCACAGGGCAGAACTGCCTCTGCGCCGTATACCATAAAGAATGGTGTAAATCTGGTGGTGCGATTCGGAGTGGTCCGCAGCCCCCAGAGTACAGAGTCGAGCTCCTCTACCCAGTGCGTGTTAGGTTCCTTAAGGGACCACACTAATCGGGGTTTGATGCCGCTCAAGATTAGACCATTTGCTCGCTCGACTTGACCGTTAGTTTGAGGGTGATAGACTGAAGCATAGTCGAGTTTGATGCCCATGTTTTTGCACCAGAGTTTAACCTCGTCGGCCATAAAGTTCGTGCCATTGTCAGTGATAATGCTATGGGGGACGCCGTAACGGTGTACAACCCCTGATATGAAGTCTATCACCGGTCCAGATTCAGCTGTCTTAGCAGGCTTGGCCTCTATCCATTTGGTGAACTTGTCCACCATGACCGGTAGGTATCTTTGCTTGTGGATTCCTCCTTTAAGGGGTCCAACCATGTAAAGCCCCCAGACCGGAAGGGCCAGGTTATTGGTATAGTTTTGGGGGCGGTGGGTGGCATGTGGCTTTGATTAGCAAAGAGCTGGCAACCGACGCATCATTGGACTAAGTCCTGAGCATCTGCCCGGGCCGTCGGCCAATAAAATCCTGTACGGAAGGCCTTGCCTACAAGGGCCCGGGCTGCAGCGTCGTGCCCGCCGAGTCCGGCGTGAATTTCAGCCAGAAGGTTCCGCCCTTCCTCTTCGGAGATACACCTTTAAAGGACTCCGGTTGTGCTTTTCTTGTAAAGCTCTCCCTCATGGACCTTATAGGCATTAGATCGCCACACTATGCAGCGGGCCTCGTTTTGGTCCTCAGGAAGTTCCTGCCTGGTTAGGTAGGCTAGGAATGGTTCCGTCCACGGGGCAATGACTGCCATTATTACGTGGGCTGAGGATGTTACTTCGTTGGCAGAACCACCAATTGTGTCAGAATGTTCGGTGTCGGGCAGTGTGGTTGGGTCCGGGTTATTATTTCTGGATTCCCCCTCCCATAGTACGGATGGCTTGAACAGCCTCTCTAGGAAGATGTTGGGAGGGACGGCATCGCGCTTTGCACCAATGTGTGCCAATCGCTCGCTGCTGGTTGTTATCCGGGCTATATGGTGAAATTCGAGCCCCTCAAACCGAGTGACATTTTAGGGCGGCGTTACGATAAGCTGCCATTTTCGGATCCTTGGCATCGAAGTATCCATTTATTTGGGATATCGCGAGGTTGAATCCCGCACCTCGAGGCGTTGAATGCCCATGGAGATCGCCATCCGGAGGCCATGTAGAAGGGCCTCGATTTGACTGCGTTGTTGGAGTCCGTATACATTATCTGGAGTACGTATTGAACCGTATCTCTGGTTGGGTACGTCAGGTTGACGCCAGCCCCCAGACCAGCCAACATTTTGGACCAGTCGAAGTGCATGATCCAGTTGGAATATGCGTCGTACTCTTTAGGGAGTTCGGCTTCAGTCCATTCGGCGATGAAGTCGGCCAAAACTTGCGACTTAATAGTTCACCGTGGCTTATAGGTTATGTCGAACGGGAGGAGCTCAATGGCCCATTTAGCAATCCGTCCCATTGCGTCGCAGTTGTTTATAATGTCATTAAGAGGTACTTCGGAGGCTACTGTTATCAAACACTCTTGAAAGTAGTGTCGCAGCTTCCGGGATGCCATGAACACCGCGTACGCTATCTTCTGATAATGTGAGTACCGTGACTTGCATGGAGTCAGGACAGTGGACACATAGTAAACTAGTTTTTGAAGGGGGAACTTGTGTCCGTCCGTTTCTCGTTCGACAACGAGCACCGCGCTCACCACTTGATGAGTTGCCGCGATATATAATAGCATTGGTTCGCCTATGTTGGGCGCGGCCAGGACCGGGTTTGTTGCGAATATGGCTTTTATTTCTTCGAGTCCGGCCGTGGCGGCATCCGTACACTCGAAGTGTTCGGTGCGTCGGAGGAGGCGATAAAGGGGTAATGCCTTTTCTCCTAAACGGGAGATAAAGCGGCTTAAAGCCGCCATGCATCCCGTCAATTTTTGTATTTGTTTGAGGTCCTTTGGGATATCCAATTGTGACAGAGCTCGGATCTTGGCCGGGTTTGCTTCAATTCCTCTACCGGATACAATGAAGCACAAGAGCTTTCTGGCTGGTACGCCGAAAACACATTTTTCCGGGTTAAGCTTAATGTCATATGTTCGGAGATTATCGAACGTGTGCCTCAAATCGTTTACTAGAGTTTCGACGTGCTTGGTTTTGACGACCACATCGTCTATGTATGCCTCCACTGTTTTGCCGATCTGGTTTGCCAGACATGTCTGAATTATGTGCTGATATGTTGCGCCGGCGTTTTTGAGCCCAAAGGGCATTGTGTTGAAGAAGAATGGGCCATATGGAGTGATGAATGTTGTTGCAGCCTGGTCAGGCTCTGCCATCTTAATTTGGTGGTAGCCGGAGTATGCGTCGAGGAAACACAACGAATCATGTCCTGCGGTAGCGTTGATAATTTGATTGATGCGGGGGAGGGGGAAGGGATCCTTTGGGCAAGCCTTGTTGAGGTCTTTAAAATCAACCATAGGCGCCAGGATTTGTCCTTCTTTGGTACCACCACCAGGTTTGCTAGCCAGTCTGGATGTTTTATATCTCTGATGAATCCGGCCTCCAATAATTTGGCTAGCTCCTCTCCCATGGCCTGTCTCTTGGGTTCGAAGAAACGCCGAAGAGCCTGTTTGACTGGCTTGAATCCTTTTATGATGTTTAGGCTGTGCTCGGCCAGCCGGCGTGGGATTCCTGGCATGTCTGAAGGGTGCCAAGCAAAGATGTCCCAATTTTCGCGTAGGAATTCTCGTAGTGCGGCGTCTACATCAGGGTTTAATTGTGCCCCAATGGAGGCCGTTTTTGTAGGGTCCATTGGATGGACTTGGAATTTGACTATTTCGTCCGCTGGTTTAAAGGAGGTGGACTTGGATCTCTTATTGAGTATCACATCGTCCCTATTTACCGTGGAGCGCAGCATAGTGAGTTCCTCGGCCGCTAGGGCTTCGGATAGTGCCTCGGGGCGGTCTGGCTGTCTTGTTTTCGCACGAGTGCTATATGCAGGTCACTAGCAAGAGTGATGATTCTGTTGGGCCCGGGTATTTTGAGCTTCATGTACCCGTAATGGGGTATAGCTTGAAAAATTGTGAATGCCTCTCACCCTAATAGAGCGTGATATCCGATGTTGAACGGGGCCACTTGGAACGTGACCTCCTCGGACCTGTAATTATCCGGCATGCCGAACACCACATCGGTGTGATTTTTCCTGTCTGACATGCTTCCCGACCGATTATTCCTCTAAAGGTTGTGCTGCTTCGCTCAATGCGGCTCCAGTCTATTTCCATTTTTCGGAGGGTTTCCTCGTAAATGAGGTTCAGTCCGCTGCCACCGTCCATGAGTACCTTGGTAAGGCAAAAGTCGTCCACTATTGGACTGAGGACCAATGCGGCTGGTGCTCGGGCTATTCGGAATTTCGGTTCGTCACCGGCATTAAAGGTAATAGCCGTGTCACTCCATGGGTTTATTGTTGCTACTTGGTAGACTTCGGCAAGGCTGCGGAGTGTTCATTTCCGCATATTATTTGATGCGAAAGTCTCGAAGACTGTTAATACCGTACTGGTATCCTTGGACTGGTGCTCTGGAGTTAGAAGCTCTTCGCCACTTTTGGCCACCTGCCGTAGTATCCAACATGCTCTAAGGCTATGAGTTGGAATGGCACCCTCTGTACTATGAATTTTGCAGGGTTCGTTGAGCCATCCCTCCAGTACGGTTCCGTGCCCTATAGAGGGTTTTTGCTTTTTTGTATTTAACCCGGGTGCCTGGCTATGATGCACCCTTTTATTTCGGACTAGGGTTGTACTCAGGGCCAGACTGTCCCAAAAATTGATTTCGGTTTTCCAGGCGCTTTCCATCGCACAGTACTTTCCTACTATGGACGCCAAGTCAATTAAGCGTGTAATTTCACGACGACTTACGGTGTTGAGGATTCCCTTGTCCGTGCAATTATTGCAGAAGAATGAAATTGCGTCCTTGTCACGGTAATCCTTTATCATGTTTATGACCAGGAGGAATCTGGCCCAGTAATGGTGTACTGTTTCTGCGGGCTCTTGCCGGATTTGGGATAGATCGCTTCTGTTTGGGTGGGCGGGTGGAATTAAATTCGGAATCCCGTCCAATCTAAAACTCAGGGGCCAAGAAGTTTCCAAACTTGGAAGCTTGGGTTCTTGGATGTTGTCCAATGAATCTAGCCCGCTACCTGACTTTAGGTTCAGAGCTCGAGTGACGTCCTCCCCTCCGCGGGAATCCGGCATGGAGGGATCAGGAATCCGGACGTAACTAGTCCTTAAGATAGAAGAAGGGTCACCGCATTGTTCCTCTACCACAGCAACGTGGTGGGAAACCTGGGGAGAGTTAATCTCTCTCAGATCGGGTTTAAACCCAATCAGATCGTAGTCTGTAGCGACTCCTAGGGCGGCGATGCGATCCAAGAGCTCGTTTAAGGAAGAGAGCTCCATCGGATCCAACTGCTCGGCGAGTTCCGAGTTGACGTGAAGATTGCTTTCGATGACCCGAGAAGTCATCGTCGGCGCGGCGGCCGAACAGGCGGTCATAAGGACACGCCTATCCGGAGAGTTTGGCTGATAGCCAAAGCTCCTTTAGCCACAGTGTCGTCTTTAAAGACGGGACGGGGCATCCTTCCTGATGGCGACGGCACAGAGGAACTCTCAATGAAAGCACCAATGTCGATGTCAAAACCGGCGGATCTCGGGTAGGGTGTCCCGAACTGTGCGTCTAGGCGGATGGTAACAGGAGACAGGGACACGATGTTTTACCCGTGTTCGGGCCCTCTCGATGGAGGTAAAACCCTACTCCTGCTTGATTGATATTGATGATATGGGTAGTACAAGAGTAGATCTACCACGAGATCGAGAGGCTAAACCCTAGAAGCTAGCCTATGGTATGATTGTTGTTAGCCCCACGGACTAAAACCCTCCGGTTTATATAGGCACCAAGAGGGTTAGGGTTACACAGAGTTGGTTACAATGGTAGGAGATCTACATATCCGTATCGCCAAGCTTGCCTTCCACGCCACGGAAAGTCCCATCCGGACACGGGACGAAGTCTTCAATCTTGTATCTTCATAGTCCAGGAGTCCGGCCGAAGATGATAGTTCGGCTATCCGGACACCCCCTAGTCCAGGACTCCCTCAATGAGTTTTTACGAGAAAAGGTTGTTGTTATGATGCTAGAAAAGTGATTGAAATTACTATTGATCAAACTTATGCACTTTGCTAGCATTCACACTTCATAAATTATTTGTTTTATCATTTACATACTCAAGGACGAGTAGGAATGAAGCTTGGGGATGCTGATACATCTCCAACGTATCTATAATTTATGAAGTATTTATGCCATGTTTACAATAATTTTATATGGTTTTGGTATGATTTGCATGGAACTAACCCGGACTGACGCTGTTTTCAGCAGAACTACTGTGGTGTTGTTTTCTGTGCAGAAATGAAAGTTCTCCAAATGAGCTGAAACTTTTTGACGATTTTTTTGGAACAAAAGAGACCCCCGAAGCTTCGTGGGAGGGCTAGAAGAGCCACGAGGAGGGCACAACCCACCGGGGCGCGCTTGAGCCCTTGCCCGTGCCCCGGTGTATCATGCTCACCTCGAGGCCCATCTGTACGTGAGACTGATGCCAAAAATTCCTATAAATAGAGAAACCATCAGAAATAACCCTAGATCGGAAGTTACGCCGCCTCAAGCCTGTGTAGCCACCGAAAACCAATCAGGAGACCGTTCCGGCACCCTGCCGGAGGGGGAGATTATTGATAATCCCCAAGTGCAGGGAATCATCGTAGCAATTCCCAAAGGTGGAAGTGATAATTATGGAGTGTCGAACCCACAAGGAGCTAAAGGTAAGATCAGTATTCTCTCAAATCATATCTGCCACTAATACGACTCTACGTACACCGAACGTTTCCTTCCAACAAGAAACGAGAAATAAAACTACGTTGTGGGTATGAAGAGGATAATTTTGCATGATATCGGAAAGCTAAGATATAAAAGTAGGTGTTGTTATCATAAAGTTAGAATATATTACTAAATATTATAAATAGCGAGTGTGGAATAATGATGGGTCGGTGTGCGGGATTATCCTAGGCAATTGTTAACAAGACCGGTAATCACTATTGCAGTTTTATGTGAGGGAGAGGCATAAGCTAACATACTTTCTCTTCTTGGATCATATGCACATATGATTGGAACTCTAGCAAGCATCCGCAACTACTAAAGATCATTAAGGTAAAACCCAACCATAGCATTAACATATCAATTCCCCTTTATTCCCATACGCCATGACCCACTGATCCGTGTTTATGCTTCTGTCACTCAAGCAACACAGACAATAAGTAAACCATGGACATATTGCAACACCCTACAGCGGGAATCCCTCACGCTTGCGCGACACGGAGGGCACAATAGGAGAGCACCAAAATAAAACATACAACTCATACCAATCTAGATCATCAATCAACCCAAAGACAAAAAGATATCTACTCAAAACATCATAGGATAGCAACACATCATTGGATCATAATATGTGGCGTAAAGCACCATGTTCAAGTTGGGATTACAGCGGGATGCGGGAGAGTGGACCGCGTAAAAGATATGAGGATGGTGATGTTTATGAAGACGATCACTGAGGTGATGATTCCCCTCCCGATGGCACTCCGGTGCCACCCAGAGAGAGGAGGAGAGGTTCTACCCCTTGTGCTTCCTCCTCCATGGCCTCCCCTGGATGGGGAGAGGTTCTCCCTCTGGTCCTTGGCCTCCATGGCGATGATGGCCCCTCCGGGATCCTCCGCCATGGCCTCCGGTGATGATGGCCCCCTCCGGCAGGGTGCCGGAGAGGGCCTAGATTGATTTCTTGTGGCTACAGAGGCTTGCGGCGGTGGAACTTCCAATCTAGGTTAATTTCTGGAGGTTTGGGCATTTATAGGAGAGGTTGGCATCGAGGACAAGTTAGGGGGCCCCACGGGTAGTCCACGAGGCACAGGAGCGCGCCCCAGGGGGTGGGCGCACCCCCACCCCTTGTGGAGCCCACAGGACTCCTATCCGTTAGATTTTTGTTCCAGTATTTTTATATTTTCCCAAAAAAATCTCCGTTGATTTTCAGCACATTCCGAGAACTTTTATTTCTGCACAAAAACAACACCATGGTAGTTCTGCTGAAAACAGCGTCAGTACGGGTTAGTTCTAATCAAATCATACCAAAATCATGTGGAAATATTATAAACATGGCATGAATACTTCATAAATTATAGATACGTTGGAGACGTATCAATCATTACCGGTGGCCATCTTCATCATCCCGGCGGCCACCACGATGAGGATGGAGTAGTCCACCCTCGGGGCTGAGGGTTTGTACTAGTAGCTATGTGTTTAATCTCTCTCGCGCGCGATCTTTAGATGTCACGATCTTGATGTATCATGGGCTTTGTTAATATAGATGAATCAGACGAAGTTTCTCCCCTCTCTACACTTGTTGTGATGAATTGAGTCTTTACCCTTTGGAGTTTTGTCTTGTCGGATTGAATGTTCAGATCTGAGAACACATGATATATGTCTTGCATATGAATACCCGTGGTGACAATGGGGTATTATTTTGATTCACTTGATATATGTTATGGCACTCAACTTGCAGATTCCCGAGGTGACTTTGGGGTAATCTATGCATAGGGGTTGATGCATGTTTTTATTATCTTTTCACCGGTAGAAACTTTGGGGTTTCCTTGTAGTTCTTTGTGTGGATTGAGTATAATGAATCTGAAATGGTTTGATACATATCCTATAATTAAATCATGGGTACTCGCAGTGGCATTGGGGCATCTAGGTGACATTAGAGTTGGTTGATATGCATCACATGGTGTTATTTTAGTACAAACTCTTGATTAGATCGATCGGAAATAATAGCTTATTGTTATTTTAGTACGAACTCTAGGATAGATTGATCGGAAAGAATAGCTTTGAGGTGGTTTTGTACCCTACAAAAAATTTCTACCTTTTGTTGTCCGCTAATAGGAACTCGGGAGTGATTCTTTATTGCACTTTGAGGGATAATCATATGATCCAACTATGTTAGAATTGTTGAGAGATTGCACTAGTGAAAGTATGCACCCTAGGCCTCACTTTCCATCATTGCAATACCGTTTGTGCTCCGTTTTACTATTTACTACCTTGCTGTTTTTTATTGTTCGCACTACAAAAACTCATATCTACTATCCATACTACACTTTTATCACCATCTCTTCGCCGAACTAGTGCACCTATACAATTTTCCATTGTATTGGGTGTGTTGGGGACATAAGAGATTTCTTGTATTTGATTGCAGGGTTGCTTGAGAGAGACTTTCCTCATCTTATGCCTCCCATGGATTGATAGACCTTAGGTCATCCACTTGAGGGAAAATTGCTACTGTCCTACAAAACTCTACGCTTGGAGGCCCAACACGTGTCTACAAGAATAAAGTTGCATAGTAGTGAAAGTGCTAGTTATCGACAAGAGGGGGGTGAATAGGCAATTTTTATGGAAGTCTTCAAAACATGAAAGTTTCGAAGACAAACATGAAATTTGGACCTATAAACATGCAGCGGAAGATGAACTACATTAGACAAGCCATAGTCAAACAAGTATGAAGCTAAAGCATGATGACTAATAGCAGCTAGGTAGTAGGATCGGGATGGAAGATAGTATGAAGCCAATCAGAACAAGTAGTCACACAGTGAAGTCAAACAGGCAGAGCAATCAGGCAATGACTTCACAAAGACAAACTGTAAGTAAGGAGAGTAAGAGATAGAACCAGTGTGTTGTGAAGACAAGGATTTGTTCGACCAGTTCCAGTTGTTGTGACAACTGTACGTCTGGTTAGGGAGGCTGAGATTGAACTCAGAAGACCGTGTCTTTACCTTATTCCCCTTGAGCTAAGGACACACAGTCCCCGCCCAATCACTATGGTAAGTCTTTAAGGTAGACTTCCAAACCTTCACAGACTTCGTTCATCGGCAATCCACAATTACTCTTGGATGCTCAGAACGCGACGCCTAACCGGCTGGAGGATTCATAGTCCTCAAGTGTAACAAGTCTTCAGATCACGCGGACAGAAAGACTTCAATGATGCCAAACACTCTTTGGGCTCTGGGTGTTTTGGGCTTTGTCCACACAAGGATTTCTCTCTCAAACTCTTCAGAGGTGGGTTGCTCTCAATGACAAAAGCCATGCACTAACTCTGAGTAGCCACCAATTTATGGTGTAGGGGGTGGGCTATTTATAGCCACTAGGCAACCCGACCTGATTTGTCCGAAATGACCCTGGGTCACTAAGGAACTGACATGTGTCACAACGGTCAGATTTCAAACACACGCGACAGCTTGACTTGGGCTACAAATAAAGCTGACTTATCCGACTCTGGATAAGATTTGCTCTCATTGTCTTCGCTCGAAGACATAGGATTTTGGTTGAGCATCACTTCAGTCACTCTGACTTTGTTCACTTGGACCCCACTTAATAGTGCGGTGGTTCCTATGACTCAACAAAGAAGAAAAGAAACATCAAAACTACTAAGTCTTCGCACTCCATAGTCTTCACTCAATGTCTTCTTCTGTCATAGTCTTTAATGTGAATATCTTCACGTACCACCATTATCTTCAATGTCTTCATACATTTTTAGGGGTCATCTCCGGTAGGTAAACCGAATCAAGGAGGGACTACTACCTGTGTTATCCTGCAATTCTCACAAACACATTAGTCCCTCAACCACGTTTGTCGTCAATACTCCAAAACCAAACTAGGGGTGGCACTAGATGCACTTACAATCTCCGCCTTTTTGGTGATTGATGACAAACTGGTTGAAGTTTTCAACGGGGATATAAATATGTGAAATTGTAATGGATGAGGTATTGTCTTCGTAAGTAGCAAAAGGCTCCTCCTGAAGATGTGCATATAAATAATTTGCTTTTGGAATGCAAATGCACAAGGCAGGTTCTACTTGTGGAGATCCTCTTCAACTTATGAAGACAATTCATCATGCATGATTCGATGTAACAAAGATAATAACATGCATAATGAAAAATGGACGTCTGCAAAATGATTTAAGTGCGGAAGTTATCATCGCACATGTGGAATTTATCATCGCATCACAAAATAGCAAATAAGTAGCAGACGACCATCAAGTTTAAGTGTTACAACTCAGAGAACCAAATGTATCAAAAGCAAGAGTTGTAAACAGTAGGCAAAATATAATGCAACCACCCATATGAACCCGCTTGAAGACTATCAACTCATAGCTTCTCCCCCTTTGTCAATAAGGACCAAAAAGGGTTGAAGACATTGAGCCTCCACTCGTTCCCAGAAGGAGTAGGAGAAGATGCAGGGTTGGTGTCGAGGTTTGGCGGTGCAAACGAACTTGGAGCAGTGTCGATACGTGTTGGAGATGGCGAAGTAGCCTCATCTTGATCATCGTTCACACGAGCATTCATAGTTGCAGCAGAAGAGGAGTACTCTGAGTCTTCAAGAGATGGAGTGCGCCGCAGAACAGCATTTCTGGGTGGAGTGGAATCAAACTTGAATCGTTCTGAGAAGCCGTCGTCCTGAAGATCTTCCTCGGCACACATAAGCGTCAGGCCTTTCCATGTGCATCGACAGGTTTCATGCGCGACAAAGGCATTCTTGGTTGCAAGGTTGCGAATGCGATTGACGTCAGTCATGATGCTCTGTATCTGGCGCTTGAGCCAATCATGATGCCTATCCTGTTTCTGATGCAGGCCAACGAGAAGCTCTCGGTCATTGAGAACACGAGATCGCTTTCGAGGCCGTTGAGCAATTGTGCTGTTAGTGGCTTCGGTTGTGGCACGGTGAGGTGCATGTGTAGTACCAGCCAACGGATAGACTCGAGTGGCAGCCAGCACACCTTCAATGGGCTGAGTGAAGCTCTAACAATCAATGTTATGAAGATAAAGTGGCTCCTTGTCTGGCTCTGGATAGATAGCTTCAACAGACATATCGACATCTGGCAAGAAGACAATGTGGTTGCGTGCAGATGGCTGATAGTTGAAAGCAGTGTGAAGCTTGATCAGACGCATGATCCATGGAGCATAGAACTTCAAGCCAAAAATGTCAGATCCTGATGCAGCAAGTTGGCGGATGAAGAAATCTTGTGCATTGAAGCATTTGCCATGAAGAATATGGAAGACCAATGTCTTCATTGCACCTTCTAGCTTAGCCTTTGGAGAATGTCCTTTGATCGGCCAGAGAGTTCGCCTTATGATGTGATAGATTGTGCGTGGCAGATACTCAAGGTCTTCAACAAAGAACTCCGTAGGATATTCTGCATCTTGAGGCAATGGCTTCATCATGCTTAGCATCTGGCTCATGTTGGGTTTCGGCTTGTGAAAGATGCTTTCCACAGCTGCAGTGTGAAGCTGACAACCAGGTTCATAGAGATCACCTGGAGTGGGCAGGCCAGTAAGCTCAATGACATCAAATGCTTTGGCTTCATGATGGACATTTCCTGTCATCCACTCAAGGACCCAGGTTTAGGATCCCTGTTGTAGCCTCTGATATGAAGGGTGGCATAGAATTGAAGCACCAACTCTTCATTACAGTGCTCCTTATCAGTGACAAAATGCAGTAAGCCAGCCTCTCTGAAGCAATCGAGAGCTTCTTCTAAGCAGGGCAGGCCAGCTATGGCCCGATATCAAAGGCGCATATGCGAAATATCGCGCCTTGGTTGTCTGAAATGCATGAATAATAGTTCTTGCTGATAACTCCAGAACCAATCAGATGAAATCTTGGGCTTGTGTAGGGGTTCTTTTTGCTATCGAAGAAGGTGTTGTGTGCAATGAAGCCGTTGACATTGAAAGATCCTGGCGAAGTGGCAATACCTAGAAATCTGGGCAGTCTTGGCTTTGGCTTCTGAGCCGGAGGCCTGTGCTCGACATGGTAGTCAAATTGAGGACCAGCAGCAGGTGGAGGAATCAGAATAGGCCATCTGACAGTGACAAGCTGGCCATAATTGTATGCTTGCTCGATGGTATGTGGCCTTGGAGGCGGAACAGGAGCAGTGGCATTGACTTCAGACTGTAGATTTGTGTCAGGTGTGGCATTGACATCATCTGCTTCATGGCTTCATTGGCTTCATTGGCCACTGGTGCATTGGCGACTGTAGGCTCCACATTGGCTTCAGCCATGACAACGTCATTGGCTTTAGGAATGTCATGTGTGGCAGCCTCAGGATTCTCACCCTCCACTTGAGTAGCTGGAGGTTCTGGCAGAGACTGGTTCTCCTCATGAACTTCTTCTTGAGTTGCAGGGGGAGTAGCGACATGCTCTTCTTCTTGTGTTGCTCCGGCTGATGCAGCCGGAGGGTCTTCAGCAGCATTGGCTTCAGACACAGGGACCATCACAGAAGGATTGTCTTCCAAGAACACTTGACGTGCCACTGAACTTGACAAGTTGGAGCCCTCTTCTGTGATGGTGGTCATGGAGACGGATGGCCTCAGGCCTTTGCGAAGCCATTGGAATACGGGCAACGCCTTTGGTGATGGTGATGTCTCCATGTAGTTGTCATCATTGGACATGGGGCTGACGACGGACACAGATGACGGTTGGGGTGTACTTGGTGAGTCTTGATGTGGGATAGCTTGCCAGGGGCGATCAGCCCATGATGCATCTTGTGAGATTGGCATCAAAGGACAACCAATACTACTAAGCTCACTGTTCATTTGAACAGGCGATGATACCGTTGGGCGCTCAATCTGAGGAAGAACTGCATCATCTTGACCAATATCTTCAGTCGCGATGGGGTCGACGACTGGGACTTCTTGAGCTTCAGGAGCCTCTGTGGAAGCAGGCTCATGAACAATCATTCGACGCTAGGGGGAACAAAGGCAAGGGGTTCAACAACAAGGGGCTCTGTAGGTGTAACGCCCTCGATGCGGCTATATCTCCCACGTGCCGAAGCACGACTTAGAGGCATAACCGCATTGAAAGCAATGTCGCAAGTGAGGTAATCTTCACACAACCCATTTAATACATAAGGGGAAAAGATACATAGTTGGCTTACAATCGCCACTTCACACAATTACATGAATAAAGCATTACATCATCCAGATACAATCAAGGTCCGACTACGGAACCAAAATAAAAGAAGAACCCCAAATGCGACAATGGTCCCGATCGACCCCAACTAGGCTCCACTACTGATCAACTAGAACGAAACCACACAAAGGGCAATATCTTCATCAAGCTCCTCCTTGAGCTTGGTTGCGTCACCTGCAAACTGGTTTTGGAAGTATCTGGTGAGCCACGAGGACTCAGCAATCCCATTACCATGGGTATCAAGACTAGCAAAGCTTAATGGGAAAGGAAGGGGTAAAGTGGTGAGGTTGCAGCAGCGACTAAGCATGATATGGTGGCTAACATACGCAGATGAGAGGAGAAGAGAAACAAAGGAACGGTCGTGAAGCTAACAATGATCAAGAGGTGATCCTGAACACCTACTTACGTCAAACATAACACGAAACCGTGTTCACTTCCGGACTCACCGAGAAGAGACCATCACGGCTCGCACTCGGTTGATGTGTTTTAATTCGATCAAGTGTCAAGTTGTCTACAACCGGACATTAAAAATTCCCATCTGCCACATAACCGTGGGCACGGCTCTCGAAAGTTTATACCTGCGGGGTGTCCCAACAGCCCATGACAAGCTCTCGCGATCATCGAAGAATAGACCTTCACCCGAGACACTCCGATCGACTCGGTATCCGGTACATCAAGACATTTCGACAATGGTAAAACAAGACCAGCAAGACCTCCCGCGTGCCGACATCCCGATAGTAGCCGCACAGATCTCGTCTCGAGCCACGACCGGATGAGCGATGACGTATAACTAGAACCAGCCCTCAAGTTTCACCGAGGTGGCGCTGCAAGTGGCTCTAGTTTGGACCAACACTTAGACAAGCATTGGCCCGGGGGGGCTAAAATAAAGATGACCCTTGGGTTAATTACTCCCAAGGGAAAAGTAGGTGGTGGTGAGGCAAATGGTAAAAGGCAATGTTGGGCCTTCTTTGGGCAAGTTTTATTCAAAGCGAACTGTCGGGGGTCCCATAAATCACCCGACCGCGTAAGGGACGCAAAATCCGGGAACATAACACGGTATGATGGAAACTAGGGCGGCAAGAGTGGAACAAAACACCGGCATAAGGCCGAGCCTTCCACCCTTTACCAAGTATATAGATGCATTAATAATATAAGAGATATTGTGATATCCCAACATAACCCATCCACCATGGAGAAATCTTCAACTTCACTCGCAACTAGCAACGCTATAAGAGGGCTGAGCAAAGCGGTAACATAGCCAAACAATGGTTTGCATAGGAAAGGTGTCAAAGGTTAGAGGTTCATGGCAATATGGGATGGCTTGACAAACAGGTAATAGGTAGCGCAGCATAGCGAAAGAACGAGGCAACTAGCATAGCAATGATAGTAGTGAGATCCAGGGTAGCGGTCATCTTGCCTGAAATCCCGCAAGGAAGAAGAACGAGACCATGAAAAAGACAAACGGACGTAGTCGAACGAATCCTCACAACTCCGGAACGAAACCGAAGCTAACGAGAGAAGCAACCCGGAAAGCAACAAACAACATAGTAAACAACCATCACATAAACTTGGCATGATGCACAAACAAGTATGATGCATGTCCGGTTTAATGAGGCATGGCATGGCATGGCAAAGTGCAACAAACAACACTACAAATTAAGTGGAGCTCAATATGCAACGAGTTGCATATTGACGGAACACCACATTCTAGTATTTAGTTCGCTCTCGTTTAGGTACACAACAATATTAAATGTTGTTAAACATGGCAAGGGGTGAAGCATAATAAATCTATCTATTTAGGCAAGTTTAAATGAGGCCGGAACAACAAACAACAAGTCCGGAAAATCCCCATATGCATATTTTGAATTTGGTACTGTTCTGCCCTAAAACATATTTTAAAGTTGTTAAACAGGAAAATAAAGTGGACCATGTTAATCTAGGCATTTTTCCACCCCATTTACATATAAAGAACATTAAATTCCGAGTTACGGTTAAATAGTTATGAAATAAATCATTTTAACATGACATTTGAGCAAATTTAATCAAACAACATTTTAAACATTTTAAACATGGATGAAAGTGGCATATTATTAATCTACACAAAATTCTAAGCATTTTACATGTTTAAATCATTTTAATCCGTTGCACGGTTGTGGAGTTATTAAATGCATGAAGATGGAGGGCCAATCTATAAAACTGTTAATTCACTGGAAAATAGACAAATTCGCAACAGGGAAAAAAACACGCATCGGGCTGAAACTGCAGGCTGGCCCAACTGGAAAAGAAAAAAAAGGAGGGGCGCTGGGGGTGGCCTCACCCTTGGGCTCTTGGCCCGGTCGGTGGAGAGGCCGAACGAGGCCGGCTTGGCTTGGGGCCGGGCTGGCAAAGCCGGCGCTGGCCGGGGCAGTGGCTGGCGTTCTTGGGCAGGGCCCACGGGCGCTGGGTCCATCCACCCGAGCGAGGAGGCGGGCGCCGGAGAGGAGAGGCCTCGCCGGAGCTGGGGACTCCGGTGGCCGGAACGGCAAGGGATCGAGGTGGAGCCGCGGATCCGGGACGACGACGGCGGCCTCGACCAGATCGACGACGGCGGAGTTCGGCTGGCGCGCGGGCGAGCGATTCGCCGCGAGGAGAGGAACGGGAGGCGGCGGCGGGCACGGCGGCGCTGCGTGGCGGCGGCGCGGCTCGCCGCCGGGCGTCGGGGCCGCGGAGGCGAGGGACCAGGCGGCGCAGGGAGGCGGCAATCACCGGGCGGCGCTTGCGGCCGGGCGGAGCATCATCGGGCTGTGGCGGGCGGGCGCGACCGGGCGGCGGGCGGCGCAGATCCGGCTCCAGGGCTGGCGCTTGAGCCCATGGCCGGAGGCGGGCGGGCGGCGGCGACAGTGTCGCGAGGGTGGCTGCGGGGGCGGCTGGCGGACGTGTCCGGCGCCGGGCGGACGCGTCCGGCGCGCGGAGGAAGAAGGGAGCTAGGGTTAGGGGGATTTTCATCCGCGAATTTGGAAGGGGGAGGCATATTTATAGGTAGAGGGAGCTAGGAGAGTCCAAATGAGGAGCGGTTTTCGGCCACGCGATCGTGATCGAACGACCGAGAGCATGGAGGCGAGTTAGATGGGTTTTGGGCCACTTTGGAAGGGGTGTTGGGCTGCAACAAAAGAGGCCTTTGCGGTTACCCGGTTAACCGTTAGAGTATCAAACGACCTCCAAATGGCACGAAACTTGACAGGCGGTCTCCCGGTGCTATACCAAGGCCGCTTGGCAAACCTCGGGCCATTCCGAGAAAGTTTAACACCCGCTCACAACAGGAGAGAAGAAGGGGACGCCGGATGACATAGAAGCGCCGGATTGCAAAACGGACAACGGGGAAAAAGCTCGGATGCATGAGACGAACACGTATGCAAAATGAAATGCACATGATGACATGATAACATGCAACACGCAAGCAAATGACATGGCAACGACGGCGAAAAACTGAAGGACACCTGGCGCATCGGATCCGGGGCGTTACAACACTCCACCACTACGAGAGGATCTCGTCCCGAGATCTAGGATGGCACTGGAGGGAAAACGGAAGAGGAAGAGAAGAGGTAAAACTAAGTTGCTTCTTTGGCGAACGAGTGAAACCACGAACCTTGAGAGGTAGAGCAATTTAAAAGAAAGAGTACAACAGAGATGAACGAGATTGCAAACAATCCGGTAGAAAAGAGGAGCAAGCATCATTACGAGGACTTGAAGGTTGCGAAGGCATGAATCAAGAGTTTAATGGACAAGATAGAATTCGAAACCACTCCGGTTAAAACAAGATGAGAGGGGAAGAATGATATAATTTGGACAGCACTCCGACTGTAAATGGAAGGAATTGAACATGAACTTGACAATTGAGAGGATACTTGATGAAATCAACAACACACTGCAATGGGTTAGAGGGATTTCAGACAGCACTCAGGTTGAAAAGAGAGGCAAAACTTGATAAGATGGAAGAACTTGAAAAGAGGACGTGACACTCCGGTTAAATGAGTAGGCAAGAAAAAGAACACGATCCTCACAAAACGAGGTGATGGGTGAATAGCACAACATCACAATGCCTCCGTAACGAAAGAATAGAAGTTAGATCGTTGGGATAAAGAGACGGAGAACAAAATGACAACTTCTGCCACGAATGAGCTTGGAAAGCACCCTTCCAAAAAGGTTACAACGGGGTTGTTGGGAAAAACCAACGACAAAATGAATAAGCTTGTAGTGGGCTTATGGAAAACATCTCAAAACTATGAGGTGACAACCGGCCACTAACGGAAACAATTGATTGGTTGAGAACACCAAAGAGATGAACAACTTCTTTCACCAAGAGGATAGGAGATAACTTGGATCATTGATAAACACCACAAATAGCAACAATCCTTAGGGAAGGCTTTAGGTGAAATATGACACAAGATAACTCCAACAAAGAGATTAATGGATTTCAAATACCTCATTCTTGACAACGATATGAATCATGAAACATGAAGGAAATTGTCAAGAGTGACATAACACCATATCAAAAGATAAGATAGAAGGAATTGCACTTTGGAATGCAAGACGGAGAATACTTGAGCTCCTCAAAACAAAACATGTGTTGAGCACCATGTTTATTTTAGAGTATAGCTTGGCGGATCTTAACTTCGAGAGAAAACTTGTTGAACAATTGAAGAATGAAAAGAATCCTTGACGAACCATCATGTAGAACCTCCATGAAGAACTCCGGTAAACAGAAGGAATGAAAAGAAAGAGAAATTGAAAAACAAAAGGTGAATCCTTGCAATGATTTAGATGGATCTCCGTGATAATTAGAGCTTGGAACTCCGGGAAAAAGAGAAGATGAAACAAATGAAACCGAGAATTTATTCATCATGAATAAACACCGAAAGAAGGAATTAATCACTTGGATGAAACAATAATAAGAATTACGTTATGCCTATCCTTCACCAAATAAATTGATGACCCACAATGGATTTGGCATGCCACTTATTCTCGTAGAAAGGATTAAGATAGATATGGCGCAAGCTTGAGAAGGTATTGATGGAACCACCGGTGGGATTTGGAAACAACAAATATTGATATGATGAACAAGGAAGAGAGATCTTGAAAGAACCACCGTAAGAATTGAAAAAGAGAGTAGCAAAGGCACAATTCACCGGGAAGAATTGGAAAACGAATGAAGATACTTGACAGAATTTAGATACAAGAGAATGAAGAGATCATGAACTCATTAGAGAATATTTGAACGATGCACCGGTAAGAATTCAAGAACGAGAGCTGAAAGCTGAGAATGAGTAGTATTCAGAAATGATGGCCTTCGGAGGAAAGAAATGGAAACAACTCATGAAATGCTCCGGATGGGTGAAAAGAATTCTCACAATCGAAAACAATTATGAGAGGATGGCAACAAGCTAGAACCACGCATCTTGAAGAGAATAGAGCAAGATTAAAGAGAGACTCTTCTTCGGTCTTCAAATGTTGAGAATGATGACGAGAAACACCACTGAGAATTATTGAGGCACACCGGAAGAATCAAAAGCGAAGAGGTTGAGCCAACTATGAAAAGAATTCCAAAGATCTTGGAGAAAAGCATTTGGCTGATGATAACTCATTCTTACGTCAAACTTGGAGAAGAATTTAGGATAGCTCTTGGAAAATAGAAGAGTCAGGTAAGATCCTGGAAAAAGACCTGTGGGTTAGGGCCCACTCAAAAGAAACACCATTGGAAATGATTTAAAAGAGATGTTGCACCGGTTGAATTAAATGGCTTGAATGAGATACCAATCTCGAAAGAGCTTGAACGAATGCAGAGTGGAAACACGAATCTTCGAGATATCTTGAGCACTCCGGAATAACAAATAGCGAGAAGTAGAATGATAATGAGGTGCACCGGTATGAGAAGACATTGAAATGAGGAAAAAGATATGATGAATATCGAAAGCTTGAATAGGATCCACCGGATAAGAAACAACAATGAAGGATGATGAACTTGAAACTGTTGAGCATCTTCATGGGAAATCACCGTATAAAAACATTGATTGAAAAGAATGAAGAGACTTCACATGAATAAATGGATATTTGATTAAGAAATATGTGTCCTTGAAGAAAAAGGGTGGGAGGGCGGGGAAAAAACAAAGGCAACTTGGGACGGATGAAACAAACACCGTTGAGAAAACTTAGATTTGATCTTGCGGATGGGAAAAATGATGGGATCCACTTGAAGAGAAGCACACCGGTTGGAAAAGAGTTGACATGACAAAATCAATGATCAAAAGGATTAGTATTCCCATAGCAATATGAGAACACCACTTAGGAAAGGTATGGATTCAACATTTGACAACGAAGCAACTCGAATACCACAAATAAAACAAAACAAAGGATTTGGCTTGCAGAATAAGCCGGAACAAACATATGATAGAGATTTCGTCCGAAGTTTTCGTGGTGGGGCCTACACGGGCTCAATCGTACAGCACCACCATGTACAAGGCAATGCACATGACATCTGAAGCATCCCAGTCGGCATAGCCAAGGACTCTTTAAGACACAACGAGACCATCAGAAAACCAACCGTGAATAGGCGGACCACTAGACGTTGAACCCCAATTTCATATCATACATCCGTCGGAAAAATATCCTAAGAGCTACTTGAATTCCCACCTATGAAACTCCCGAAACTTTACGGTTATGCAATCTGGTGTTGGGGATACAGGAGCAATATATCTCACCCAAACTAACAATCCCTACATCCAATTGTATCCATCCATCAACACATAACCAAGAAACCTTCGAAATCGTGTACCTCAACCTTGAAAAGCATCCGTTATACGAGTCATGGCAATACTCCGTACTCACCTCGATCTTTGGGTTAGCGGGGTTATCTCACCAACAAGCGCATAAAAGAGATTTTCGATGTCGGTGTACTAAACTCGGTATTCGAACTGCAACGATAAAATTATGACGACAACACCTCGGAGCTCAACTCCCCGGGACACTGCCACAACCCCTAAATGACAGGAGGCACCAAGACAATGTTCTCGTCATAAGAATATCAGAACGATTCCAAGATACCCGCGTGATCCTAAAAAAAAATTTAGTGAAATTTGAGAAGAGAAGAGTCAAAACTCTCGTCGGGAGACCTCACCGGAAGGTCGAAGGACTGGGAGTAAAAGAATCCTACTCTCCGATATATAATTCCTAAATGACTCAAAACATTTTCTAGACACAACTCGCCACTAAAAGCGATCAAGCGGTGGGGCTCCTAAGGTCGGGAAGGCTCGATTACCAACTTGTAACGCCTCGATGCGGCTATATCTCCCACGTGTCGAAGCACGACTTAGAGGCATAACCGCATTGAAAGCAATGTCGCAAGTGAGGTAATCTTCACACAACCCATTTAATACATAAGGGGAAAAGATACATAGTTGGCTTACAATCGCCACTTCACACAATTACATGAATAAAGCATTACATCATCCAGATACAATCAAGGTCCGACTACGGAACCAAAATAAAAGAAGAACCCCAAATGCGACAATGGTCCCGATCGACCCCAACTGGGCTCCACTACTGATCAACTAGAACGAAACCGCACAAAGGGCAATATCTTCATCAAGCTCCTCCTTGAGCTTGGTTGCGTCACCTGCAAACTGGTTTTGGAAGTATCTGGTGAGCCACGAGGACTCAGCAATCCCATTACCATGGGTATCAAGACTAGCAAAGCTTAATGGGAAAGGAAGGGGGTAAAGTGGTGAGGTTGCAGCCGCGACTAAGCATGATATGGTGGCTAACATACGCAGATGAGAGCGAGAAGAGAAACAAAGGAACGGTCGTGAAGCTAACAATGATCAAGAGGTCATCCTGAACACCTACTTACGTCAAACATAACACAGAAACCGTGTTCACTTCCCGGACTCCGCCGAGAAGAGACCATCACGGCTACGCACTCGGTTGATGTGTTTTAATTCGGATCAAGTGTCAAGTTGTCTACAACCGGACATTAACAAATTCCCATCTGCCACATAACCGCGGGCATGGCTCTCGAAAGTTTATACCCTGCAGGGGTGTCCCAACTTAGCCCATGACAAGCTCTCGCGATCATCGAAGGAATAGACCTTCACCCGAGACACTCCGATCAGACTCGGTATCCCGATACATCAAGACATTTCGACAATGGTAAAACAAGACCAGCAAGACCTCCCGGCGTGCCGACATCCTGATAGTAGCCGCGCGTATCTCGTCTCAGGCCACGACCGGATGAGCGATCGCATAACTAGAACCAGCCCTCAAGTTTCCCGGGTGGCGCGCAAGTGGCTCTAGTTTGGACCAACACTTAGACAAGCATTGGCCGGGGGCTAAAATAAAGATGACCCTTGGGTTAATTACTCCCAAGGAAAAGTAGGTGGTGGTGAGGCAAATGGTAAAAGGCAATGTTGGGCCTTGTTGGGCAAGTTTTATTCAAAGCGAACCGTCGGGGGTCCCATAAATCACCCGACCGCGTAAGGGACGCAAAATCCGGGAACATAACACGGTATGGCGGAAACTAGGGCGGCAAGAGTGGAACAAAACACCAGGCATAAGGCCGAGCCTTCCACCCTTTACCAAGTATATAGATGCATTAATAATATAAGAGATATTGTGATATCCCAACATAACCCTGTCCACCATGGAGAAATCTTCAACTTCACCTGCAACTAGCAACGCTATAAGAGGGGCTGAGCAAAGCGGTAACATAGCCAAACAATGGTTTGCATAGGAAAGGTGTCAAAGGTTAGAGGTTCATGGAAATATGGGATGGCTTGACAAACAGGTAATAGGTAGCGCAGCATAGCGAAAGAACGAGGCAACTAGCATAACAATGATAGTAGTGAGATCCAGGGTAGCGGTCATCTTGCCTGAAATCCCGCAAGGAAGAAGAACGAGACCATGAAGAAGACAAGCGGACGTGGTCGAGCGAATCCTCACAACTCCGAACGAAACCGGCTAACGAGAGAAGCAACCGGAAAGCAACAAACAACATAGTAAACAACCATCACATAAACTTGGCATGATGCACAAACAAGTATGATGCATGTCCGGTTTAATGAGGCATGGCATGGCATGGAAAAGTGCAACAAACAACACTACAAATTAAGTGGAGCTCAATATGCAACGAGTTGCATATTGACGGAACACCACATTCTAGTATTTAGTTCGCTCTCGTTTAGGTACACAACAATATTAAATGTTGTTAAACATGGCAAGGGGTGAAGCATAATAAATCTATCTATTTAGGCAAGTTTAAATGAGGCCGGAACAACAAACAACAAGTCCGGAAAATCCCCATATGCATATTTTGAATTTGGTACTGTTCTGCCATAAAACATATTTTAAAGTTGTTAAACAGGAAAATAAAGTGGACCATGTTAATCTAGGCATTTTTCCACCCCATTTACATATAAAGAACATTAAATTCCGAGTTACGGTTAAATAGTTATGAAATAAATCATTTTAACATGACATTTGAGCAAATTTAATCAAACAACATTTTAAACATTTTAAACATGGATGAAAGTGGCATATTATTAATCTACACAAAATTCTAAGCATTTTACATGTTTAAATCATTTTAATCCGTTGCACGGTTGTGGAGTTTTTAAATGCATGAAGATGGAGGGCCAATCAGTAAAGCTGTTAATTCATCGGAAAATAGACAAATTCGCAATGTGGAAAAAACACGATCGGGCTGAAACTGCAGGCTGGCCTAACTGGAAAAGAAAAAAAAAAAAGAGGGCGCTGGGGTGGCCTCACCCTTGGGCTCTTAGCCCGGTCGGTGGAGAGGCCGAACGAGGCCGGCTTGGCTTGGGCTGGGCTGGGCAGCGCCGCTACTGGGCCGGTGGTGGCTGGCGTTCTTGGGCAGGGCCCACGTGGGCGCCGGGGTCCGTCCACCCGAGTGAGGAGGCGGGCGTCGCTGGGGAGGAGAGGCCTCGCCGGAGCTGGGGACTCCGGTGGCCGGAACGGCAAGGGATCGAGGTGGAGCCGCCGGATCCGGGACGAGGACGGCGGCCTCGACCAGATCGGCGACGGCGGAGCTCCGGTGGGCACGGGCGAAGCCTTTCGCCGCGGAGGAGAGGAACGGAGGCGGCGGCGGGCACGGCGGGCCTTGTGGTGGCGGCTGCGATCGTCGCCGGGCGTCGGGGCCGCGGAGGCGAGACCAGGGCGCAGGAGGCGGCAACCAGGCGCGCCTTGTGCGGGCGGAGCATCTTCTTGGCGGCGGGCGGGCGCGACCTCAGGCGGCGGCGGAGCAGATCCGGGCCCAGGGCTCGGGCGCGGCCTCATGGGCCGGGCGGAGGCGGGCGGCGGCGGCGACAGGTGTCGCAGGGGAGTGGCTGGGGCGGCTGGCGGACGTGTCCGGCGCCGGGCGACAGCGTCCGTGTGGAGAAGAAGGAGCTAGGGTTAGGGGGATTTTCATCCGCGAATTTGGAAGGGGGAGGCATATTTATAGGTAGAGGGAGCTAGGAGAGTCCAAATGAGGAGCGGTTTTCGGCCACGCGATCGTGATCGAACGACCGAGAGCATGGAGGGGAGTTAGATGGGTTTTGGGCCACTTTGGAAGGGGTGTTGGGCTGCAACAAAAGAGGCCTTTACGGTTCCCGGTTAACCGTTGGAGTATCAAACGACCTCCAAATGGCACGAAACTTGACAGGCGGTCTCCCGGTGCTATACCAAGGCCGCTTGGCAAACCTCGGGCCATTCCGAGAAAGTTTAACACCCGCTCACAACAGGAGAGAAGAAGGGGACGCCGGATGACATAGAAGCGCCGGATTGCAAAACGGACAACGGGGAAAAATCTCGGATGCATGAGATGAACACGTATGCAAAATGAAATGCACATGATGACATGATAACATGCAACACGCAAGCAAATGACATGGCAACGACGGCGAAAAACTGAAGGACACCTGGCGCATCGGATCCGGGGCGTTACAGTAGGAGCAGCCCGATCTATCTTCTTGATTTTTCTCTTCTTAGGGGGTGGTGCTTCATCAGAGGTGTGCTTGGTTTTCCGCTTCCTGGCTTCGGCTTCAGCTGCCTTGGTTTTCTTCTGTTCAGAAGCCACTGAAGGATCCTTGGGCTTCGAGCCGTGCATGCTGGCAGGGAAGACAATGTGTGGTTCTTCCTGTCGTGATGCTTCAGTGTTGGCTTCAGATGACTTCTTTTTCTTGGCAGCCATTGAGGGGTCAATGCCAGGGCGGCCAAGTGCCTTGCGCTTTTCAGCTTCATTGTAGGATTGAACGCATTTGTCTGCGAGTGCTTTCATGCGCTCTCTTGAGCCTTTGGTTTCCTCGCGTTTCTTCCGAAATGATTCCTTGAGGTCATTAAGCATCACCTTGAACTTTTGCACATCAGCCACATTCAGCTTGGCTACATGCTTCTTGAACTGTTCCTTCTCGAAGTCTATCTTTCGCTTCAGTTCTACTATGCGCTGAGCCAGAGCAAGCAGGAGCAATGGCGCCTTGGAAAGCAACGCTGACACCAATGGGAAGCTGAAGGTCATCAAAGCTGAGATCTTGATTATCAAACCACTCATCAATGAAGTTCTTTAGAATGTTTACATCAAAGAGGGGCAGATCGTTGAAGATCTCCGCCTCTTGCTTGCTCTTGATCAGCTGCTCCAGAGCATCTTGACCAAATTCTTCATCTAAAGACAAGTCAATGGGTTCAGATTCATTCCTCAGAATGGCTGCAGGCGTCAGTGCATGACTCAGTTGCTGAGCTGGTGTCTTCTGTGGCTTCTCATGCCTCATGGAGATGCGAGAGAGATCTTCAGAGTTATTGTTGGGAGTATAAGGGGCAGTTGCCAATGGCTTCACTCTCGAAGCTTTTGGGGCAGCAGATGACTTTGAAGCTTTAGTCTTCTTTTGCTTCTGCGGCTTTGGGTTAGGAGCTAGAGCTTCGTCGGTGTCAGCATCATCATCAGAATGATCCACTTTGGAACCTTGAACAGTAATGTGAGTGATGAGGCCAGCAAGGTTGTAGAAGGGGCCAATCCTGTTTTCATTGGCTTCACGGGTGCCATTGTCCCGAGGTGAGGAAGGACCAGGGTTGAAGTCAAGCCCTAGATCCTTCTTGTTCTTTGCAGCTGAGTCTTTGGCGAACTGGTAGTTGCGCTTGAACAGACTATCTTCACGACACTAGAGTAGTGAAGACGGGTCAGCATTCTTAGGCTGTGGTCCGCGCACCATGCAAGGATAGAAGCCTTGCTCAATAGCTTCAGCCTGAGTCCTGGGTGGAAGATTTTTGTACAAAATATCACCCCAGGGTGCCTTGATGGCATTCTTCTCTGCATATTCTTTAGTGATGAAGTGATGAACCATTCTTCTGCCCAATATCTTCGAATCCATTGGATTCGATTCTTGCGTTCAGTATAGGTTTCTTCTGGATCAGTTTTGTACATCTCGTGCAAATCTGGAGGTAAGTCCTTGGAGGTGTTACCACGACGTTGTCTGCCTCCCTTTCCTGCTGACTTTTCAGTTGCCATGAAGAGTAAATTGAAAGGCTTCAGTACGTGCAATGGCTTCAAACGGCTGGACTGACAGGAACTCGCTTCAGGTGAGTTGATGTGACTCTGCAAGAATTCTGCAAACGAATGCAGACTATGAGAACCAAGGGATTCTCCATGGACATGTACCGTGATGACATTAAAGGTGCGAGGAAGGGAAGAGGTCATATGCATTCTCAGAAGATTTTGAAGATAAATCAGTTTGAAGACATTGACCTCATAACGCGAAGACATTCACTTATATGATGAGAGTTGGTTCCAGAGTTGTACAAATCCAAGAATAAGTAAAGTGAGGAATCTAACTTGTGAAGAAGCATAAGTCAATATACTAGGCAGAATATGAGATGCAGAAAGAGATAGATTCATGTTCGAAGATCTGGAAACCACTTTTGGTAGGAAGGGATGAATCTATCAGATCAAAAAAACAGTAAAAAGTAAACTTTTATTACCACACGAAGAACTGCTAGACGGAGCGAAGATGGATGCCGAGCAGTTCGATCTCCCGTGCCTCAACTTGGCGACGGAAGACACCTACGGCGACGGCGGAGAAGACGAGGTCCGCGGCCGGCGTGAGGACGGCGTCGAGGAGGTCATGGCAGCTAAGCCCTTCGTCGTTGGCGTCATCGAGAGCTAGCGTAGGCGCTAGGGTTTGCGAGAGATGGAGGAGGAAGAAGGATTTTTGACCGAGACGAGACAGGCATTTATAAGGACAGAGATAGCACAGCGCAATTACGCAGGTGCCCCTGGCGGTTCACATCTGATGGATACGTGGCGAACATGCAACTCATTGAGAGTTGTTCCACGTTCCCACGCACACCTGGATTGTCGGGGTGGTTGTTCCGAATTCTCCGGGTTTCAGGCAAAAGGATATGTCATTAAAGCTAGATATAAATGTTTGTCTCTGTATCTTCTGCTGACAAGGACGTAGAGAAGACATTCGACAGTTTCAACAAAATGCATATGATTTGGATTGATAGAGCTTGAGATAGAAAGCATAGAGAGGTTAGGGTCCGATCACATTCACTTAGTTCAAAAGATTCAAACAAGAAGACATAGCCATAAGTGAATGCTGTAGAGGGCAGAATACAGTATATGTATATAACCGAGTAAAGTCAAGTCAGTAATCACGAAATCAAATCAATGTTGAAGTTAAATCAATTGCGAAGACTTTGCAAATATGGCGCCATGAGGAAACACTTCAGAAGAGTTTGGTGGTGGCGTTACCCACCGTATAGGAAGTATTAGACCCAGACACGATGCACAATTATCGTGGCGCTCTGAAGTCAATTTCCACATTAATGTATTCACACTTAGAGTGTATGTCTTCATTGATTGAAGATATACATTACTTCGTGTGTTGCACATCTAAGTCATCAAACTGCATAAGTGTTAGGATGTGTGCCTAATCACAGGATATTCGAGGATTCCAAGATATTTAGCTCACACCGCAACTTGAAAAACCTTTTCTCATCCAAGGGCTTAGTGAAGATATCAGCCAACTGCTCTTCTGTCTTGACGTGAATGATATCAATATTTTCTTTCATAACATGATCTCTGAGGAAGTGACGACGAATTTCAATGTGCTTTGTCTTCGAGTGCCGAACTGGGTTATTGGCAATCTTGATAGTGCTTTCATTATCGCAGTAGAGTGGCACATGCTTTAGATGGATGCCATAGTCCTTAAGAGTTTGCTTCATCCACAGAAGCTGAGCGCGGCAAGATCCAGCAGCAATGTATTCAGATTCAGCAGTTGAGAGTGATATACAGTTTTGCTTCTTTGAAGACCAATAGACAAGAGATCGACCCAGAAAGTGACATGTGCCTAATGTAGACTTGCGATCCACCTTGTCACCAGCATAATCAGCATCTGAAAATCCAACCAGATCAAACTCTGAGCCCTTTTGGATACCATAATCCTAGTGTTGGGGTGTAAGCCAAATATCGAAGAATTCGCTTCACAGCTAAGTGATGCGACTCCTTTGGTGCCGCTTGGAATAGGGCACACATGCAAACACTAAGCATGATATCTAGCCTAGATGCACATAAGTAAAGTAAAGAGCCAATCATGGAGCGGTATACCTTTTGATCAAAATCTTTACCATTGGCATCGGGGCTTAGATGACTTTTGGTTGGCATTGGCGTCGTGTATCCTTTGCAGTCTTGCATTCCAAACTTCTTCAGGCAATCTTTAAGATATTTTTCTTGAGATATGAAGATGTCATTGCGTTGCTGACGGATTTGAAGACCGAGAAAGAACTTCAGCTCTCCCATCATGGACATTTGATATTGTTCTTGCATCATGTGACCAAATTCATCACTGTATTTCTTGTTGGTGCAACTGAAGATAATGTCATCCAAATAGATTTGGCACACAAACAGTTCACCATCATATGTCTTCGTGAAGAGAGTGGGATCTAGAGAACCAGGTTTGAAGCCTTTGCTCTTCAGGAAGTCTTTGAGTGTGTCATACCAAGCACGAGGGGCTTGTTTGAGGCCATACAGTGCCTTGTTGAGCTTGTATACCATATCAGGATGTTTTGGGTCTTCAAAGCCAGGCGGTTGTGCAACATATACTTCTTCTTCAATCTTTCCATTGAGAAAGGCACTCTTCACATCCATTTGATACAGAAGGATGTTATGATGATTTGCGTAAGCTAGCAGTATGCGAATGGCTTCGAGCCTAGCCACTGGAGCAAATGTTTCATCGAAGTCAATTCCTTCAACTTGTGTGTATCCTTGAGCAACGAGCCGTTCTTTGTTTCTGACTACTTGACCATGCCCGTCTTGTTTGTTGCGATATATCCATTTTGTGCCGATTATGTTGTGCTTGTGAGGATCAGGACGCTTGACAAGTTCCCATACATTGTTCATCTCAAACTGTTGAAGCTCGTCTTGCATAGCTTGAATCCATTCAGGTTCCATGAAGGCTTCAGCAACTTTGTTGGGTTCAGGATTGAGACAAATGCAAAGTGCCCACAGAAATTTGCTAGCTGTGTTGCTCTTGAACGAGTGAGTGGACCAGGTGCATTAATGCTATCGATTATCTTCTCAATTTGTACTTCATTTGCAACACGAGGATGAACTGGATGAAGATTTTGCTCCTGTTGATCATTGTCATCATTTGGAGGATTGTCTTCAGGCTGAGCAATGTCTTCAGGTTGATCATGTGCAGAAATAATAAGTTCCTCTTCAGGCTGGGCCTCTGATGGTATGATCTCTCCTGTTCCCATTAGCTTGATTGATTCACTGGCAGGTACTTCATCTAGCACATTTGGCAGGTGCTCTCTTTGCGAGCCGTTAGTTTCATCGAACCGCACATCCACAGTTTCAACCACTTTATAGTGAAAGAGGTTGAAGACTCTATAGGAGTGCGAGTCCTTTCCATAACCAAGCATAAAACCCTCATGTGCTTTCGGTGCAAATTTTGAAGTGTGATGTGGATCCTTGATCCAGCACCTAGCACCAAATACTCTGAAGTAGCTTACGTTTGGCTTCTTACCAGTTAGAAGCTCATAGGATGTTTTCTTTAGAAGCTTGTGAAGATAAACACGGTTGATGACATGGCATGCAGTATCAATGGCTTCAGGCCAGAATTTTCTTGAGTCTTGTATTCGTCAAGCATCGTTCGAGCCATCTCAATAAGGGTTATGTTCTTGTGCTCCACGATGCCATTCTGCTGAGGTGTGTAAGGAGCAGAAAACTCATGAGTGATGCCTAAGGTGTCAATATAGAGGTCGAGGCCTGTGTTCTTCAAATCTATGCTGTTGTCACTCCTAATGTGCTTGATCTTGACGCCATAGTTGTTCATGGCGTGGTTGGCGAAGCGTCTAAAGACATCCTGCACTTCAGTCTTGAAGAGAATTATGTGCACCCAAGTGTATCTTGAATAATCATCAACAATAACGAAACCATAGAGACAAGCAGTTGCAGTGAGAGTAGAGTAGTGAGTGGGACCAAACAAGTCCATGTGGAGCAACTCAAAAGGTCGAGATGTAGTCATGATTGTCTTCGAGGGATGCTTGGCCCTTGTCATCTTCCCAGCTTCACAAGCACCACATAGATGATCTTTCTTGAACTTGACGCCTTCGATGCCTATGACGTGCTTCTTCTTGGCGAGAGTGTGTAGGTTCCTCATGCCAGCATGCCCTGGCCTCCGATGCCAGAGCCAGCACTCTGAAGCCTTTGCTAGAAGACATACGGCCATCTGTGGTCCTGCTGAGAAGTCTACCATGTACAGATCATCTTTCCTGTACCCTTCCAAGACTAGAGACTTGTCAGATTCCATTCATACAAGGCAACAATATTTTCCAAATAGCACAATCATGTTTAAGTCACAAAGCATTGAGACAGACATCAAGTTGAAACCAAGGGATTCAATAAGCATCACTTTGTCCATGTGCTGATCCCTTGAGATTGCAACTCTACCTAGGCCCAATACCTTGCTTTTACCAGTGTCAGTGAATGTGATGTGACTTTTATCACATGGACGTAAGGTTGAGTCCATGAGAAGACTTCGATCACCAGTCATGTGGTTAGTGCATCCGCTGTCCATAATCCATTCTGAAGCACGAGGTGTCGTACCCTACAGTGCAGTTAGGAGGATAGGCTTCACAAAAGGTATTGTGAAGCATAAACATTTGTCGTACAAGAGGATTATCAAAGCTTAGATCAAGGTAGGACTGATAGTATGACTGGCAAGCGATTTAGATACGAATTACATAGTAGGACCATTTTGGCATTTTATCTTGCATCCCATAATGTGTTTTAGGTCTCCGGCAATAGCATCGGACGCCTTTGATTTCCAACTGGATACCTTTCCCTGCAAAAGAAAGTTAATTCTTCTTAACCACCCACATCTTCAGGGGTGGCTTAGAAGCAATGAGTCTAAGTGCAGCATCTGAGAATTTCGGCTTTGGAGCCCTAGCAAATAGCCTTGCAGGAGAAGAACGATACTCATATGAATAAGCAGAAAATTTCTTAGTTCTATGAATATAGCAGTTTGAAGACACACGCTCATATTCATAAGTATGAGTATGGTTTCCCTGCAAAACATTGGCGTTAGGGTGACTCAGGTGAGTCCTGTATCTGTATGAAGCCTTTGGGCCATATGAAGCCATAGGTCTGGGGTTTGTCTTCTTCCTTGGTGGTGTCATGATGACATTCACGGAAGATTCTCAATACTACTGTTTAGGTACCGGATCTTCTTCATAGGTGGTCCATTCTGCGATTAGTACCAATATACCGCAAACACTTCACCATTCTGATTCTTAAACAGTTTATAGTTTGCATCAAAGGATTCATCAATGATGATAGGGTTAGTGCAAGTGAAACCAGATAAGGTGGATGGATCTACTGAAGGTTCCTTTGTAGCAACCCATGTGGTTTTGGGGTACTGCTCAAGCTTCCAGTACGACCCATCAACATTCATTTTCCTCTCGAACCCAATACCCTCTTTTCTAGGGTTTCGGTTCAGAATCTGCTTTTTGAGGACATCACATAATGTCTGATGCCCTTTGAGGCTTTTGTACATCCCTGTCATGTACAATTCCTTCAGCCCTGCATCATCAGTGATACTTGCATTGTCCTCAGATGAGGAGTTAGTGACAGCAAAGACATATGAAGAATTTGTAGCATTAGAAGCATTTGAACATTCAGGTGAAGAATTAGTAGTTTCACGTTCAATGCACTTCAGACATGGAGGAACAAATTATTCCTGTGTAACGCTGATTTGTTGAGCAAGTAATGAATCGCACTCCTTCTGAATATCTTCATAATCCACTCTTAGCTTTTCAAGATCTTGCTTTCTTTGAAGACATTCAGAAGAAAGCTTCTCGTGATCAGACAAGAGAGTATTATGTTGATCTTGAAGGGCCTCAAACTTGGAATGAAGTCTCTGAAGACTCTCAGCCAATGCTTTTGACTGATCCATTTCTTCACCCAACATATCATCGCTCTTGCTAAGCATGTATTGAACCTTTTCCAAGGCTCTTTGTTGTTTAGTGGCAAGGGCAGCAAGTTTGACATAGCTGGGGCCAAATTCATCACCTGATTCATCATCACTAGATTCAGAAAGGTAGCATTCAGTTACCTTAGCACCCCCTGCCATGAGGCATGGTGAAGATGATGATGATTCAGGTGCAAAGGTCATCTCTTTGAGATACTCCTTGTAATCCTCAAACCAAGGACCATAACGAGTACGATGACCTTCATAGACCTCAGAAAGCCGGTCCCAGATTAGCTTTGCGTGATTGAGGTGCATGACGTTTCTGAACTGATTTCGGGACAGACAGGAGCAGATGAAATCCTTCGCCGTGTGGTTCAGTAGAGTGTACTTACGAATGTCATTAGCCTCTGCCATCTTGCATAGATCGGTAAGACCAGTCTCAGTGACGGTCCACAGTTCGCTGTCCATAGCCATGAGTCGCTTCTTCATCATGGCCTTCCACCGTGGATACTCATAACCGTCAAAGGTGGGGCAAGAAACATTCCTCAATCCTACAGTTGACATAGCTAAAACTCCAGGTGGTTAAACCGAATCACACAGAATAAGGGAGTACCTTGCTCTGATGCCAATAGAAAGTGCTAGTTATCAACTAGAGGGGGGTGAATAGGCGATTTTTATGGAAGTCTTCAAAACATGAAAGTTTCAAAGACAAACATGAAAAGTGGACCTATAAACATGCAGCGGAAGATGAACTACACTAGACAAGCCATAGTCAAACAAGTATGAAGCTAAAGCATGATGACTAATAGCAGCTAGGTAGTAGGATCAGGATAGAAGATAGTATGAAGCCAATCAGAACAAGTAGTCACACAATGAAGTCAATCAGGCAGAGCAATCAGGCAATGACTTCACAAAGACAAACTGTAAGTAAGGAGAGTAAGAGATAGAACCAGTGTGTTGTGAAGACAAGGATTTGTTCGACCAGTTCCAGTTGCTGTGACAACTGTACGTTTGGTTAGGGAGGCTGAGATTGAACTCAGAAGACCGTGTCTTCACCTTATTCCCCTTGAGCTAAGGACACACAGTCCTCGCCCAATCACTCTGGTAAGTCTTCAAGGTAGACTTCCAAACCTTCACAGACTTCGTTCACCGGCAATCCACAATTACTCTTGGATGCTCAGAACACGACGCCTAACCGGCTGGAGGATTCACAGTCCTCAAGTGTAACAAGTCTTCAGATCACGCGACGAGAAAGACTTGATGATGCCAAACACTCTTTGGGCTCTGGGTGTTTTGGGCTTTGTCCTCACAAGGATTTCTCTCTCAAACTCTTCGGAGGTGGGTTGCTCTCAACGACAAAAGCCGTGCACTAACTCTGAGTAGCCACCAATTTATGGTGTAGGGGGTGGGCTATTTATAGCCACTAGGCAACCCGACCTGATTTGTCGAAATGACCACAGGTCACTAAGGAACCGACATGTGTCTAACGGTCGATTTCAAACACACGCGACAGCTTGACTTGGGCTACAAATAAAGCTGACTTATCCGACTCTGGATAAGATTTGCTCTCATTGTCTTCGCTCGAAGACATAGGATTTTGGTTGAGCATCACTTCAGTCACTCTAACTTTGTTCACTTAGACCCCTCTTAACAGTGCGGTGGTTCCTATGACTCAACAAAGAAGAAAAGAAACAACGAAACTACTAAGTCTTCGCGCTCCATAGTCTTCACTCAATGTCTTCTTCTGTCATAGTCTTCAATGTGAATATCTTCACGTACCACCATTATCTTCAATGTCTTCATACATTTTTAGGGGTCATCTCCGGTAGGTAAACCGAATCAAGGAGGGACTACTACCTGTGTTATCCTGCAATTCTCACAAACACATTAGTCCCTCAACCACGCTTGTCGTCAATACTCCAAAACCAAACTAGGGGTGGCACTAGATGCACTTACAAGTAGACATCAAGCTCTTTTCAGGCGCCGTTGCCGGGGAGGTGAGTGCTTGAAGGTATATATTTAGATCTTGCAATTGAATCTTTTAGTTTCTTGTTCATCACTAGTTTGGTTTATAAAAATAAAACTACAAAAAATGGAATTGTGGTGCTCTCATATTATTCATCTTTATCATGTCTTTCTTGAAAATGATGGAAAGGAAAATTGTGCTCAATTGATAGAAGAAGAATTCAATAAAATGTTTGGCATAGAATCTTTGAATGATGAGCATGATTGCAATGTTGTTAGTATGAATTCTTTGAATATCCATGATGCTAATGATATGCAAAGCCACAAGCTTGGGGATGCTATGTTTGATGAAGATGATATTTTTAGTTCCCCAAGTATTAATGAGAATATTTACTATGATGAAAGCATGCCTCCTATCTATGATGATTATGGTGATGACATGTATGCTATATTTAATAATGATAACCTTGAAACTTGTCATAATGATTTTAATTTTCAATCACATGATAGTTATTTAGTTGAGTTTGCTCCCACTACTATTCATGAAAATAAATTTTCTTATGTGGAGAGTAATAAAATTTCTATGCTTGTAGATCATGAAAAGAATGCTTTATGTGATAGTTATATTGTTGAATTCATTCATGATGCCACTGAAAATTATTATGAGGGAGGAACATATGCTTGAAGTAATTGCAATAATATTATGTTCCCTCTCTTTATGTTGAAAGTTTTTAAGTTGTGGTTGTTTTGCGTTCCTTTGCTAGTTGATTCTTGCTCCCATAAATTTTTGCTCACAAAATCCCTATGCATAGGAAGTGGTTCAGACTTAAATTTGCTTGCCATGTGATTCATGATGCTCTCTTTATGTTTCAATTCTTATCATTTATGCGAGCATCATTGAACTCATCATGCCTAGCTAAAAGGCATTAAAGAAAAGTGCTTGTTGGGAGACAACCCAACACTTTTATCTATTGTTTTTTGTGTTCACATGATTATGCTACTTTAATAATCATGTTTTATTGTTTTTGTTTCAATAAGGTGCCAAGTAAAGCCTTTGGGATCATGTTGGGTGATAGTTGATTTGATCTTCCTGAAAAATAGAAACTTTTGCGCTCATGAAAACAACTCTCATTTTTAACAGAAGAGTGATTTTGAGTTGATTCTTTATGAAGAAGATTAATCTACAAATTTCTCATGTGTTCCCAATTTTTTCATAATTTTTGGAGTAGCAGAAGTATGATTTGAGTACAGATTACTATAGACTGTTCTGTTTTTGACAGATTCTGTTTTCAATGCATAGTTTGCTTGTTTGCTCGTTTCTATAGCTTATATTGCTCTACATAAATTGTGGAAATGATATGCTACAGTAGGCATTGTGTGGAAACAATTATGAATCTTGTCTTTGACAGTACCAAAGTGAAATTGTTTGCTCTTTATCATACTAACCTATCTCACGAAGTTTCATTAAGTTTTGCGTGATTGAAGTTTCAAATTTTGGGTGAGATGTCGATATGAGGAGAATAAGGAGTGGCAATATCCTAAGCTTGGGGATTACCAAGGCACCCCAAGTTAATATTCTAGGAAGATCCAAAAAACTAAGCTTGGGGATGCCCCGGAAGGCATCCCCTCTTTTGTCTCCAACATTATCGGTAACCTCACTTGGAGCTGTGTTTTCATTCATCACATGATATGTGTTTTGCTTGGAGCATAAATTTATTTTGTTAGGATTTGCTTGATCTTATTTATAATAATGTTTTGCGTCTTTTATTTCAATAAAAGTGGCAATGATAGCCTTTGACATACTTATTTTGCAAGTATACATGTTGCTGTTTCAAAACGGAAAGTTTATCGTTGTTGCAAAAATTCCCTAGAAAAGTCAGAATCTGATAAAATGATGAAACTTTTTCAAAATAAGCTCTGATAATTTTTATAAAGTGTGGTAATTGTTTCAAAAAATTTGGAGTTAGGGAAGTATGATGAATATTGCATTCTCTACAAACTGTACTGTTGTGGCAGATTGCTGTTATGTTTGCATTGGTTGCATATGTTTGCTTGTTTAATGATTCTATTTGAGGATAGGAGTATTAAATATGCAGAGGCATTTAGTATGAAATGTTTAATAATAATTTTATTAATTTGCTACAGTAGAGAGTGATAAGGTTTTGCACTGATTTATACTAACTTACCTCACGAGTTCTTGTTGAGTTTTATGTGGATGAAGATTTTGAGATTTAGGGAAACTGTTATACGAGGAGTTAAGGAGACACAAGTGTCGGTGTCAAAACTGGCGGATCTCGGGTAGGGGGTCCCGATCTGTGCGTCTTAGGCTAATGGTAACAGGAGACAAGGGACACAATGTTTACCCAGGTTCGGGCCATCTCGACGGAGGTAAAACCCTACTTCCTGCTTGATTGATATTGATGATATGAGTAGTACAAGAGTTGATCTACCACGAGATCATAGAGGCTAAACCCTAGAAGCTAGCCTATGCTGATTATGATTGTGACCGTCCCTCTAAGGACTAAACTCTCCGATTTATATAGACACCGGAGAAGGCTAGGGTTTACATGGAGTCGGTTACAAGGAAGGAAATATAATATCCGGAACGCCAAGCTTGTCTTACACGCAAAGGAGAGTCCCATCCGGACACGGGACGGAGTCTTGAGTCTTGTATCTTCACGCTCCAATAGTCCGGATGAAGCATATAGTCCGGCTGTCGGGATACCCCCTAATCCAGGACACCCTCAGTAGCCCCTGAACCAGGCTTCAATGACAATGAGTCCGGCACGCAGTTTTGTCTTTGGCATTGCAAGGCGGGTTCCATCTCCGAATACTTCAAAGTAATTATCGAACACGTAGACCGTGTCCGGATCTGCAAGATGATCTTCACATACCACCGTAGGGAGCATATCATAAATCTGATCTGTTGGCAATCTTTGTACGTCATGCCTTTGCATCGTGGCCCGGCCCAACACGAACTGGTTTTTCTTAGGCCACCTCGATACACGTTGTGAGGCGGTTTTATTAGCATGCCCTGCCGAAGCAGAGATCGTGTTCCCCTTATTACGGGATTTTCCATCAATACGGGCGTGCGCAACCCCACGATGACTGTTGGTATGACTCTGTGTTTTTAGATAAGTCTCAAGCGGTCACGCTGAGGACTCTTGATATTCACCCCCCTTATAAAGGGGCCGAGGCCTATACCTCTTTTCCACCACCCAAGACCCATACTCAAACACCCCAGATCCTACAATATGTCCGGATCCAACCCTCAAGGCCGGTGGGTGGCCTCCTCGATCAAAGAGGAGGACATTGCAAGGCTTAGGGAGGTCGGATATCTGACTGCCGACATCTAGCACAGGCTTCCTGCCCCAGGGCAGGTCATCCCTACTCCCGATCCCAATGAGAGCATCGTATTTGTTCCTCACTTCCTCCCCGGCTTGGGCCTCACCCTTGATCCCTTTGTGAGGGGGCTCATGTTCTATTATGGGTTAGATTTTCACGATCTAGCTCCGGACACTATCCTCCATATCTCGTCGTTCATCATTGTGTGCGAGGCTTTTCTCCACGTCACTCCACACTTCGGCTTATGGCTCAAGACCTTCAATGTGAAGCTGAAGATGATCGAGGGGCGACATGCGGAGTGCGGAGGTGCCATAATAAGTAGGAACGCCGATGCCCCATTGTCGGTGTCAAACCGGCGGATCTCGGGTAGGGGGTCCCGAACTGTGCGTCTAAGGCTAATGGTAACAGGAGGCAGGGGACATGATGTTTTACCCAGGTTCAGGCCCTCTCGATGGAGGTAATACCCTACTTCCTGCTTGATTGATCTTGATGCTATGAGTATTACAAGAGGTGATCTACCATGAGATCGTAGATGCTAAACCCTAGAAGCTAGCCTATGATGATTATGATTGTGTATATGATCTATCGACTAGCCTAGCCTCAGTTTATATAATGCACCAGAGGCCTAGGATAACAAGAGTCCTAGCTGAATACGCCGGTGGGGATGAGTCCTTGTCTTGATCACCAAGTCTTGTGGAATCTTCCTTGTATGCCGTAGCTGTCCGAACTGGCCCATGAGTATACGGCCATGGGGGGCCCTTGGCCCAATCCAACTGATCGGGAGACGACGTGGTGAGTACCCCCTAGTCCAGGAGACCGTCAGTAGCCCCCTGAACCGGTCTTCAAGTTAGGGATGCTCCTCGATTCATCCGAACTGTTATTCATCTTCGGTCGTCGGTCTTGAAAACTGGTTCAACAAATCTTCTCATCTTCGATCTTGAGGATCGCTGAAGTGCATCCGAAGAGTTTACACATCGGGTATCCGAGGAGCCCCTTTAAGTTTCCGGCCTTTATCAATGCCTTGTTTATTTTTATGCCACACCTCGGGTCTGAAGTTGTTCCCGGGAGGCAGTGTCCTCTTGTGTCCGAGATCCAACGCCGGACTGCATTCGAGGTATCTTTTGCAGCCAAGCACCAATGCCGGACTGCTTCCGAGCTCCAACGCTTAAATGTATCCGAGCTCCAACACTGAAACGTATCCGAGCTCCAACGCCGGACTGTGTCCAGGCTCCAACGTCGGACTGTGTCCAAGCTCCAATGCCGAACTATATCCAAGATGTCATAGATCATCTTGGTTCAAAAAAGTTGAAGGAGTTTAGCCGAGCTTATTGCCGAAAATGCCCTCAAGGTGGCTGTTGGCCTAATATCCGGGATGCACCTGAAGGAAAAAATCAAACCGCTGACCCTAACAGCCCTTGAGACTCAGGTCGATTCATAAAATCAGCCTGAGGATCAATTCCAGCTCGGCAGCATACTTAGGGATAGAAACACGGTGTGCAAAGTCCTCGAGACTCAGGTTGGGTGCGGTCGACCAACCTGAGGATAATAATCTCCTTGAAAACTATATTGCACTTTAAATTTTTTGCATTGGATTGTCAATGCAGTAGCCCCCGAGACACTGGTCGGGTGGCAACACCAGATCAGGGGATCGATGTAGCCCTTTAATATTTGTAAATGATAAGCACGAAGCCCAGTAGCCCCCGAGCCTTAATGTGGGCATGGGTGGCCGAATTAAGGATCGATGTCCGAAGTAAAATCACAAATTATGTGTAATGATTCTATGTATCCAAGTACTTTACATCATTATTTTGACTCCATTGCGACCGTTTTATCAGTTGAAAGTGGCCCATCGTCGGCTTCTACCCCTTGGTAGATACTGCGCAGGGTGTTTCCGCACTAACAAAACAACCCTTAGCCGACGTCTCGGTGCCCGGAGGTGGTTGTGTTAGCAGAAACGAAGCAATCAGATATGCGGGCTTTATAACTTTCGCTTAGTCATAGGAGCTTTAAACCGGGGAAGCTAGCTATGAGCCCCCGGTTATTGTTCGGCGACATCCGAGGTCAAGCCGTAAACACTTCGTCCAATGTTATGAACGGCCCGTCATTTAATACAGTCATCGGACCGCTGACCAGTTTACGCTTATTGTGACAGTTAGTTTTCGGCTTTCTCCACTTCGGTGCTTAACCATGCAAGCTGGAAGCACAATCGCAGTGGTTCTCCCTTTGCACACCTAGCCGAACAAAGCGGAACATAGGAGGCAAGTGCAGGAGCCGGGCAACCCAACTATTGACCGAAGACACAATTCGAAACTGATGCATATATAGCAATATCCGAGAATTTTTGCCGAATCTCTAAAGGTGTCCGGCGTTGCACTGCGAGACTTATGCGGAAAACACACAAATAGTTGAAAGGTGCCATAGGATTGGAAAACCAAAAAATCGTCAGTAAAAACTCGACGTCCAAACTAGATCAATTGTTCGGTGCCAATCAGAAAATTGGTCTTAGAGAAAAAAAATTGTGCTTCTGCCGTGCTTTAACATGACACATCCTATCTCAAGACTTCAAGCATGTCAGCCTACGGCTTCAACCTCCTATCCCGAAGGCGGAGTGCTTCTCATTAGGCTAGTTTAGCAAACTTTAGTGGCTTTGAGAGAGAAATTAGGCTCCCCGGCTATTGACCACACACTCGCGTCGAAAAAAGGAGTGATAGAAAAAAGACTTTGCAACGACTAAGAAGAAGAACACTTATTATAAAACAGCTCACATAAATTTAAGAGCCCCCGAGTGACTTGGGTAAAAGAATTTTAGGTATAATGATTGTATGTACCGAAGTACTTGTATCATATCTGTGTTCACCCGAACTTTATACGCGTCTTAACCAACCATCGGTTTCTCCCTCTTCGGTCAAGAACCGAAAAGTGTTATGTACTCCACCTGTCGAGAATATCGACGGTGTTTGCGATAACCAGGCAATCAGGCCATAAGGCTGTAACAGACAAAGCGCGTTCAAGGAACTTATGCTATATTACCGACGAAGTGTAAGAAGCATCTTCGAAGAAAATAATACCCCCATCGATACCTTTCTTCGGTTGCTCATTATTACTGTGAGACTTGTGCTATAGATTTTTTGTACTCATGAGTTCTGTTGTGTGGCGATCATTGTTGAAAATAGTAAGAGCACTAGCTTTCGGCTTCACCCAATCTGAGGTCCGGCTCGGACGACCCGATCGTGACAATCGCAGAGGTGCTCCCTTTACTCCCTAGCCGAACAATCGGGAACGTAAGGGTAAACACAGGAGCAAGGCAACCTAGCTTGCAAATCGCTTAAGTCAACATGGTGCATATTGTGGCGTAATACACGAACAAGGAACAAAGCCGTACAAGTATAATCATTTGCAAGAGGAAAGGCTTCATAAGGGAAGCCCCTAAGTAAATGGGGTATTTGAATTTGTGTGTCACAAACAAAGTTTTGACAAGGAAAAAAATTTTACAAGCAACTTTTTTCCAAAAAAGTAGAATGCTTGGTCGAACCGAACAAAATTTAAAGCAGAAAGTTTTTGAGCATGAAAGCAACTTAGCTAGTTAATGCGCTTGGTGCTGATGACGCGATTCGGGCTTGCGGCGGGACGAAGACGCCCATTGATCTGTGACAGATCTGACAAGGTTCGCAGTCCTCGGCATGGCCGAGGTCCCAGCCCCCATGCCCGAGGTGTCCGAGCATGGAGTTCGGCATTCCGGAGTAGTGACCACGTAACGCAGTCAAAATCGATTGCCTGCACAGATAAAACAGTGCGGTCCAGGAAATAATTATAATAATATATATAATCCTTGAATAATTGCTTTATGCAAGAATAATTTATTTAAAGAGATGTGGCCTGGCGCCGAAGCCAATGTCGATGCAGGGCGTCGGCGTGACGCAGTGAAGGCATGACAAAGCCTGAATTTCCAGGGTGGTCTGAGTCTCGGATGCGGCGTCCACCGAACTATGTACGGAAACTGACCGAACCACCACGCGACCATTTTTAATATGGCCGCCATTTGATAGACCTATGTACAGATGATGGAACAAACCAGAGTAATAATACTTTAAGAAAAATAAGTCCAACAAGCAAAAATTGTTAGGATTAATAGCACCTAGTTTATTTGTTGTAGTAGTCCGAAGAAAAGCGACTCCCAAAATTGGGAATCGATCCGCACACCCATTGCCTGATGGGCGATAAAGCGACGGCATGGCGATGCTGGCAAAGGTGGGCTTGCCAAGGCAAAGCCCCCGGTCCAGCTAACGTGATGAAGCTGGTTGGCTGGTGACGCCGAAGTCATCGGAGTATGTTGATGAAGAAATAGCCAAGTCCCCGGTCTAGCCGAGGTGACGGAGCAGGCTGGTGAGGAGTTGTTGCAGCTGCCATGCCAGCCGAGGTGTTGAAGTAGTTTGGCGTGACGGACATTGGCTTGAAGAGGCAACAGTGCGGCCATGCCGACCCAGGTCGTAACTTGTGACGCGTCCAATGCTGGCTTGATAGAGTGACCATGCGGCGATGCCGGTGTGCCTGCTCAATGTAATCCGTGGGCGGCGATGTTGGTGATGATTTATCCTTGGCGATTCCGAACACTTATTCGGCTCACCGAGGTGAGGATCCGAAGAAGTTGAGTTTGGCTCAAAAAGCGATGACATGTCTAGCGCGGGTCGGCAGCCGGGGAGCTATATTGCCGGACTGGTTTGTCACCAGCGTGATGGCGAAGATTACCTCAGAGGAGTATTAAAATTTTATGGGCGCGTGTTAAGAACAAAGCACAATATCTTAGAACAAAATTCCTTTAAAAAGGTTGTTAAATATCACATTCATAAAGAAACATGAATTCGGGTCGGATACGTATTCGCGCAGGAAACAGATCTGAAAAGTGATGCACCAATCGGAAGGTTCCCGGAGTTTGGACGGTCGGATCAAGCTGAAATTTTGAGGGGTGGTAGATATGGGAATTCCGCAGCAAATGAATGGTTGGATATTCCAAAGGACCTCCGAACTGGGCTCTGGAGGCCATGCCCTAAACTCATCCAGATTCCCGTCCAGGTTTGACAGGGCTCCGGTATATCGAAGATTGCCAGAGATTCCTCCATCGGAACTTGACGAATTTTTCCAGGGTTGTTGTAGACTCAATTCCGCATAATCCCAGTGAAGCAATCGTTAAAATGACACTCAAGGAGGTGGTGGCGGCAGATACAAGTTCGTTGTCCATAAAAACAGCACGGTCGCCCGAGGGCAATGTTGACGTTGAGCCCCCGAGCTCCATGGATGATTCCTCCGTGATCTTGATAGAGATCGGAGTTGGTGTTGATGATGGCCCTCGTATGAACATGAAGATCGGAGGCAGGGCACAATCCTCGGTCAAGCCAAGGTGACCAGTCAAGCCGGTGACAAAGATGTCGACACCGCAGTTAATCTGCAGACGAGCCATTGATCCTTTTGCCGATCACACAGCGGAACTCTCAATGAAAGCACCAATGACGGTGTCAAAACCGGCGGATCTCGGGTAAGGGGTCTCGAACTGTGCGTCTAAGGCTAATGGTAACAGGAGGCAGGGGACACGATGTTTTACCTAGGTTCGGGCCCTCCCGATGGAGGTAATACCCTACTTCCTGCTTGATTGATCTTGATGCTATGAGTATTACAAGAGTTGTTATACCACGAGATCGTAGAGGCTAAACCCTAGAAGCTAGCCTATGATGATTATGATTGTGTATATGATCTATCGACTAGCCTAGCCTCAGTTTATATAATGCACCAGAGGCCTAGGATAACAAGAGCCCTAGGCGAATACGCCGGTGGGGAGGAGTCCTTGTCTTGATCACCAAGTCTTGTGGAATCTTCCTTGTATGCGGCAGCTGTTCGAACTGGCCCATGAGTATACGGCCATGGGGGGCCCTCGGCCCAATCCAACTGATCGGGAGACGACATGGTGAGTACCCCCTAGTCCAGGACACCGTCACCCATGGCCAGAGGGTTCTTTCCCAGAGGTATCCGATTTATGGCAGCGGAGGTGGTTTTACGTCATGGCTCCCAGAGGCACAAAGTGGGTGGCTGCCCCCGGCTTCCGCTCGGTCCCTCTGTCACAACTGCCGTCATGGACCAACGTAGGACGGGATTGGGGGTCTGCCAGTGATGTACCAACACTTCAGAGCCGTATCTGAGAGCTTCTTGACAGGGACATTAACCTTGTCAGCATAATTCAGGTAATGCTAATCCGACGGATATTGTCGTGTAAACGCCGGCCTCTCCAGATGTGGGAGTTCAATCCAGAGGGTCCACGGATTATTCTGCACTTCTTCGGCCTGACGCTCGAAGGGATGTGTAAATTATTTTTCAGACCACAAGCAAAGTGTCCGGACACCACCGAGGATGCGGACCTAAGCTGCAATCGCCTAGATACCCAAGTAAGTAGCCTCGAAACCGGACACTTCGTTTTTATATTTGTCATAATCATGTTCTTAAAATCCTCCATGGCCAGGAATGGCTCAACAAGGCGGAGAGAATCAGGTGTCCGTCGCCACTTCCCGAAGGCTCACCTAGTCCCACCATAGCCAAGATGCTTGGTCGGGTGCTTAGCAAAATGCCCTCAGGGAAAGACGAAGGGAAGAACAGAAAAGCCGAACTTCACACAATGCGCATCCAAACCGGCGGAATTGCTACCTCCCCAAAGGAGGATAGTCGGGGAGGGGAATCTAAGGCCTCCTCCCCGCGTGGGAAGAAGAGGGCCGCCTCCGAAGACTTGGAGACGGAGATGCCCAAACAGGGGAAGAAAGCGTCACCAGGGGGCCCTGCCCCGAAGGGCGCCCTCACCGCGTCAGGCCTGCCAATGGGCCAGCCCTCAACCGAGCTGTGAGTTAATCGTAAATTCGAAGGTACTGCATTTCTCCGAGAACAATAACCAGGATCCATTTTTGCAGTCCGGCTAGCAGCTCTTTTCGACAGAGTTCGTCTTCGGGGGATCTCCCTCCCGAGATGATGGAGAGTGAGACCCCACCAACCTCTTCGCCTCATGAGGCGGGCGACCCCGAGGTGTCGTCACGGAGGAGTCCGGGTCTGCCGAAACCAGAAGCTAATCCTTCAGCCGCCCTGAGCCCGGAGCGTTCGGCTCCCACGGGGGGCGATGAGAAGGGTCCGGCACATTTCAGTGTCCGGCTGGACATACTGACGGTCCTTCTGGAACGAGCCGCACTCTCGGAGGAGCACCGCTCATTAATGAGCACGGTGCTCAAGAAGATTTCATCCGCCACAAGCGGTTTGAATGAAGCATTTACGAGCCTGCTCAGAGGCTTTGAGGTATGTAATGAAAAATACATATTTTTTTGGCTGTGAGGCACGCGCTAGGTGTGCTCCATATGGATAGTAGCCCCTGAGACTCTGGTTGCCCGCCCTAGGAGGCAAACGGAGGATCATATCGTGTAAGTAATGGTTGCGCTGTATATATGCGCAGGTGTCTAAGGATCCGGCAGCCGACCAGTCCGTTGAAATTGCCGAACTAAGGAGGCAGATTGGAGCTATTGATGCTGATATCACGTTGGTGAACGAGCGGCTTAATGAGTCACAAGGTATGTGCTCTGCTTTCCTTATTATGTTCTATAGGAAAATTTGAGAGGGGCATACTATTAATGCGATATGCTTGCACTGCAGACGGTGCTGCTGCCGTGGAAGCCCTGAGGGCGAAACTTGCCCAGGCCAAGGGACAAGCTCGGGCTAGCAATGCGGCTGCCCTAAAGGCGGCCGAAGAGTTGAGAGCCGAACAGGGTTCTCATCGCCGAAGCGAACATAAGATAGCCGAAATGACTGTGGAGTTGAAAAATGTCGCCGACCAGTATGAGCTCCTTAAAAAGGAGAATCAGGTTAATTTGGCTGAACTGAACAATGCACTTAATGCGGCCAAGGAGATGCGGACCGAAATCAGGGATGAGCGGGAGGAGCTTCGACAGGCTGGGAAAATCGTGGCTGGGAACCCCTACTTATTGCGGATGAAGTTTTTGGATCTGAAGTATGCTCCCTGGATCGTATTTGAGTCCTGCGGATCGTGTCTGAGACTTGGCGAAGAGTACAGCTGATGCAGCCAAGTTTTTCGAGGATCAAGGTGATAAAGAAGTAGAGAAGTTGTTCTGGTCGCAATTCAATGCTCCCGCGCGCACATTGCTGTTGAGTGAGAAAATGGCTGTTGTGGCTGAGCTTCATAGGCTGTTCAGGCTTGCTATGCGGTCTATAATAGACCATCTTTGGTCGAAGGGGCCTAAGCCGGACAGTTATTTTGGTTTGGTGCAACAATTCCTCGGTGCCGTATCTCAGATCGATGCCATGAGGAGGTCGACATGTATAGAAGGTGCATGGATGGCACTTTCTGTGTTAAAGCATATTGGACAGATATAGAGGCCACCATCATTGCGACCCAGAATCCGGCGGGAGGCCAGGATCCGGCAGAGCACTACTTGGAGCAGGTTATAGAAGGTGCTCGCTTAATAGAGGCTCAGTGCTCGAAGAATGTCATGTTCGAGTGACAAATCACTTCATTGTAAAAACAATGTTATTTTGATTATGAGGCTATATTTATACTTTGTGCTCGAAAGTATTATTGTGCCTCCTGTGTGGCCGTTTTTATGTATATATGTAATTTGAAAGTTAGCAGTAATTGGCTTCAGCCCCCACGCATACAATGCGGGGGTGTTCGCGAAAAATATGCATAATCACACTTGATCCAACGTCTTGGTCCATTAAGGAGGTGATCGCACGTCGAGCTAGGCAACCGGACTATATAGCTGTAGCACTTTCACTTAGCCATAGGAGTTTGACGGTGGGGCTACTATGTAGCCTTGCGTGCATCTGAATACGGGCGTGTTTGTACATGACCGGGAAACGACCCTTCCTTAATGCAGAGGAATCCTAAAGATTCCGATAAGTCTTCGAGTGGTTGAACAGTCTCTCGATGTATCATGATAGTCAGTTTTCGGCTTTCTCTACTAAGGTGCTCATCCGGAATAACCAGGGCACAATCGCAGTAGTTCTCCTTTGGCCGCCTTAGCCGATAAGAACGGAACGTAAGGCGGCAAACCCAGGAGCCGGGCAAACCCAACATTTGACCAAAGACATGATTCGGAGTTGATGCATATAAGGCCAAACTCGTGACGCTGAACACTCCCGAAGGTATTCGGACTTTATAACATAGAATGGGCTGAAGAATTCCCTTTCATTATGAACCCTGTATTTCCAGGTACGTGCATTAGTCTGTCGTGGCGAAATGCCAATAACGGCAGTACCCTCTGTGGGTATAGTACCCATGCAATGTGTAAACAACAAGAGGCAATAAAAAAGGTTTACATAGGGGCTTAATCTAAAGAGAAACCTTTGAGCGGGGCCTTGCTGCACGTCTGCGCCTTTATCTCCGTTGTGCTGTTTCCTGCAAGGGTATCGCACGAATTGTGTCTGTAAAAAAGAAAAACTCGTGTAGAAGAGTATAACGTAAGCGTGCGATGGATAGTAAAAGTGTAAGACATTGGCCTGCTAATAAGGTCAAGCCAAGAGTGGGGCTGTATTAAATATCTATAGCCCCTGGTGTCCTCTATGGGATTACATACATGGCGCCCTGGATCAGTTTTATCCGGGCTGCCGGACTCGTCTAACCGTGTCCGTGGTCTTAACGACCAGTCATGCTTTCTGGTATTGGAGGCCGCTTAGCATCCGGCCGCTGGAGCCGTCGTGTATTCCTCCGCGCGTGAAGAGCGCTCTGTGTTTCTGTTAACGGTGATGACGCCACGTGGACCGGGCATCTTGAGTGTAAGGTAGGCGTAATGTGGTATTGCGTTTAAGCGGGCGAAGGCCGCTCTCCCAAGCAATGCGTGATAATCGCTTTGGAAGGGGGCGATGGTGAAGAGTAGTTCTTCGCTTCTGGAGTTGCCTGGGGAGCCGAATGTTACCTCTAGTACAATGGAGCCCCTGCTGTACGCTTCAGCGCCTGGTATCGCCCCTTCAAAGGTGGTGTTGCTTTGGCTGATTCTGGATGGGTCTATCCCCATCCTACGGACAGTGTCCTGGTATATTAAATTGAGACTATTGCCGTCGTCCATGAGGACGTGAGTAAGATGGTATCCGTCGATTATTGGGTCGAGCACCAAGGCATCTGATCCTCCGTGCCGAATACTAGTCAGGCAGTCCGTGTGATCGAAAGTGATCGGACAAGCCGGCCAGTGGTTAGGTGTGGGTATGACAGGCTCTATAGCGTATGCGTCTCTGAGAACGCATTCGTGCCTTCTCGTGAATGTGTGAGTCACGTGGATCATGTTTACTGTTTTTACCTCTGGTGGGAATTTTTTCTGTCCCCCAGTGTTCGGCTGGCGAAGCTCATCCTTGTCTTCACTTGGTGTTTCCCTTCCCTTGTGTTCGGCATTTAATTTGCCAGCCTGCTTGAAGACCTAGCATTCTCTGTGAGTGTAGTTCGCAGGTTTGTCGGGGGTGCCATGAATTTGGCACAGTCTGTCCAGGACTCTGTTCAGACTGAACGGTCCTTCTTTGCTGCCTTTAAATGGCTTCTTTTGATGACCGGGTCGAGAGCCCCTGAATCCAGCATTGACCGTTGTGTTGTCCGGGCTCTCTTTCTTGTTTTGACGTTTTTTTATTGCGTCGTGGCTTCCCATTGCCATCTCTTATTTCGGATGTGCTTGGGTCGCTGGGGCCTTTACGGGCCAACCAGCTATCTTCACCCGCGCAAAAGCGGGTCATAAGGTTTGTTAAGGCTGCCATTGTCCTTGGCTTTTCTTGGCGAGTTATGCAGCGAGCCACTCGTCTGAATCTTTGTGTTTGAACGCCGCTAAGGCTTCGGCATCCGGACAATCGACAATTTGATTCTTCTTAGTGAGGAATCTGTTCCAAAGCTTGCGGGCGGACTCTCCGGGCTGTTGGATTATGTGACTTAAATCGTCCGCATCCGGAGGCCGGACATAAGTCCCTTGAAAATTGGCCTTGAAAGCCTCCTCGAGTTCCTCCCAACTTCCAATTGAATTTTCGGGGAGGCCTTTCAACCAGTGTCGAGCTGGCCCCTTCAACTTGAGGGGAAGGTATTTAATGGCGTGGAGGTCGTCCCCACGAGCCACGTGTATATGCAGGATAAAATCCTCGATCCAGACCCCTGGGTCTGTCGTTCCGTTGTATGCCTCTATGTTCACAGGTTTAAAACCCTGTGGAAATTCATGGTCCAGTACTTCTTCGGTGAAGCACAGGGGGTGAGCAGCCCCTCTGTATCTAGACGTGTTGTGGCATGCCGTCGGCTGTTGTGTGTCCGGTGTTAATTCTGAACTAGTATCCGATCGGTATGATCGTTTTGGCAACCATAGTCCCGCGTCGGGGTGTGTCCTTTTGATCAGTAGATGGACCTAGCCGCGCCGGCTTTCTTATCCAGGAGCTTGCGTAAATCGTGTGTGGCGTCGGTAGCTGCTCTGTTGCGGTTATGAAGTGGTTTGTCCGGCCTCCTGGCTGTGTTGTTCTTTGGTGGAACGGCCTCGTCGTCGAATTCTGGCAGCAGTTTGCGTTTTGGATAGCTCTTTGTATGGCGATCGTCACCGTACTTTTCTTCAGTGTCTAGCACTTTATTCCATCTGCGATTGAGCGTTTCCTGTGCGGCCTTTAGCTGTTGCTTCTTCTTCTTTAGACTTCTCGCAGTGGCCATAAGCCTTCTGTGGAGGTTATCTCGTTCCAAGCGTGTTTCCGGGATGATGAATGGGTCATCCGGACTGTGTTCTTGTCCCGGGGCGGTTTGATGAACTCATCCCTCGGGATCGTTGAGATCGGGCGTCTGCTCCGAACTGTGTTCGGCGTGACCTGGCTCATCCTGCTCCATTGCTGGATCCCTATGGTCGTTGTTGCCTTCGGAGTTGACTGGGGTGTCGATCTTTCTGGCGCTCTTATCGCTACTTTTACTGTTGCTGGACTTGGAGCGGCGTCTGCGCCGTCATTTTGGCTTTTGCCCGGGGGTCTTATCTTCCCGATTGTTGCCGTTGTCCTTCTTAGGCATATCCACCATGTATATATCGTATGACGAGGTGGCAGTCCAGCGCCCCATTGATTCTGACTTGTCTCCTGCGCCGACGCCCATACCGTTGGTATTATCAGAGTCGAAGTCAAGCATGTCTGATACATCGTCGACAGTGGCTATGAAGTGGGTGGTGGGCGGGCAATGAATTCCTTCGTCGCCTGCTTCCCATTCGAGCCGGACATAGTTCGGCCGAGATTCTTCTAACAGAGAGAGGGACTTTAAAGAGTTCAGCATGTCGCCAAAGGGCGAGTACTGGAAGATATCCGCAGCGGTGAACACCATTACCGGAGCCCAACCAGAATCGGCGGGCTTGGAGGCGCGCGGACTGGAACCTACAACCGGATACGAGTCCGGTGATCCGGTGTCACAGGCTGCCTTAGGGGTGAAGTCTATGTTCAGCTCTAACGCCAATGAGTGTGCGGCCTCTGGGGCGGGGTCCATCCACCCATCCTCGAACGACGCACTCCGCTGCGGATTTAGGTCCGGGGCTCCTGCAGGGGCGATCCCGAGCGTTGTCCGACAGCAGGTCTAGGCCGTGCTCGTCGTGATTGTCCGGCGCTCCTGGCACAGGCCCGAATCCGTTGAAGATCAAGTCTCCGCGGATATTGGCCGTATTGTTGAAGTTTCTAAACCTGTCCTGGAGGCCAGGGGCGTAGCTGTCGATCTGCTCCAGATGGCCAAGTGAATTGGCCCGCAGTGCGAAGCCACCGAACACGAAGCTCTGTCCGGGGAGAAAAGTCTCACCCCGGAACGTGTCGTAGTTGATGATTGGAGGGGCCATCAAGCCTTGCAGCAATGACACAGAGGAACTCTCAATGAAAGCACCAATGTCGGTGTCAAAACCGGCAGATCTCGGGTAGGGGGTCCTGATCTGTGCGTCTTAGGCTAATGGTAATAGGAGACAAGGGACACAATGTTTACCCAGGTTCAGGCTCTCTCAACGGAGGTAAAACCCTACTTCCTGCTTGATTGATATTGATGATATGAGTAGTAAAAGAGTTGATCTACCACGAGATCGTAGAGGCTAAACCCTAGAAGTAGCCTATGCTGATTATGATTGTGATCCTCCCTCTAAGGACTAAACTCTCCGGTTTATATAGACATCGGAGAAGGCTAGGGTTTACATGGATTCGGTTACAAGGAAGGAAATATAATATCCGGATCACCAATCTTGTCTTCCATGCAAAGGAGAGTCCCATCCGGACACGGGACGGAGTCTTGAGTCTTGTATCTTCACGCTCCAACGGTCCGGACGAAGCATATAGTCTGGCTGTTCGGATACCCCCTAATCCAGGACTCCCTCAACAAGAGCTCAAGCTTGGGGATGCCCAAGGCATCCCAAGCTAATAATCCAAGAATTCTAAAGCATCTAAGCTTGGGGATGCCCCGGTAGGCATCCCACCTTTTTCTTCAACAATTATCGGTTAGTATCGGTTGAGCCTAAGTTTTTGCTTGTTCACATGAGTTGTGCTATGCTTGGAATGTCATTTTGTTTTGTTTTGCTTGATGTTTGAATAAAATACTTAGGTTTGAAAGTTTTTAAATAAGAGAGAATCCTCATATAGCTACCCAATTACATAACTACTCGCTTGATCTTCACTTATATCTTTTTGGAGTAGCTTCTCATTTACTCTGGTGCTTCACTTATATCCTATGAGTAAATTGTTGAATGAATTGATATCATGAAGTTGAAATTATATGTTCATATCATGCCTAGTAGTAGCTTCACATTGGGTTTTGAAAGTGAAATCTTTTGAAGCTTGACAATCACAATATTGGTCATACAAGCAATTCCTGAATGATTAATATAAGGAAGAGAACTTTCACATGCAAATACACTATCTTGGAAAACTTTTGTGATTGTGAGCCCCCATCAAAATATTATATGCCAAAAATTTGTACGTTGGACAAGGAAGACAACGTAATGTTTTATGTTTGTTCATATTCACATAGAAGTTATATTGTCATAGATCCTTCAACATGTGGTGCTTGCCCCCTATCCTTGCTAGCCAAAAATTCTGCACCAAGTAGAGATACTACTTGTGTATGTGGTGAGTGTTAGCAATCATAGAAAATTATATGATAGTTGAGTATGTGGGGCGTTTACTTGAACTCTGTTGAATAAGTTGAATTGCAATTGCTTGGTGATTGAGAACATAGGTTGTTGAGTTTCAAGAGAATTCATTGTTTGAACCTTAACATGTGAATAGGTTGCTACTTTAACATGATGAGTTTTTATGAGAAAAGGTTGTTGTTATGATGCTAGAAAAGTGATTGAAATTACTATTGATCAAACTTATGCACTTTGCTAGCATTCACACTTCATAAATTATTTGTTTTATCATTTACCTACTCGAGGATGAGTAGGAATGAAGCTTGGGGATGCTGGCAGGTCTCCAACGTATCTATAATTTATGAAGTATTCATGCCATGTTTACAATAATTTTATATGGTTTTGGTATGATTTGCATGGAACTAACCCGGACTGGCGCTGTTTTCAGCAGAACTACCGTGGTGTTGTTTTTTGTGCAGAAATGAAAGTTCTCCAAATGAGCTTAAACTTTTTGACGATTTTTTTTGGAACAAAAAAGACCCCCGAAGCTTTGTGGAAGCGCCATAAGATCCACGAGGAGGGCACAACCCACCGGGGCACGCCTGGGTCCTTGCCCGTGCCCCGGTGTATCGTGCTCACATCGAGGCCCATCTGGACGTGAGGCCGACGCCAAAAATTCCTATAAATAGAGAAACCATTAGAAATAACCCTAGATCGGAAGTTTTGCCGGTGAAAGTCTTTGTAGCAACCGAAAACAAATCAGGAGACCGTTCCGGCACCTTGCCGGAGGGGCAGATCATCACCGGTGGCCATCTTCATCATCTCGGCGGCCACCACGATGAGGAGGGAGTAGTCCACCCTCGGGGCTGAGGGTTTGTACCAGTAGCTATGTGTTTAATATCTCTTGCACGCGATCTTGAGATGTCACGATCTTGATGTATCATGGGCTTTGTTAACATAGATGAATCATACGATGTTTCTCCCCTCTCTACACTTGTTGTGATGAATTGAGTCTTTACCCTTTGAAGTTTTGTCTTGTCGGATTGAATGTTCAGATCTGAGAACACATGATATATGTCTTGCATATGAATACTCGTAGTGACAATGGGGTATTATTTTGATTCACTTATATATATTATGGCACTCAACTTGCGGATTCCCGAGGTGACTTTGGGGTAATCTATGCATAGGGGTTGATGCATATTTTTATTATATTTTTCTCCGGTAGAAACTTTGGGGTCTCCTTGTAGTTCTTTGTGTGGATTGAGTATTATGAATCTAAAATTGTTTGATACATATCCTATAATTAACTCATGGGTACTCGCGGTGACATTGGGGTAACTAGTTGACATTAGAGTTGGTTGATATGCATCACATGGTGTTATTTTAGTATGAACTCTTGACTAGATCGATCAGAAATAATAGCTTGTTGTTATTTTAGTGCGAACTCTAGGATAGATTGATCGGAAAGAATAGCTTTGAGGTGGTTTCGTCCCTACAAACAAATTCCATCTTTTGTTCTCCGCTAATAGGAACTCGGGAGTGATTCTTTATTGCACTTTGAGGGATAATCATATGATTCAACTATGTTAGCATTGTTGAGAGATTGCACTAGTGAAAGTATGCACCCTAGGCCTCATTTTCCATCATTGCAATATCGTTTGTGCTCCGTTTTACTATTTACTACTCCCTCCATTTCTTTTTACTCCGCATATAAGATTTGGTCAAAGTCAAACTACACAAAGTTTGACCAAATTTATATGAAAAATTAAGAACATCTACAGTACTAAAACTATATAGTATGAAAATATGTTTCATGGTACATCTGAATATACTGATTTCATATTGTGAATGTTTATGTTTTTTAATATAAAGTTAGTCAAACTTTATAAAGCTTGACTTTGACCAAACCTTATATGCGGACTAAAAAGAAATGGAGGGAGTACCTTGCTGTTTTTTATTGTTCGCACTACAAAAACTCATATCTACTATCCATACTACACTTTTATCACCATCTCTTCGCCGAACTAGTGCACCCATACAATTTTCCATTGTAGGGACACAAGTGATTTCTTGTATTTGATTGCAGGTTTGCTTGAGAGAGACTATCTTCATCCTACGCCTCCCATGGATTGATAAACCTTAGGTCATCCACTTGAGGGAAAATTGCTACTGTCCTACAAAACTCTGTGCTTGGAGGCCCAACACGTGTCTGCAAGAATAAAGTTGTGTAGTAGACATAACTTAGCTGCTCCAACTGGGTCTTCCCTCTTCAGCTCGATCTTCATCAACCAAGCATCCTCTTCCATATGGTTAGAAGAAGAAGAAGAAGAAGAAGACATGATGTCTAGCTCAGCAGACTTGACAGAAAAACAACGAGAAAGAAAACAGGAGATTTCTCCGTGATACGGAGGTCAACAGGTTCGGTAGGTATATAAAGATTTTTTTTATCTTGGGGAACAAGCATAACAGAAGAAAAACAAAGTCCGGAAAGTACCCGAGGTGGGCACAACACACCAGGGCGCGGCTGGCATGCCAGGCGCGCCCTGGTGTATCGTGCCCACCAGGGTCACTTTCCTGGAAGTTTCTTATTTTCCCAATTTTTTAAATATTCCAAAACTGACAAAAAATATTTTTACGGATTTTCAGAGTCCGTTTACTTACCGTATCACGTACCTCCCTTTTTTCATGATTCTGGGGTGTTCCGGAAGGTTTCCTTTTTCTGTTCTTCCGGTGTCAAAGTTTGGATGATATTGCTTTCAACATTAATGGGCGTACCTGAGAGATAGTGTTTTAATCGTGGCCCATTGACAACCTTCGGGGTTAGTACCTTTGGCATTTTTTATTTTGATAGCTCCGGATCGGTAGACCTCCTCGATGACATAGGGTCCTTCCCATTTGGAGAGGAGTTTTCCTGCAAAGAATCTAAAACGAGAGTTGTACAAAAGAATATATTCTCCAACTTTGAACTCACGCTTTTGGATTCTTTTGTCATGCCACCTTTTAATTTTTTCTTTGAATAACTTTGCATTTTCATAAGCCTGGGTTCTCCATTCATCTAATGAGCTAATATCAAATAACCTCTTTTCACCAGCAAGTTTGAAATCATAATTGAGTTCTTTGATTGCCCAATATGCTTTGTGTTCTAACTCAAGAGGCAAATGACAAGCTTTTCCATAAACCATTTTATATGGGGACATACAAATAGCATTTTTATAAGTTGTTCTATAAGCCCAAAGTGCATCATCTAATTTTTTTAGACCAATTCTTCGGGGACCTATTGACAGTCTTTTGTAAGATTAGTTTTATTTCTCTATTGCTAAGTTCAACTTGACCACTAGACTAAGGATGATAAGGTGATGCAATTCTATGGTTAACATCATACTTAGCAACCATTTTACGGAAAGCACCATGAATAAAGTATGAACCACCATTAGTTATTAAATATCTAGGGACTCCAAACTTTGGGAAAATAACTTCCTTAAGCATTTTAATAGAGGTGTTGTGATCAGCACTACTGGTTGGAATAGCTTCTACCCACTTAGTAACATAATCAGCATCAACCAAAATATGTGTATATCCATTAGAGGAAGGAAAAGGTCCCATGAAATCAAATCCCCAAACATCAAATGGTTCAACGGCAAGTGAATAATTCATAGGAATTTCTTGACGCTTACCGATATTACCTATTCCTTGACATTCATTACAAGACGAGACAAACTTACGGGCATCCTTGAAGAGAGTAGGCCAATAAAAACTAGATTGCAATACCTTATGAGCGGTTCTGTCTCCCGCGTGATGTCCTCCATAAGCTTCAGAGTGACATTTCCGTAGGATTCGTTCATGTTCATGCTTAGGTACACAACATTTAATAATACCATCTACTCCTTCTTTATAAAGATGTGGGTCATCCCAAAAGTAATGTCTTAAATCATAGAAGAATTTTTTTCTTTTGTTGGTATGTGAAGCTAGGTGATATGTATTTAGCAACAATATAGTTAGCATAGTCAGCATACCAAGGTGTACTATTAGAAACATTTATTGCAGCTAATTGTTCATCAGGAAAGCTATCATTAATAGGTTGTGGGTCATCAAGAATATTTTCAAGCCTAGACAAGTTATCAGATACGGGGTTCTCTGCTCCTTTCCTATCAGTGATATGCAAACCAAATTCTTATAGCAGAAGAACCCACCTAATGAGTCTAGGTTTAGCATCTTTCTTTTCCATAATATATTTTATAGCAACATGATCGGTGTGAATAATCATTTTAGAATCAACAATGTAAGATCTGAATTTATCACAAGCAAACACCACTGCTAAGAATTCTTTTTCAGTAGTAGCATAATTTCGTTGAGCACTGTCTAGAGGTTTACTAGCATAATGGATAACATTCAGTTTCTTATCAACTCTTTGCCCTAGAACAACACCAATAGCATAAGCACTAGCATCACACATAATCTCAAAAGGCAAGTTCCAATCAGGTGGTTGAACAACAGGTGTAGTAATTAAGGCTTTCTTTAGTGTTTCAAAGGCTTCCAAGCAATCATCATCAAACACAAAGGAAATATCTTTTTGCAAATGATTCGTAAGAGGCCTAGAAATTTTAGAGAAGTCTTTGATAAACCTCCTATAGAAACTAGCATGACTAAGGAAACTACGAATACCTTTGATGTCTTTAGGATATGGCATTTTCTCAATTGCATCAACCTTGGCCTGGTCCACTTCAATGCCTCTTTCGAAAATGTTATGGCCCAAAACAATACCTTCGGTAACCATAAAGTGGCATTCTCCCAATTCAAGACAAGAGTTGTTTGTTCACATCGCTGCAAAACTCGATCAAGATTGCTTAAACAATCATCAAAGACTTCTCATAAACACAAAAGCCATCCATGAAAACCTCAACAATCTTTTCATAAAAATCAGAGAATATAGCAGTCATACATCTTTGAAAGGTAGTAGGTGCATTACATAAACCAAAAGGCATACATCTATAAGCATAAGTTCCAAAAGGACGAGTAAAAGTGGTCTTTTCTTGATCAGGTTGTGAAACAGGTATTTGTGAAAAACCAGAATATCCATCAAGGAAGCAAAAATGTGTGTGCTTAGATAATCTTTCTAACATTTGATCGATAAAAGGCAGAGGGTAATGATCTTTTCTAGTTGCTTTGTTTAATTTTCTATAATCAATTACCATCCTATAGCATGTGACAATTCTTTGTGGAATGAGCTCATTCTTATCATTAGGAACAACAGTAATACCTACTTTCTTAGGGACACAGTGAACAGGACTTACCCATCCGCTATCAGCTATAGGATAGATTATACCTGCTTCTAGAAGTTTCAATATTTCCGTTCTTACCACTTCTTTCATCTTCGGGTTTAATTAACCGTCGTTGGTGTTCAACAACGGGTTTAGCATCAGGTTCCATATTAATCTTGTGCTCACATAGAGTGGGATTAATGCCCTTAAGTCATCAAGAGTATATCCGATAGCAGCTTTGTGCTTCCTTACAACTTTCAATAATCTTTCTTCTTCATGTTCTGAAAGGTTAGCACTAATAATAACAGGGTATATATTTTTCTCATCAAGATAAGAATATTTCAAAGTGTCTGGCAATTGTTTTAATTCAAACACAGGATCACCTTTAGGTGGAGGAGGACCTCCTAGAGTTTCAATAGAAAAATTGTGTTTAAGCAGAGGTTTTTGTTCGAAAAAGATTCTATCTATTCCATTTCTTTCACACATATGCAATCATTTTCATGGTCTAGAAAATATTGTTTCAAAGGATCAGTATGAGGTGCAGCAATAGAAGCAAGACCAATAATTTCATCCTTACTAGGCAAATCTTTCTTATGAGGTTGTCTACTAAACTTGGAAAAGGTAAATTCATGAGATTCATCACCAAAGCTAACACCGACAGTTTGTTTCTTACAATCTGTTCTGGCATTGACAGTGTTCAAGAAAGGTCTACCAAAGATAATGGGACAAAAGTCATCTTGTGGGGAGCCAAGAACAAGAAAATCAGTAGGGTATTTTATTTTTCCACACAAGACTTCAACATCTCTAAGAATCCCAATTGGTGATATAGTATCTCTATTGGCAAGTTTAATAGTGACATCTATGTCTTCTATTTCAGCAGATGCTATTTCATTCTTAATTTCTTCATATAAGGAAAAAGGAATAACACTCACACTAGCACCTAGGTCACATAACCCATGGTAAGAGTGATCTCCTATCTTAACTGGGACAACAGGCATGCCAACAACTAGTCTATGTTTATCCTTTTTATCAGGTTTGGCAATTCTAGAAGCTTCATCACAGAAGTAAATAACATGCCATCAATATTATCGACTAAGAGATCTTTAATCATAGCAAGGTTCAATTCCGATTTGTTCAGCTGGTTTGGGTGTTCTAACACAAATTTTGTTAACCACAATTGAAGCTTTAGCATGTTCCTTCATCCTAACAGGGAAAGGTGGTTTTTTCAATATAAGTAGTGGGAACAACTAGATCAACATTGTAAATGGTAGTTTCTTCTTTAGCTTTTACCGGTTCTTTAACTTCTTCTTTAATAGGTGGGTTAAAATTAAACCACTTCTCCTTAGGGAGATCAACTTGAGTAGCAAAAGATTCACAAAAGGAAGCTACTATCTCAGAGTCAAGTACATATTTAGTGCTAAACTTTTGAAAAGCATCGGTATTCATAAAAGATTTAACACAATCAAACTTAGGTTCAATACCTCACTCTTTACCTTTGTCAAGTTCCCAATCTTCAGAGTTGCATTTAATTCTTTCTAAAAGTTCCCACCGGAATTCAGTAGTCTTCTTCATAAAAGAACTAGTACAAGAAGTATCGAGCATGGATTGATCATTACAAGGAAGCCGAGCATAAAAATTCCGAATAATAATTTCTCTCGAGAGCTTGTGATTGGGGCATGAATATAACATTGACTTAAGCCTCCCCCAAGCTAGAGCGATACTTTCTCCTTCACGAGGCCAAAAATTATATATATAATTCCGATCACGATGAACTAGATGCATAGGATATTTTTTTGATGAAATTCCAAATTCAACCGATTCCTGTTCCAAGATCCAATATCATCGCATAGCCTATACCATGTCAATGATTTTCCCTTCAAAGATAAAGGGAAAACCTTCTTCTTAGCTTCATCTCCGAGTAAACCTGCAAGCTTAAACAATCCACAAATTTCATCCACATATATCAAGTGCATATCAGGATGTTCGGTTTGATCTCCTGCATAAGGATTAGCTAGCAGTTGTTCTACCGTACCCGAAGGAGTTTCATATTCAATATTTTCAGTAGGTGCGGTAGGTTGAGGGGCAACTAATTTTGGTTCCAGTTGAGGTGAAGATACCCCGAACAAACCCCCCAAAGGATTGTTTTCCATAGTAGCAAGTGACAGTAAATTTCAGCACATAGTAATAATGTTTCCTTACCAATTTCCACTTACCAAGAACGCTTCACTCCCCGGCAACGGCGCCAGAAAATAGCCTTGATGACCCACAAGTATATGGGGCCAATTGTAGCCTTTTCGATAAGTAAGAGTGTCAAACCCAACGAGGAGCAGAAGAAAATGACAAGTGGTTTTCAGCAAGGTAATGTCTACAAGTGCTAAAATTGTAAGTAGCGGAGTAGTTTGATAGCAAGATAATTATTAACAAGCAAGTAGTGATAGTAGTAAAAAAAGTGCGGCAAGGTATCCCAATCCTTTTGAGGCAAAGAACAGGCCAAAACGGTCTCTTATGATAAGCAAAGTGTTCTTGAGGGTACACCGGAATTTCATCTAGTCACTTTCATCATGTTGGCTTAATTCGTGTTCACTACTTTGATAATTGGATATGTGGGTGGACTGGTGCTTAGGTGATGTTCTTACTTGAACAAACCTCCTACTTATGATTAACCCTCTCAAGAGCATCCGCAGCTACGAGAAAAGTATTAAGAATAAATTCTAACCATAGCATTAAACTTTTGGATCCAATCAGTCCCTTACGGAATAGCGCATAAACTGGGGTTTAACCTTCTATCACTCTCGAACTCATCATCTAATAGCTACTCCACAATGCAATCCCTTAGCCCAAATATGGTGAAGTGTCATGTAGTCGACGTTCACATGACACCACTAAGGGAATCATAACATACATATCATCAAAATATCGAACACATATCAAGTTCACATGATTACTTGCAACATGATTTCTCCTGTGACCTCGAGAAAAATAGTAACTACTCACAAATCATAATCATGCTCAAGATCCATTATGTTCAGTTTCTCATAATGGATAGCTTAATGGATAATCACTAGCATAATGGTGGAACATTATATGTTCAGATCCATTCCACCATATATGTTAAGATCCATTATGCTATTTAATACCCTTTTGATCTTGAGCATGATTATCATTTGTGATTAGTTACTTTTCTTAGTCACGGAAAATTGTTGAATGAATGTGAATTACATTGTGTATTGATGATGGATTCTGAATCATAACGAATGTGAAATTTGCTATCAAAGAATATGATTGAAATGTATGAAAGACTAATAATTGACCCCATATAATTAATGGGTCATCAATGGTCGAGAGGTAAAGATTGATATATATATATATATATATGTGTGTGTGTGTGTGTGTGTCTATATATATATATATATATAGGACGATGGTATTCGGACACTGGAAGTGTTTCGAGAAGCACCGGGTACTTAGCGGGTTAGCGAAAGGGGTTCCGGACCAAGAGGGGAACGCACCAGCCACAAAGGGGCTGGTGCTCCCCGATATGGGCTGGCCAAATTGGAGAAGGAAAGGGGAAGGGGAAAGGAAAAAGGGAATAGGATCCCCCTCTTCCCTTCCTACTCCGAATAGGAATAGGAGAGGGGGGTTGGCCAAATTGGGAGAGGACCCCAAGTAGGATTCCTCCTACTTGGTCGCCCCCTTGGCAGCCTCTCCTCCCCTCCAACCTATATATATGTGGTGAGGGGGTGCCTACAACATAGAACAACAACTGTTAGCCGTGTGCGATGCTCCCCTCCATAGTTTACACCACGGTCATGTTGCCGCGGTGCTTAGGCGAAGCCTTGCGCGGATCACTTCACCATCACCGTCATCACGCGTCGTGCTGAAGGAACTCATCTACTTCCTCGACACCTTGCTGGATCAAGATGGCGAGGAACGTCAGCGAGCTGAACGTGTGTTGAACTCGTAGGTGTCGTACGTTCGGTACTTGATCGGTCGGAGCCAGAAGAAGTTCGACTACATCAACCGCGTTGTCAACGCTTCCGCTTTCGGTCTACAAGGGTACGTAGACACACTCTCCTCCTCTCGTTGCTATGCATCTCCTAGATATATCTTGCGTGAGCGTAGGAATTTTTTTGAAATTGCATGCTACGTTCCCCAACACCCCTATCATCCTTCTTGGCCTTCAGTGCAGCGGCAGCAAAATTGGAAGTTGTCTCAATGAGCAACTCTGGCACAAAGCAAGAAGCACCAGGTCAAACGTCGAATACCTCTGAATCAGCAGGCATGTTGTGATTGAGGAGGGGCTGCGAGTCCTCGACATAGGAGGCCGCAAACTTGCTCTCTGACAGGACAAGGGCCTGACTAGGATCCTGCGTCTGTGTGGTCGTGTTCTACAATTGTATCATGCGTACACAGTAAGCATAACACACACAGTACCACAACGTAACAGTCAGACAATCTATGGAAGTAGGAGCATACATGCCAACTAGATATGAATCCATCATCAATAGCTACGACAACATCAGAACTAGCTACGAATCCATTGTGTTCATCACAAATAGCTACTCCATCATGCTAGAAATCCTACACAACTAGCTATAAATCCATAGTGTTCATCAATAGTGTTCATCATTATCATGCTACTCAATCTACACAGATCCATCACAAATAGCTACCACTACATCAAAACCTAGCATCTACTCAAAGAACAATCACTAGTGCAGAACCGGGCAATAGCATCGGTTCGTAAGGCCCTTTAGTGTCGGTTACATAACCGGCACTAAATTGTGGTCACTAAAGCCCCCCCCCCTTTAGTACCGGTTCAACACGAACCGGTGCTAAAAAACAACCACGTGTACGAGCCAGCTCGGGGCAGGAGCCCTTTAGTACGGTTGGTAACACCAACCAGTACTATATGGTTTGGTGGGTTTTTAGTTTTATGATTTCTTTTTCATTTAATTTTGTGTTTCCATTTTAATTCTTTTTAGTTTGCTGGTATTTTACGATACTACACATTGTACACGTTGTGCATATATATATATATATATATATATATATATATATATATATATATATATATATATATATATATATATATAGATATATATATATAATTTCTAGTAGAACCAATCATGCATATATATATCATCAATGTCTCACAAACCACCATATTAATTAATTCACACATACACATGTATAGCTATATACAATTTCTCCTACATATGAATGTTGCCTTGAGCTAGTGGCATTAGCCTAATTGGTGCCTTGAACACGATGACAATTGGAAGTGGTTTTCATGGGGGCGGTGGCGGGTAATAGAATTCTCCATTGGATTTATGACTGGTCGAGCAAAAATCCGCTATTTCCTCTTGAAGTGCTTCTCTGCGCTCCCTTTCTATGAGCTTCTCCGCACCTCTTTGAACTGTTAAGAAGGAGATCAATATGCATGTGTATTAGTTGTGTGACTAGATATCAATAATGGTGTAAAATTGTGAATAGTGTTACGACAAGCGTACCCATTCTTGTCTTTGAGATCTGCTCCTTTGGACGCCATCATGCGAATGTTCTCGCAAATGCAGAATGCACACAGATCAGTCCCCTGCGCCTGCTTCAGGGCTTTACGAGAATGGAATTTGATCAGATAATAATTAATCAAGCATGATAATTAAAGAGATGGCAGCTAGCTAGCTAGCTAGTACTACTTAATTACTTACCTTGGGTCCAATCCATTTAAGCTTTTGTTTCCATTCACCTTCCGTGACGCTGATGAATCTTTCCCAAGCCCTGCCCACCGACAAAGAAAATGAATAAAGGGGTTATTAAATAGTTCATATCATGAAATGACGAACTAAATAGGCCGAGATATATAGTTAATAATGATTGAAATTACCTGTTGACTATCCCATAGAAGATGTTATAGTCAGTTTTTTCTGAGATTAGTGTGTAAAGTACTTCAACTGTTCCGGCGTCAACTTTAATGATACACAAGACCTAGTGAAATCTGCATGCACACACGTTTACATGTCTTAATTAAGCGGGCATATGTAAGCAAAAACATGTAGCTAGCTAGTAGGCAAAAACAGATAATTTGTAGTACAAGACAGTGTGACTCACTGGAAGTTGTAAGGAAGTAGTATATCTTCATTGTATTTGAGGCGCTTCAAGAACTCTAGCATGCTGTCCTCTACTTCCTTTGCACAATGTTTATTTATCTTCCATGTGTATTCATTAACGGTGTTTGGGTCAATGAACCCAATGCCAAAGCATCCACCTTTTCTCATTTCATATATCTTCATCCTGCATAATACCACAAAAAAGAATATAGTGAGGATAATTACAAGTAATGATTGATCAAAAGGATCACTACAGCTAGCTTGAGACTTAAATTATAGAAAGAAATCACTTACAGACAATAGCAACTAACGATAGATTTGTCGAGTGCGTCTTGATTGTATAACTGAAACAGTTCTAAATACTCAACGGACACAGCTTTCTCATGGTAGTAATGGTCCTGCTTGGCATTCACCATGAGGGACAATCGCTCTGAAATCTTGGTAATGTTCATGTACCATTGATGCAATTCATACATTCTCGTTGGGAGGTTCTTGACCTTATGCAGCGCGACCAAAGGTTGGCCGGACATATTTCCGTTTTACTTGATCCTCTCTAAGCAAAGGCATGGGCTCAATCTCGAGGAGTTGTCCAACAGTGATGTTGAGAACTTCAGCTGCATTATATGCTCCTCCGTTATTACCACATTGCCCACCTCGGAAACATGCCTTTGTTTGCCCACAATAATATTAGGTAGCGTCTTGTCACTGTTGTTGGCACAACAAGCGAGGGATCGATTCGCCGCTGTTTCTCCAATTGGGAATGGTTTTCCGCATTTTTGGCAGCTGCTTCTTGTTTGCTCGATCCGATGTAGGCGTGCTCGCCTCCTTTGTAGGCGTGCTCGATTTAACTTCGATGTGGCGCTCATAGTGCGTGTCAATAGGCTTGGGAGCTGGTGGTTGAGCCATCTGAATGAAGTGGTCGTCGTTTCCTCGAGCACTTTCTCCCTTGGCGGCGGTGGCGGTTTCGGTGCAAAATGGGCTTCCACCTCGGCCTTGATATGGCTGTGATTTCCACCTCGGACTGTCATAAGACCTCTGGAAGAGGCTTGAGGCTTGGACCATATTTATATCGCTTGCCTCCTTTGTACTTCTGTACTACCTCGACTCGTGCCGCTCGCACCATAGCTGCGGGGTGTCTCTTCTGCGATTCTTGGCGGCGGAGGCAGTGGCCAGGACTGAGTTGGGCGGAGGAGTGGCTGAGGTTGTGCGGACTTGGAGGAGGTGGGCGTCGGCTGTGGCGGACTTGGAGGAGGAGGATTGTCGACACTTTGCGGACTTGGAGGAGGAGGTGGCACGACACTTTGCAGGACTTGGTGGACTTGTAGGGCGGGAGTCTCTTGACTCGGTGGCGGACTTCGACGAGGACTCGGTGAAGCGGTGTCGGTGGCCTTGGAAAGATGATGCAATCCTTTTTCCATAGGATGATATGATGTTTGGCCTCTCGGGCTCGCCGTCACCTCCGGCAATGTCAAGCTGTAGCCCGAATATGGTGGGTCCACCACCTCATCAACCAAGACACGAGCATAGCCCGCTGGAATCGGGTTGCAATGGAAGGTTGCCTCGGGGATTTGTGAAAGCACAGCCGTCCGCCACCTTCATGGATATGTTCTTCATTTTGGCGTGTAGCTCGCGATTAGTGTTCTCCGTGATGTCATCCACGGGTATCTACCAACATTGCGTTGTCGGGGCGGAACCCGCTGCTTCTCGGCATGGATGGGCGGTGCTATCAATGCTGGATCATCCGCTAGCTGCTGCATTCTTTGAGACCCCTTTGATGGGTAAGTGAGTCGATCTGCTCCTGCTGCCGCTGGAATTTGTTGCCAATTCCGCTTGACTTGCTTCTAGGCCTTGAAGGCGTTCATAGTCCCGCTTCCTCTGCTCCTCCTCCATCTTCCTCTTCTTCTCCTCCATAATCTTCTTTCTCGCACGGGTTACGTAGTCGTTGTTCGGTCGAAAACCCCTCATACCACGGCATAGCGCCCTTGCCTCGTGTTCTTCCGGGTGTTCGAGATTTCCCGGAGCGCGCGTAAGCTCGTCGTTCTCTCTGTTGGGCTGGAACACCCCGTTCGTGCCTCTTCTATTGCAACAAGTATCGCATCGTCGGCTCCTTGAGACTTGCCCTCGTCGAAACATTGCTGTCTCCGGTCCAACTCCCCCATGCGCATAGAACCAAGTCGACCACAGGGGGCCAGCTCTTAGTAGCGGAGTGACACTGCATCCTCCATCTCTTTCTCGGACTTATCCCACTTAGGCATTGCCACCGCGCAGCCACAGCCCCGACTTATGGAACTTATCCTTTTTGGCATTCTTCTTGTTTATTCTCGACCGTTCCTTAGCTAATTCGAATCCTTGAATTTCACGAAATCATCCCAATGATCATGTTGGTTCTCGGTGTTCCCTTGAATCTTTGGAGTCTTCCTTCCTCCCTTGCGTACTTGTTCCATTCACGATTCTTGTAGTTCTTGAATGCGATCGCCATCATCCTAAGAGCAGCCTCTTTGACTTTACACATCTGCTTACGTGAAATGATCGGTAGGGTGAAATGTTCCATGAGAGTATCCCAAAGCAGATCTTTTGATTCTTGTCGACAAAAGTAACATCTGGGCGTGGCTTTCTTTGGCGCTCTCCATTCTTGAAGTTTGATCGGAGTTGGTCCTTCACAAGAACTCCGCCCGCAGCGAACGAACTTGTCCGCAATCTTCTTATCGCTAATGGTTTGCCGGTGGGGCGCATGCCTCGATATTGTACTTTCGCCCGGCTTCAACTTTTGTTCGGGCCTCGTTTAAATCATTTGCACGAAGATTTGCTCGATCCGGATGGCTGAAAGAACAAAGATCGATTCGTTAATATAGCTTCAAGTCATTTAAAACATGTGATGATCACGGATGCCTGCTTATATAAATATATATACCTCGCGGTGTTTGTTGTTTCAGGATCAACATGTTCTTCGTCATCGTCATAATCATAGTTCATGACTTCATCAATTTAAATCGTCGCGATCGAATATCATATCACCCTCTCCGGTGTTGTTTAGAAATTCGGAGCCGGCATAATCTTCTTCATTCTGATTATCATCTGGCCCGCGTATCATATCGAACATGATCTGTTTTCCCTTTCTGTCGGTATTGTCTGCCATAGCTTTTGTTTAACTAATCCAAAAGAAATATAAAACAGTTTAGTATTCAAGTTACATCGTCTCGAATAATAGATATAATCTCGAATACATCGTCCAGAATAATAGATATAATCTCGAATACATCGTCTCGAATAATATATAATATTGAATAGTACATCACTGGCTATTAGCTAATAAAGATCGAATACTACGAAAGAATCTAGGACACTCGCGGTTCCTCCGTGGCGGCGGTGGACACCAAAGAAGGAACCCTCACGGGATCATAGCTGAAGGATCCCGAAGATCTGCCACGTATTGGAGAACTGCCGCCCTCTAACGCAACCATGTAGCGATGGGCGTGCTCGTCCTCCTCCACGACAATGACGTACCACCTCCGGCGGGGCGAGTCCCTCGCCGGCTGGCCTGTGACGCCACCAAAGCGAGATCGGGGTCGACGATGGGACCAGCGGCGGATTCCTCATCAAGCGGCGCCCTCCAAGCAGCACCTCCGGTGCCAGCCAGTGAGCCAGTCCGGACATGGGTCGGCTGGGCGTCGTCATGAAGACGGGTCGGCAGCGAGATGCGGGCGGGCATCATCGAGAACAAATACTAGCTATATGCCCATAAAAAGTAACATTTTTTTAATGATTGGATTTTGATAACTAAAATTTCTAACATTTCTCTATAACACTAATTATGCTAATCTAAATAATCTAAATAACACTAAAATTTCTAACATTTCTATATAACACTAATTTCTAACATTTCTATATAACACTAATTTCTAACTGATTAAGCACTAATTATATCCATCTAACATGCATTCATACATATATAATAGTGAAAAAATAATAATCTAAATAATTTAAACTAATCAAACACTAATTATCTAAACTAATTAAGCATACAAAATAATAATCTAAATAATCTAAACTAATTAAAGACTAATTATATAAATTAATTAAAGACTAATTATCTAATGCTTGTGTGTGTGTGTACGGGCTCAGGCTCATTTGGAGGACTCACAATGGGCGGCAGCGGCAGCGGCGGCAGTGAGGCGAGGCGGCAGGCGAGCGGCAGGCGGCGGCAGGCGAAGCGGCAACAGCGGCGGCAGCGCGGGCAGCGGCGAGCGAGGCGGCGGCGGCGAGGGCGAAGCGGCGATAGGGGCGAAGCGGCGGCGAGGCGAGGCGGCGGCAGGGGCGAAGCGGCGGCGAGGCGAAGCGGCGGCGAGAGCAGGCGGCGTCGGAGAGCGATCGGCGGCGGCGGCGCGGCGAAACGGCGGAACAGAGGTGAAACAGAGAAACTGAAATTTTCGTAGCGATTGTATATATAGAAGGCACCTTTAGTACGGTTGGAGCCACCAACGGTACTAAAATCTATTTAACCAGCCAGCGGCGAAGCGACCCCTTTAGTACGGGTGGTGGCACAAACCGGTACTAAAACCCCTAATGCCGGTTTGTGCCACGACCGGTACTAAAGAAATCTTACTAACAGTCTTGCGGTCTTGAAGTTTAGTCCCACCTCGCTAGTCGAGGGCTACATGCTGGTTTATAAGCCCAGTCTTGGTAGCTCTCTCGAGCTCCTCTCCTAATCAGGCCTCTTGGGTCTACTGTCCTCCTCGCCTTGTGGGCCCTCTTGGGCCTTGGCGGACTGCATCTGGCCCAACGAAGGTTGTGTCGCTAGTCGTGTCTGAGCCGCTTTGGCCGAGTAAGCGAGCTTTTTTCTTAATTTTTTGCTTTATTTTTTTGTTTTATTTATTTTTGAGTTGTTTTTGCTGTATTTAGAGTTTCTTTGTGAATATTTTTGCTTTAGGTACAAAAATTACAAACTTTCTGTTAGTGCGGTAGATTTCAAATTTGAATAGTTTAAATTTTGAATTATTTGAAATTTGTGTGAATCACTAGTTTGTGAATAACTTAACTTTGAAAAAAGTTTTTCGATGATTCTTTTTATTATGTTTAATATTAGTGTGTTTTATCATTATATTCAATTTAGTAATGCTTAGGTTATTTAAAAATGAAATGCCTTTATAACAGTTCAGTTTTAAATGGAAACCCTCATACTTGAAAGAGATTGTCCATTTTGTACACGAAGTGCATCCGATTTTGCCATAACCCTCTCTACTTTCTTGCACATGCTATTTGTATGAAATTATGATACCATGCCAACTTTCAACCTTTTACGAGTTCATTTGAATTGCTTTTCAATTTCAGGGTCATTTAATTGGAAAAAAATCAGTAAATGCATGAAAAGAATTTGTTTGCACATAAAATTTCTTCGTGTTTCAAATGCCAAAACACATAACTACCCTAACTATTACAGACATTCCCTCCTGTGTGAAACACGAAGAAAGTGATGATAGTGAAGCCGATCACATCCCAGATTTTTGGGTGTGAAACTTTTTCTTCAGCGTGTGTCCCTTTGCGCGTAACCATGGAAAATCTTCATCATTTAACGGGATGCTCGGGTCAATATTCACTTGTGAATGGAGCAATTTCATCAAACTTTTCATAATCTTGACTTGTCATCTTGTCATCCACTCCCACGATGTTTCTCTTCCCGAAAAGAACTATGTGCGCTTTGGCTCATCGTGCGATGCATTAACTTCCTTATCTTTTCTTTTTCTTGGCTTGGTAGACATGTCCTTCACATAGAAAACCTGTGCCACATCATTGGCTAGGACTAATGGTTCGTCTGCATCACAAGATTGTTGAGATCCTTGTTGTCATTCCGTCTTCGCGGGTCTTCCGTTACCCGCCTCGTGTCATATTGACCCATTTGCACGAAACAAAGGGACCTTTAAACCACGTCGATAGTCAAGTTCCCATATGTCTTGTATATAACCATAATATGTTTCCTTTCTGTCTTGGTTTACGCATCAGCGGACACCACTGTTTTGGTTGGTGCCCTTCTTATCTTGGGCGATCGTGTAAAATGTATTACCATTTATCTCGTACCCTTTGAAAGTCATTATATTGAAGATGGTAGCTGGGACAGCAAGTACAGGTCATCTTCAATAGAGGTGTCATGCATGAATGCGTGTACGCAACCAGTTGGCGAAACTCTGGTTTGTTCACGTGTAATCCGGTCATCGAGACCGCTCCGGGTGTTTGGGCGTAGCAAATTCTTGTGTTCATCCATATCTGGAGCCACCAAGGTGGAATTATGTAGAACCGTGTAGTGTGCTTGATGAGAGAATGTCCGTCCATACATATTATTTGTTCCCCTCCTAGCGTGCCTTTTCCATCGATCGCCCTTATGCATGATTCGGGAACACCAATCGGCTTAAGGTCGGGAATAAAGTCAATACAAAACTCAATGACCTCCTCATTTTGATGGCCCTTGGAGATGCTTCCTTTTGGCCTATGCGGTTATGAACATATTTCTTTAAGACTCCATGAACCTCTCAAGGGAACATATTGTGTAGAAATACAGGACTCAAAGCGTTAATCTCTTCGCATAGTGAACTAGGGCGTGCGTCATGATGTTGAAGAAGGATGGTGGGAACACCAACTCGAAATCCGACAAGACATTGCACCAAATCATTACGTAACCTTGGTATGATTTACGGATCGATTACCTTCGAGAGATTGCATTGAGAAATGTGAAGGAAATATGCCTAGAGGCAATAATAAAGTTATTATTTATTTCCTTATTTCATGATAAATGTTTATCATTCATGCTAGAATTGTATTAACGGAAACATGATACATGTGTGAATGCATAGACAAACAATATGTCACTAGTATGCCTCTACTAGACTAGCTTGTTAATCAAAGATGGTTATGTTTCCTAACCATGAACAAAGAGTTGTTATTTGATTAACAAGGTCACATCATTAGTTGAATGATCGATTGACATGACCCATTCCATTAGCTTAGCACCACGATCGTTTAGTATGTTGCTCTGCTTTTATCCATGACTTATACATGTTCCTATAACTATGAGATTATGCAACTCCGTTTACGGAGGAACACTTTGGGTACTACCAAGCGTCACAACGTAATCTGGGTGATTATAAAGGAGTACTACGGTGTCTCCAAAGGCGGATGTTGGGTTGGCGTATTTGAGATTAGTTTTGTCACTCCGATTATCGGAGAGGTATCTCTGGGCCCTCTCGGTAATACACATCACTTAAGCCTTGCAAGCATTACAACTAATAAGTTAGCTGTGAGATGATGTATTACGGAGCGAGTAAAGAGACTTGCGATAGCGAGATTGAACTAGGTATTGGATACCGGCGATCGAATCTCGGGCAAGTAACATACCGATGATAAAGGGAACAGCGTATGTTGTTATCTTGATCGACCGATAAAGATCTTCGTAGAATATGTAGCAGCCAATATGGGCATCTAGGTCCTGCTATTGGTTATTGACGGAGGCGTGTCTCTGTCATGTCTACATTGTTCTCGAACCATAGGGTCCATGCAGCTTAAGGTTTGATGGCGGTTATATTATGAGTTTATGTATTTTGATGTACCGAAGAAGTTGAGTCCGGATGTGATCACGGACATGACGAGGAGTCTCGAAATGGTCGAGACATAAAGATTGATATATTGGAAGCCTATATTTGGAGTTGAATGGTTAGGGTGAAATCGGGATTTTCTTAGGAACAGGGGAATTCTGGAACCCTCCGGGGTAATTGGGCCTTAGTGGGCCATGAGGGAGAAGAGGAAGGGCGGCCAGGGCAGGCGCGCCCTCCCCTAGTCCGAATAGGACAAGGAGAGGCGGCGCCCCCTCCCTCTTTCCTCCCCAATCTATTCCAACTAGGAAGGGAGTCCTACTCGGTGGGAGTAGGACTCCTCCGCCCTCCTCCTCCTAGGGCCGGCTGCACCCCCCTTGCTCCTTTATATCACAGGGGCAGGGGCACCCTAGGACACACAAGTTGATCTACGGATCGTTCCTTAGCCGTGTGCGGTGCCCCCTCCACCATATTCCACCTCGGTCATATTGTCCATAAGCTTAGGCGAAGCCTGCGCGATAGAACATCAAGATCGTCCTGCACGCCGTCGTCTTGTGGAACTCTTCCTCCCAGCTCTCTTTGGATTGGAGCCGAGGCGTCATCGAGCTGTCGTGTGCCAAGAACTGGGGCGCGAATGCTGGCGCTAGGATCGGTTGGATCGCGAGGAGACCGTATGACTACTTCCTCTACGTTGTGATCGCTTCGCTTGGTCTCACGAGTGCGTAGACAACACTCTCCCCTCTCGTTGCTATGCATCACCATGATCTTGCGTGTGCGTAGGAATTTTATTTTGAAATTACTCGTTCCCCAACAGATGGCATCGAGCCTAGGTTTTTATGGATTGATGTTTTGCAGAGTAGAACACAAGTGAGTTGTGGGCGATACAAGTCATACTACCTACCAGCATGTCATACTTTGGTTCAGCGGTATTGTGAGATGAAGCGGCCGGACCGACATTACAGCGTGCGCTTCTGCGAGACTGGTTTCACCGCTCTGAGCACTTTCGTTGCTTAAAGGTATTGGCGGGTGTCTGTCTCTCTCACTTTAGTTGAACCGAGTGTGGCTCGCCGGTCCTTGAGAAGGTTAAAAGCGGAGTCTATTTGTGAAATATCGTTGTGGTTTTGATCGTGGGTGAGATTGGTTCTTGCTTAAGCCCGTAGCAGCCACGTAAAATTTGCAACAACAAAGTAGAGGGCGTCTAACTTGTTTTTGCGGGGCATGTTGTGATGTGATATGGTCAAGGCGTGATGCTATATTTTATTGTATGAGATGATCATGTTTTGTAACGAAGTTATCGGCAATGGCTGGAGCCATATGGTTGTCGCTTTATTGTATGAAATGCAAGCATACTGTAATTGCTTTACTTTATCACTAAGCGGTAGCGACGATCGTAGAAGCAATAGGTGGCGTGAGCGACAACGATGCTACGATGGAGATCAAGGTGTCGCGCCGGTGGCGATGGTGATCACGGCGGTGCTTGGAGATGGAGATCACAAGCACAAGATGATGATGGCCATATCATATCACTTATATTGATTGCATGTGATGTTTATCCTTTATGCATCTTATCTTGCTTTGATTGGCGGTAGCATTTTAAGATGATCTCTCACTAAAATTATCAAATAGTGTTCTCCACAGTATGCACCGTTGCCAAAGTTAAATCGTGCGAGACACCACGTGATGATCGGGTGTGATAAGCTCTCGTCCATCTACAGCGGGTGCAAGCCAGTTTTGCACCGCGAGAATACTCGAGGTTATACTTGGCGAGCCTAGCATATGCGAGATATGGCCTCGGAACACGGAGACCGAAAGGTCGGCGTGAATCATATAGTAGATATGATCAACATGAGATGTTCACCATTGAAAACTACTCCATCTCACGTGATGATCGGTTATGGTTTAGTTGATTTGGATCACGTGATCACTTAGATGACTAGAGATGTGTCGTCTAAGTGGGAGTTCTTTAGTAATATGATTAATTGAACTTAAATTTATCATGAACTTAGTACTGATAGTATCTTGCTTGTCAATGTTTTATTATAGATAGATGGCTCGTCTTTGTTGTTCCGTTGAATTTTAATGCGTTCCTTGAGAAAGCAAAGTTGAAAGATGATGGTAGCAATTACGGAATTTGGGTCCGTAACTTTGAGGATTATCCTCATTGCTGCCTGAAGAGTTCGTCTGGATGCAACGCTAGGTGCGAACTGCTGCTGATGATATGGCGGCGATGTTAAGAACGTCTGGCGAGCAAAGCTGATGACTACTCTATAGTTCGATGTGCCATGCTACGGCTTAGAACCGGGACTTCAACGGCGTTTTGAGCGTCATGGAGCATATGAGATGTTCGAGGAGTTGAAGTTGATATTCAACAGAATGCCGGATTGAGAGATATGAAGTCTCAATAAGTTCTATAGCTGCAAGATGGAGGAGAATAGTTACATCGGTGAGCACATACTCAAAATGTGCGGGTATTACAATCACTTGACTCAAGCGGGAGTTAATCTTCCGGATGATTGTGTCATTGACGAAATTCTTCAATCACGCCACCAAGCTACAAAGGCTTCGTGATGAACTATAATATGCAAGGGTTAGTAAAGACTATACAGAGCTCTTCGCAATGCTAAAGGCTGCGGAGGTAGAAATCAAGAAGGAGGTGTTGATGGTCAATAAGACCACTAGTTTCAAGAAGAAAGGCAAAGGGAAGAAGAAGGGAACTTCAAGAAGAGCGGCAAGCAAGTTCTTTGCTCGGGAGAAGAAACCCAAGTCTGGACCTAAACCTGAAACGAGTGCTTCTCTTGCAAGCGGTACTGTCCTTTGGAAGCGGAATTGCCCCAAGTATTTGGCGGATAAGAAGGATGGCAAGGTGAACAAAGGTATATGTGATATACATGTTATTGATGTGTACCTTACTAGAGCTCGCATAGCACACAGGTATTTGATCTGGTTACATTGCTAATATTTGCAACTCGAAGCAGGGACTACGGATTAGCGAACACTAGCAAAGGGCGAGGTGACGATCGGCGTGGGAAATGGTTCCAAAGTCGATGTGATCGCGGTCGACGCGCTACCTCTACATCTACCTTCGGGATTAGTTTTAGACCTAAATAATTGTTATTTGGTGCTGCGTTGAGCATGAACATTATATCTGGATCTTGTTTGATGCGAGGCGGTTATTCATTTAAATCGAGAGAATAATGGTTGTTCTATTTATATGAGTAATATCTTTTATGGTCATGCACCCTTGAAGAGTGGTCTATTTTTGATGAATCTCGATAGTAGTGATACACATATTCATAATGTTGAAGCCAAAAGATGCAGAGTTGATAATGATAGTGCAACTTATTTGTGGCACTGCCGTTTAGGTCATATCGGTGTAAAGCGCATGAAGAAACTCCATAATGATGGACTTTTGGAGTCACTTGATTATGAATCACTTGGCACTTGCGAACCGTGCCTCACTGGCAAGATGACTAGAACCCCGTTCTCCGGTACTATGGAGAGAGCAACAGATTTGTTGGAAATCATACATACAGATGTATGTGGTCCGATGAATGTTGAGGCTCATGGCGGATATCGTTATTTTCTCACCTTCACAGATGATTTAAGCAGATATGGGTATATCTACTTAATGAAACATAAGTCTGAAACATTTGAAAAGTTCAAAGAATTTGAGTGAAGTTGAAAATCATCGTAATAAGAAAATTAAATTTCTCGATCGATCGTGGAGGTGAATATTTGAGTTCTGAGTTTGGTCTACATTTGAAACAATGCGGAATAGTTTCACAACTCCGCCACCGGAACACCACAGCGTAATGGTGTGTCCGAGCGTCATGTCGCACTTTACTAGATATGGTGCGATCTATGATGTCTCTTACAAATTTACCGCTATCGTTTTGGGGTTATGCTCTTGAGGCGGCCGCATTCACCTGAATAGAACACCGTCAAAATCCGTTGAGGCGACACATTATGAACTATGGTTTAGCAAGAAACCAAAGTTGTCGTTTCTTAAAGTTTGGGGATCGATGCTTATGTGAAAAAGCTTCAACTGATAGCTCGAACCCAAATCGAATGTGTCTTCATAGGATACCCAAAGGAAGCAGTTGGGTACACCTTCTATCACAGATCCGAAGGCAAGACATTTGTTGCCAAGAATGGATCCTTTCTAGAGAAGGAGTTTCTCTCGAAAGAAGTGAGTGGGAGGAAAGTAGAACTTGATGAGGTAATTGTACCTTCTCCCTTACTTGAAAGTAGTTTGTCGCGAAACCGGTTTACGAGACATCTACACCAAATAGTGAGGAAGTTGATGATGTTGATCATGAAACTTGAGATCAAGTTACTCTGAACCTCGTAGATCAACGAGTAAGATCCGCACGAGTGATGCGGTAATCCTGTTACGGAAATCATGCTACTAGATCATGATGAACCTCACGAACTATGAAGAAGCGATGGTGAGCCAGATTCCATAAAATGGCTTGAGGCCATGAAATCGAGATGGGATCCATGTATGAAAACAAAGTATGGACTTTGGTTGACTTGCCGAGGGTCGGCAAGCAATAGAAAACAAGTGGATCTTCAAGAAGAAGAGGCGACGGTAATATTCTTGTCTACAAAGCTCGACTTATGCAAAGGGTTTCGACAAGTTCAAGGGATTGACTACGATGAGACCTTCTCACCCGTAGCGATGCTTAAGTCTGTCCGAATCATGTTAGCAATTGCCGCATTTTATGATTATGAAATTTGGCAAATGGATGTAAAGACTGCATTCCTAAATGGATTTACGGAAGAAGAGTTGTATATGATGCAACGAAGGTTTTATCGATCCAAAGGGAGCTAACAAAGTATGCAAGCTCCAGCGATCCATTTATGGACTGGTGCAAGCATCTCGGAGTTGGAATAAGCGCTTTGATAGTGTGATCAAAGCATTTGGGTTCATCTGAGACTTTTGGAGAAGCTTTGTATTTACAAGAAAGTGAGTGGGAGCTCTGTAGCATTTCGATATTATATGTAGATGACATATTCTGATCGGAAATGATATAGAATTCTGGATAGCATAAAGGGATACTTGAATAAGAGTTTTTCAATGAAAGACCTCGGTGAAGCTGCTTACATATTGGGCATCAAAATCTATAGAGATAGATCAAGGCGCTTAATTGGACTTTCACAAAGCACATACCTTGACAAAATTTTGAAGAAGTTCAAAATGGATCAAGCAAAGAAAGGGTTCTTGCACGTGTTACAAGGTGTGAAGTTGAGTAAGACTCAATGCCCGACCACTGCAGAAGATAGAGAGAAATGAAAGATGTTCCTATGCTTCACCATAGGCTCTATCATGTATGCAATCTTGTGTGCGGACACTGATGTGTGCCTTGCTATAAGCTTAGCGAGGAGGTACCAAAGTAATCCAGAGTGGATCATTTGGACAGCGGTCAAGAACATCTGAAATACGAAAAGGACTAAGGATATGTTTCTTGTATATGGAGGTGACAAAGAGCTCATAAATGGCAGTTACGTTGATGCAAGCTTTGACACGATCCGAACGATTCTAAATCGCAGACCGGACACGAATTTACACTAAGCGGAGGAGCTGTCGGTTGGTGCGATTCTAAACAAAGCGTCGTGGCGGGATCTACATGTGAAGCGGAGTACATAGCAGCCGGAAGCAGCTAATGAAGAATGCGGATGAAGGAGTTCATATCCGATCTAGGTGTCATACCTAGTGCATCGGGTCCAATGAAAATCTTCTGTGACAATACTGGAGCCATTGCCTTAGCAAAGGAATCCAGATTTCATAAGAGGACCAAGCACATCAAGAGACGCTTCAATTCCATCCGGGATTTACTCCAGGTGGGAGACATAGAGATTTGCAAGATACATACGGATCTGAATGTAGTAGACCCGTTGACTAAGCCTCTTCCACGAGCAAAACATGATCAACACCAAGACTCCATGGGTGTTAGAATCATTACTATGTAATCTAGATTATTGACTCTAGTGCAAGTGGGAGACTGAAGGAAATATGCCCTAGAGGCAATAATAAGTTATTATTTATTTCCTTATTTCATGATAAATGTTTATCATTCATGCTAGAATTGTATTAACCGGAAACATGATACATGTGTGAATGCATAGACAAACAATATGTCACTAGTATGCCTCTACTAGACTAGCTTGTTAATCAAAGATGGTTATGTTTCCTAACCATGAACAAAGAGTTGTTATTTGATTAACAAGGTCACATCATTAGTTGAATGATCGATTGACATGACCCATTCCATTAGCTTAGCACACGATCGTTTAGTATGTTGCTACTGCTTTTATCCATGACTTATACATGTTCCTATAACTATGAGATTATGCAACTCCGTTTACGGAGGAACACTTTGGGTACTACCAAGCGTCTGGCAACGTAATCGGGTGATTATAAAGGAGTACTACAGGTGTCTCCAAAGGCGATGTTGGGTTGGCGTATTTGAGATTAGTTTTGTCACTCCGATTGTCGGAGAGGTATCTCTGGCCCTCTCGGTAATACACATCACTTAAGCCTTGCAAGCATTACAACTAATAAGTTAGCTGTGAGATGATGTATTACGGAGCGAGTAAAGAGACTTGCGTAGCGAGATTGAACTAGGTATTGGATACCGACGATCGAATCTCGGGCAAGTAACATACCGATGATAAAGGGAACAACGTATGTTGTTATCTTGATCGACCGATAAAGATCTTCGTAGAATATGTAGGAGCCAATATGGGCATCCAGGTCCGCTATTGGTTATTGACGGAGGCGTGTCTCGGTCATGTCTACATTGTTCTCGAACCGTAGGGTCCATGCGCTTAAGGTTTCGATGGCGGTTATATTATGAGTCTATGTATTTTGATGTACGAAGAAGTTGAGTCACGGATGTGATCACGGACATGACGAGGAGTCTCGAAATGGTCGAGACATAAAGATTGATATATTGGAAGCCTATATTTGGAGTTGAATGGTTCGGGTGAAATCGGGATTTTCTTAGGAACACAGGGTTACGGAACCCTCCGGGGTAATTGGGCCTTAGTGGGCCATGAGGGAGAAGAGGAAGGGCGGCCGGGGCAGGCGCGCCCCCCTCCCCTACTCCGAATAGGACAAGGAGAGGCGGCGCCCCTTCCCTCTTTCCTCCCCCAATCCTATTCCAACTAGGAAAGGGAGTCCTACTCCTGGGAGTAGGACTCCTCGGCGCGCCTCCTCCTAGGGCCGGCCGCACCCCTTGCTCCTTTATATCACGAGGCAGGGGGCACCCTAGGACACACAAGTTGATCTACGGATCGTTCCTTAGCCGTGTCGCGGTGCCCCCTCCACCATATTCCACCTCGGTCATATTATGCATAAAGCTTAGGCGAAGCCTGCGCGATAGAACATCAAGATCGTCCTGCGCCGTCGTCTTGTGGAACTCTTCCTCCCGAGGCTCTCTTGGATTGGAGCCGAGGGCGTCATCGAGCTGTCGTGTGCCAAGAACTCGGGGCGCGCGAGTATGGCGCTAGGATCGGTTGGATCGCGAGGAGACCGTCGACTACTTCCTCTCGTTGTGATTGCTTCCGCTTGGTCTCACGAGTGCGTAGACAACACTCTCCCCTCTCGTTGCTATGCATCACCATGATCTTGCGTGTGTGTAGGAAATTTTTTGAAATTACTCGTTCCCCAACAAAATGCACATAGCTTCACAATGGCTAATCGAGCGTTTTCGGTAGAAGCCCCTCAATGCAACCGGAAGCGATTGCGTCATAATCACGTGGCGATCATGAGACTTTAGGTTACGGAAATTTTTCTCTGCCATGTTTATTATTCCTTTATATTCGACGAAGCGGACAGTACCTTAATCTTGAGTAGGCATTCAAAGAAGATTTCCTTCTCTTCTTTGATAAGGCGTAGCTTACATGACCACGATGTATGCCGTCTTCTCCGTGCATCGTTCCTGATCCTCCGTGCCTCGGTGTATCTTTTGTCTTCCCATACCGCCCAAGAAGCCAAGCGAGGTCACGCAAAGATTCTTCGTCCACGTGCATCACGTCGATTGCGGAGCGGACCTCTAGGTCTTTTCAATATGGCGAGTCCCAAAATAT